>RZIQ01000020.1:0-287820 GCA_003992365.1 Aureobasidium sp. P6
CACACACACACACACACACACACACACACACATATACACACACATATACACACACATATACACACATATAAACACATATGTACACGCAGACACGAACTTACTCGCACTTGTTCTATAACACATTAACACATTGTTGCTAGCCGCTACCTCCAAGCCATGTCCTTGACTCGAGACATTATAGGCAATCCTCCACGCGCCGAAGGTGGGACAGCAGCAATGCAGGTTGCTCCATTCATTTGCTTGCGCTAACGATTGTATAGTTTCTAGTCTGGGTATCGGCCCCGCGCGCAATGCTTATCTCGATGGCATCATTAATGCTGATGTTGCTCTAGAATGGCTACGAGCTTCGTTACGATCCTTATGCCGCCAGTGGCCGCGACGACCTTCTGCATATCTATCACTACGAAGCTATGAGTCCAAAGAAGAAGTAATGGTCGCACCACTATAACACTCAACACGAACCGCGAGGGTCAGGTAGCAACATCTGAAAAGTGTCAAGAGTACCATCGTGTAGCATGTCATCGAGAGAAGCTAATAGGCCACGGGAACATCTAAACGCCGGAAAGCAGCATATTTAGCATCACGGCAGTGAACATAATTGATATCTGATAGTCCGGTTGCACCGAGGCAGGAAGACATGGTACGGGGGTCATTCGGACTCAAAACTACAGCTTCTGTTATGGCTCACTACCGAGCTACGATCCATCGCATAACTCATCCGGATGTCTTAGCAGTTCTTATCAGTGACTGTGGACCGGCAGATTCCCACTGACCCTCCCTTAGACGACATCTTCGGTGTGTCAACACATCGATGCAACCATCAATGCTTCTTGTAAAGTGCAGTCGCGCTGAATCCCACACTCACAAGGCTCGAAGGAAGTATGACGGTGAGGGCGGAGCTGTAAGGATGATCTTATGAGCAGAGATTGTCTGGTCGTGACCGTAGGATATAATGAGATCGGAAAGTGACTGGTTGATGAGATATTCAGGGGCTACGGCTCCATTTCGGATACCGTTCAGACTTTTGGTGAAGCGTCCGCCAACCCAACCTCGCCAGCAGAACGTGAGGAACTCTGTCCAGCGTCTGATGTAATCCTTAGCCGAGCTGGATTTGATGTGTGTACGAAAGCTGGCCGCACGCCCCTCCGGATCGGCGCCTTTCTAAAATCCGCTAATGCGGTTCGACTGTGGCTCGGTCATGCGTTGTTATGGTCCTTTGGCAAGAATGGAAGGTGTCCCGGAGTAGCTCTTCGCTTATCTCGCAGAGCTCCTTAGCTTCGAATCGCACTGTTCGGTCCTCGCGACCTTGTACGATACTAGCATCCCGTCTTTGCGCACGCCAGCTAAGTATCCATCCAGTCCGAGTCTCGTCACCCATGATTCCATGCCGCCTTCATATGAGTCGGCACTTTGATTGATATTGGCGCGTACGGCAGTGTCGGCCTCGTGCTGGGCGCGTTCAGCACGCAAGCGTTCGAAGAAGGCTTCGGTATCACACCCTGCGGTGGCGTCGTGGTCGTCATCACCACAGTTCCAGACTGCCGGGTGTGGTGCGGTACTGCCCTCCTCTCGGTTGCCGTCGTCGCCACGACCGGACGGCTTAGGGTCAGGTTTGACGCAAAAGTAGCATGTGTCGTTCGTCGAGGAGAACGGAGTCTGTAAGCTGCGCCTCTCCCACAACGGCTGTTCGACGCTGTGTTCAGCCGCCGTCCGCCTGGGTTTGTCCGAGACGTGACGCCGGGTGATTTCATGGTCCGTGGTCAGTGTGTTAAATCTACAGCGCAGAGAGCTCTAACCATTGAGAAGCTTCACGTGTGACACCGAGCTGACGGGCTGTATGTGATCCGGCGGACAGCATCAATTGACCTCCTTGTTAGACCGTAGCGGCAGGCTGGCTAACGCGGCGACGGCATTATTTTTTGTCTAGCCGCTCACCTTGTGGCCTGGCGATCGTAAGTGCCGCGAGATACATGTTGCACCAAGGTCCACGGCTGGTCCGTAGACCTGGCAGATCAATACACCAGGGTCTGCGCTAAAGCAGATGCCGTTGATGACACCGCCCATATGTAGTGGTTATATCATCGAGATATGGTACGAGAAGCGGTTCTTGACGAAACGGTTGTTTTATCACCGAGCAAAATTATGATTTCAGCAGATGTTGTACGATTGTGTCAGATGTAGACGGGGTGTAGATCATATGTTGTTATATTGTGTGGTGTAGTGTACTTTCGCAAGCGCCGCATTGGATCGCGCGTCGGGCCGGGCCCCTACGGCGCCAAGCCCCCGCGTTTCCAGTAGGCGGATTGTAGAATGCGGCGCATTCAGGGCAGAACAAGCTTAGGTTTGCGGGACTTCTGACAACCCATAGTAGCTCGCCAAGACTTTCTAACCCTTTTTTGTCTGATTACATAATAATCGTCGAAGGTCAAAAACTATCACTTGTCCACATCTCGAGTCCTTCCTTAAAAACACAGAGTAGCAAAAACAACTTTTTCAATCATGTCAGATCTTCTGTCGCGATTGCCAGCGCCTTTGTCCGTTTACATCTTACTTGAGCTGCCCAATCTAAAAGACTTATACGCTGCTATTTTGTCGTCACCCCACCTTTATGCGGCTTTCCGGCTGAACGCCCGTCACGTTTTTCATTCGATTGCTCAGCGGACAATTCCTGACGAGCTGTTCGGTGTAATCTACATGCACATGCATCTTCGGGAACATTCCTCTAGTAGCTTCGATACAGACATTCTCCAGGATGTTCAAACTCGACTCAAGACAGCGGAGATCGTCCAAGTAAGCAGTGGAGCATGGCAGAATGAGTTCTCTTCTGCAACCATCTTCCATGTCATTGCTCAGGCTGTTCGCCTTTATGACATGGGATATTTCATTCTCCGCTCTAAGCTCAACTATCTCGCCACCCTTCAGCTTCAGAAGCTGGTGGATCCTCAATTCCGATACACCCGCGAGAGAGTCATGCAACAAAATCCCGAAGGAACCACTTTGGATCTCCCCAAAAGCTTACGAGACCCCAGCTGGATAGAAGAGGGTCGCATCCTATGGGTCCTATGGATACTTGCTATCGCACAGATGATATCGCGTCGAGATACGACATGTTCTTGTAAGGATGCATTAGACTACCTCGTTCAGTCGCGGGTCAGGCTATCGCCCTTAGCTCATCGCTGGACGGACGAAGTGATAACCGAGATTACAAAGTCTATGCTTGCAGGCCCCACATTGCAACCGCCGACCAGTTCGCAAGAGTCCAAGTCGAGACACCTCGATTGCAATGATTCGATTACTCTACAGCCTTACCGGATACTTTGCCCTCCGTACTTGACAGCTACCTCCGGCTTGAAAGAAACGATGCCCGCCTCTCCGATGTTCTCTTGGCAACCGGCGGTCATGACGAAGTCATCACTCAATGCTGTTGTGTGGGACATCTTCGACCCTATGTTCTCACGGGAGAACCCCGCTGCTCGCTATGTCCGCGCGATGGGGAACAGTCCTGACAGTCCGATACAAGCCTCTGATAGAACTGTATTTGACCGTCTTGGATTTGGCTTTTGGGATCGTCGGCGCATTAGCGCTGACTTTCGTCTCTTGATGCCGCCTCGAGACCACGATCATGTTAAAGAGTACCAGTCCCTATCCGCTCCAGGCGAACCAGATTACATAAGTCGTAGTGATGCGCTATTTCGTTTGCTCAACATTTACAAACAAGAGAAAGAGCGTGAGCAGAACAGGTGGGAGCGAGGGTTTAATCCTAAGCTTGAGGACGATGGTCGCCACAATACTGTCATACCAGGAAAAGCAACTCGATGTTTAGACTAATTGTCCATCGAGTTCGGATAATGATAGACTGGTCGTGGAATGACTCGTAGTTACGCTCAGACTGGAGAGAAATGAGTAGTCTACAAGGCAATCGTGGGTCTTTATTAAGATGCCATGGTCTTAGTGGGGGACGAACAGTATTTGTGAAGTTTCAAGGGGAGGAAAGATTTTGCTTACGCCTACGTCAGCGGAGATGACTTGGAAATTGGGTGCGAGAAGGTGCCTTCAAGGTTCTCTCCACCAGTTCCTAAATATGACTACCAATTATATCAATAGAAGAGCCTCCTGAGGTAGACCTGGGTCCTTTCGGCATTCGGATTTTATCTTGACTTGCTGTCTCTTACATGGGGCAGCGATGGTTGACCCCGTGATGAGCGAGCCCCTTCCCGGTAAACACATGACGAGGGAGTTACTTGAGCTCAATCACGATACAAGTTAAGAACGATGTATCATTTCCTATCTGTAGTTTATCATCAATCCGGAAAGTAAAACACCTACTGATAGGACAAACTTGATCTATCTTGAGGGGACCACGTAGAACAATATGTTTACGTAGTCCTTGCCGTCTGCAATAGAACGAAAGACGACCGCTTTAGACACGGTTAGACGTCTGCCAATATCATCGACATGTTGTGCAAGGTACCAGACCACCCCCGCGGCATTTGGCGTGCCTAGTAAGGCTTTTCCATTGTCTACATTTTACACCAATTCGTTAGTTGGGTTGGACGGAAGCATATCTTGAATGTGTCTTAACCCACCTGTGGACATGGAGAAAGTGATTCCTGGCCATAGTGGCGCACTATCTCTGTTCTGTGACAGTAAGTATACTGCAAGTCTTTGGACCTGGATGAATAGAGAAACTTACACCATCGAATAAAATATCGAGTATGTGTTGAGTATCCTGATTGGCGATATGATAGCGAATCCAGTATTTGACATTTCCCACGTTAGAACCGGGAACCACTTTGGCTTGTTCCCAGGTCACATCAGAGTATCTATGAAGGGGTGGCCAATCCTCTGGACCTCCGCCAACCTGGGATCTTGGATCCCAATTATTCAGACTGATGATCAGCCCGCTGCTAGGATTGAAAAGGTTGCTATAACTCGCAAAAGTTGCCTCCATGAATATTAGTCACTTGGCATAGACATGTAGCTTTCGAAGCAGAGCACTGACCTCGTATGTTTCGCCGTCCCGTTGTGTTGCTATATCATTAATCCAGGTAGACACAGTGTTCCCTGTGCTTGAACTGATCCCCAGCCCTGAAAAGACTGCTTGGAGATCCTCAGGAGCGGAAGATTCTTGTGTTAACTCCCATGCTCTGGTATCAGCGAGCCCGAATTCTGGTGCATCTGGCTGAATACTGGTGTTAGAGTTCACCAAGCACAAGATACGAACCGGAGGTTTGGCTTACCACTCTCAATGTACCAGCCATCTGTGACAGACGTGTACAACCTTTAGTAATTGCATCTTGCAAGCTAAGTGCACGTTTGCGCAAACGTGTTCTTCCTTCCACAGAAAACTGCTCAGACTGGTCCAGTCCCGCGTAGTCCGAAGAGCTTTGAACTTGTGTTTCCTGCAGTTCTAGCGAGGATTGCGGTCGATTATGATGGAGATGAATAGAGCAAACTGACAGTAGTATACATATAAACAACAGTATAGACCGTGTCAGAGTTCCGAGACATCGTGGTTGGGTCATGATAGAACAGTCAAGCTTGACTTGGGTCGGGGTTAAGACTGGAGTCTCGGTAATGTTATGTAGGTGGGGTTGGGGGATCTGTCTCTTTACATATAATCCTACTACCAAGGCTTCGCATCCCTAACTTTAGCGTTACGACTAGTCCTAAGCTTGTTCAAGTGGGGCAGCTGCTAAACCCGCACTAGTGACCCGCTAACGATGCGCCTCTCACATGTCGACAATTAGACAATTCTACCTTGTATACACGCATTAGTGTTGCTCTGGTTTGCTGAAGACTGGGTAGCAGACCTTCCTTACCTAGGCTGAGATATCCTTTCCCTGTTTCTAAGAGGCATATGGGTCGAAGTGGTGTAGGGCAGGTGCAATGGCATACCATTGTTGTCTATGACAAGTGGCGTCCTATATCAAGTGGCGTCTCGGAACCATGGGTCACTTGCGTGATGGCCAATATATCTGTCGCATGCTGTCTTGTACCGCGAAGATTCCTGGTCGCTTGCTTTGACCTCAGGCGGACGTAGATCAAGAGCTCCATATTTCATGCGGGACATCGTGGGCAGGCTTTGCCCGCACGACTGCCCAGGTCTTGTTCGGGTTACATTACGCCCGTAAATTTTAACTTCGACTGCTCACTTCAAGCAGGCTAGCGCTACATAAGGCCCGGCTCTCACAAGGAGGTTGGACAAAGTTCCCGATGTATGATCAATTGAGGCAGTCTTGCAACTCGCCTTGACCTCCGACTTGGGCTGGCAGGATCTGCAACCAGGACACATGATTTCCGGCAAAATCTTTGAGTCTTGTTCATATGATCTGCTAGAAACCACTTGTAGGGCCAAGACTACAGTCAATCGCCCAGCTCTAGACCAGTCGCGGGGTCGAAGAACGTGCGAGACCGTCCGCGTGTAGTCTTTCGGTCCGAGTCAGGTGGGTATCTCAAGCATTAGCCGGAATCTGGAGTTATCTTGGCAACGCAGGTACGGCCAGCTCATTAAGCTGAATCAGTAAGGTTGCCGCCTGCAGATCCGTTTCGGCGGCTTCGGCTAGGCCAGGCTAAGGATTTCAGCATCAGGGTTATCTCGGCAAGGTACACGGAGAAAGCTCGTTGAGCTCTCAAAGTGACGCAGCCCCACCCATAGATCCTCCCAAGCGACTTGCGCTAGTCATATACAGTTCAAAACGCCTTTCCTTCGCCTATGTCTTCCTCGAGTTGAGTTCATATGGCTTGCACCTGGCGATCGACCAGAGTGCAGTGCATGGTCGCGCCACTGTGGCTATCTTTTAACAATTCAATAGCTATCCACTAGCTCGCATGCTGAGCCCGATGTACGAGGTCGCCACTTGCCATACTTGGCCATCTCGATTTGATTGCAGGTCATGTGGCATGGCCAGGAAGCGCAGTAAAACAAGTATCAGGAACTCCCGGAAGGTTTTGCCTGCAAGGATACCAATCGAACATCATCTACATGAGATCAAGACCGATAGTTCGTACTTCAGGAAGAAAGTTTAAAGACAGTTTTGGGGACGCTATAGGATCCAAAGTGTGATGGTGTAGCTATCGTTTTGAATGACTGATTCTGCTCTGATTCTACCCTGTCGGTGGTGAACTAGCTCTCCTGCGTCCAAAACTTTGGGCCAGGCTGTAGTGCTATCGCCATTGTTTTCCATCGCTTCGCTGGTTGTGTGGACTTCTTGATTCAGCAGAAGAGTTCGCGATGGATGTCTGATTTAACGCGAAATTGTGGAGGTCGTACTGGTCCTCGATATATTGGAAGACGTTGTTGAACTTCGCTGGCTAGTCGATGGGCTCGAGGAAGTCGTTCTGCTACTCACGGATGTCGCGGAACTTCTCTGCGTACTCGAGGACAGCGTAGTGTTTGATGTTCTGCTGGAGGTCTTTGCTGAATTACTAGATCTCGTGCTTGACGGCACACTCAACCGGCTGGATGAAGTCAACGTGGGCGATGAAGACGATTTCGGCGCTGTGATCGAGCTGCTCGAGAAGCTGGATGTAATGGTAATTGTCTTGGTGACGGTGATCGGACCAGTTGGCGTGCTGGTCGAGCGGATCGTGGAAGTGATTGTAGTATCGGTCTCTGTAAAAGTCCAGGTGAAGGTCAGAGTATCGTTCGTACCTGTCCAGTTCATCGGCATGTAGGAGTGTGCTGTCGACGACATTGAAGGATAGGTATACGATGGTGTTGACGTGATAGTTGGTGGTCCCTCTGTTGTTGTAGTGCTTCGCTTCCGCAGTATTGCTGCTTCCTTGGATTTGGATCGGAGAGCCTCAGCCGCGCGACTCGCTTCTTCGGTCTGCTTGCGTTCAGCTGTCTCATGCTCATTCTCAACTGGACACTGATTATCTCTTTTGTCATACAGTGCATGACCCCTGCATGCGATCTTAGGCCCGTGCGCAGACACGATTGCTCGCTCGACACAACCATCTTTAATAAAGAATGGGAGGTTGAAGGCCGCTTTTGGAAGAGTGCCACCACTAGCCGGCGTCCAGGTCCAACCTGTGAGTGCGCCGCACCCTTTCTCCTCGTGATGAAGTGCTGAACCATTATCAGAAGCCCAGTTTGCAATGTTATAGACCTTGAAACTCCATCCCCAACCCTCGTCCCTAATACTAGTCAATACCATTGCTTGGGCTGATAACCACTTTCAGGATTGCTTACCAGAAGTCGCAAGAAGCTTGGGCTTGGGGTGTCACCGTCACAACCTCTGTCGTGGTCGCGGTGGTTGGTGGTATCGAAGAAGTGATAAGTACAGTCGATGTCACAGTTGAGGGTGGTGGAGTTGTTGTTATTGTCGTAGTAGAGTAGGCAACTCCAGTCACCGTAGACACACGCACAGAGAAACTACTCATGCTAGATTTCAAGGTCGACGGAGTCGCCGTAGAGCTTGGTGGAGATGCTCTGGATGACGCTGACGAAGACTGAGTGGTGGGAATTGTGGGTTTGACACCATCCTCTCCTTGATCTTCGTCAGGATCCAGCGAGGCAGCGCATCCGAAAGCAGTCGTAGTAGCGGTACTCGTGCCGGAAGTGCTGCAACCGATAACGTTCCTGCAAGTTGTTGAACAGGTCTGCGTGGCAGATGTTGACACACCAGTGGACACCACACAGCGTGTGCTGCACGACGAATAAGTAGAGGTCTCACAACTGTCGTCAGGTTGGCCTCTGGCTGGAGCAGGTGGGGCATTGGGGTCGTTGGAGTCCCACCAATTATAACTAGGAGGCCCGAGACATGACAGCCAACACGGATGGCAGATGTCGATGCTGTCGTCACAGTGATGACCACATCCAGAGGCATGAGTACAGATTGGACTCGGAGGTCCTGCAGTGTGTGTGATGATGGGGAAATGGGGGTCGCGAGAAGATTGTATGCTGGTGGAAGGCGAGGCCGTTGATCCCGATGTAGTCAAGCGTGATGTCGAGGTACTTGAGGCTGAGGAGCCGAATCTTGAGGAGGGCGAAGTCGTTGAGACCGAAATCGTGGCGCTTGGAGGCAGCGTATTCCCTGGCCAAGGTGGTGGGTAGAACGTGCGCGTGTTCGGAGGGTGCGTGGTACCACTGATAGTATTGCGGTCGGTGATGTTGAACGGCGACGGCACGATACTCGGCGTCAGATAAAACACACTCTGGTTATTTGTGACAGTCACATCATATACAGGTATGATGGATGTTGTGACAGGAGGGATCGTGATGACCGTTGTCTGCAATATGCCGACATAGCTTGTCGAGCCTGCCGAAGACGTGAGCCATCCGACCTCCAGGGATGTCGTCAACAGAGGAAAGTTGAAGGTAGTGGGGCTCGCTAGTGTTAAAGGCGGCATGACATAGGTGCAGGGGGGGACGCAGTGTACTGTCACAGAAGCAGTAGGCAGACTATAGATAGTCGGATCGATGGTGACATAGCCTGAGCCATCACCCACGTCTTGACCAACCTCTTCGCCACCAGTGGATAGAGCGAGCCATGCTGCGATCTCACTGGTGTATCCATCCTTGGTCGTCGAGTTGAAGAACACTGGGTCGAGTCCACCACGGGGAGACAAGACTTGTGTATTGCCCCTAGCATTTGTTAGTGATACACTCGCGATATACTATACCACTGAAATGCATACTTGGTGAAGATATTGTATAGCCACAGCCCGGATGCAAAGTTGGTCTCTATCATTGAGAGCTGACAGTTGTCCTGAAGTGCGCAACCAAGCTGATTGTTCTGGAAGAACGAGTAGAAGCCTGCCGAGTAGATAAAGATATCTTTCGACTCGATTATTCGTAGGGCCCAGGCGGTTCGACACGAGTCATCCGCGCAGTTGTCAAAGGTCGGGTCCGACGAAAATTGTCCAATCTTATAAGGCGACAAAGCATTGGGACCGGGTTGGTAGTACGGAGTCTCCGTCTGCATGTGTCCAAGGTAGATGGTAGATGCGTTGGCGAGCTGGTACTGGTAGAGTTGTGAGTGTTCACTAGCGGTGCCATACATCCAAGTCGGACCTTGTGACTCGATCAGAACGCCACGGCCTGTGTATACGGAGATGTCTGTATAGACGTTGAACGGAATGCCTTCTTCAGTCTCGGAAGCAGCAGCGTTCTGAGCATTGTCGAGATCATGGTCGGCCGTCCAGACCCAGACGTTCTCAAAGTAGCCGGATGACCTGCTGGTGATGTGGAACAAGAGAGACGCTGCCATACACGCAGTTTTGACTGAACCACTACCTGTAGGGCAGTCCGAGAGCTGAAGGTTAGAGCCAGCAGCACCTCCAACACGGAAGTGGCTGTCCCACATCGCAGCTACGTTATATCAGTATGTGCCTCTCGCAAATCGCTCCGGAATAGTAACAAGTCACTTACCGCTTCCTTGACTACTCTCGTGGACATTCCACTCCATCAGTACACAGCCAGCAGTAGGGCCTTTGACAGTGAAGAGCATATCGGATATTTCGACGGCTCCAGAGTCTCCTGTATTACCTACCTGTACCATGACCTTCGGATTGCTGGCGTCCTGGAAGTACGAGCCTGTACCCATGATCTGACTCCATCCTGAGCCTATGATCTTGCTGCCGACGGGAATCTTGACAGTACCTTGTACCAAGTACACGCCGGCGGGAAAGAATATCACAGAGCCAACATTGCCAGAAAGGAGGCTGTTGATCGCATTGGTCTGATCACCAGTGCCGTCGTTTGAGATACCGTGAGAGGTAGCGATGATCGGACTCGCACCTACGTACTGCGGCTTGGATCGTGTAAAGTACGACCCACTGCCGTCCAGGAGCGCAGCTGGCTTGTTGGGCGCGGGATTGACGAAGCCTGAAGCCTTGCGTCCTGGGGCACCTGGAAGGGTCTGAAACCCACTTGCCTACAAAATTTGCGTCAGTGTGTGTGACTCGATGTGTGATAATAGATCTTGTAAAGACAAACACACCCAAGAGTTGAAGTACAGCGGACCCGAAGAACCTGCAAGCAGAGTGGCCCCACCAGAAACAAGTACCACTGACTGGGAGTTTTCAACAAGCAAATTATCGAGAATGATGTTTGGTTGTTGGTCACCCTGAGACCCCAAGGTAATCGCATACGGAACTCCGTTAAAGTGAGAGTCGACCACAGATATCGAGCCGGTTCCTTGGTTTGTGACTCCCGAGTAGGCAGTGCAGTCGATCGCGACATAGCACGATAACACGTAGATGTTCTTCCAGGTGAAACCCCAGTTCCATTGCTGTTTGATTGCGGTCAAACAAGAAGTAAACTGTAGGTTGTTTGCGGTGAACTGCTGGCTTCCTGCCAAGAAGCCGATATTGCTGTGAAGGGAAATCCGTAAGCCCATGTTGGGAAACCTGACGGAGATTGGACTCACCCTCCAGTAAAAGTCAAGTCAGACACGAATCCACCGCTGCCATTCTCCATGTATATACCAACAGCCGTGGCGCTTTGCGAGCCGGAAGACACGGCCATCTTGAAGTCACAGTACGTGATGCTAGTAGCCTGACCGACCTGCCAATGCACTCCTGCTGGCACATAAAGCTGGTCGTTTTCAGTGTTGGTCCAGTTCTGGGCGGTCATATCAAAGACGAAGTTACGGATCTGCCTATAAAAGTTGCTTTGATTGACTGGAGACGCATATATGTCAGCTTATGGGGAGTGATCGACGATGGGGGACTTACTATACCACTCCGCTCCATTGCCACCAGGGATGTAGAAGTCTGAGTCTATCAAGGCTATACCAGTAAAGTTCTGGGAGCCTTTGATGACCGGCTTCGATGTCGGGTGGCCTACAAATTGTGTGTAGTAGTACTGGACGATCGGCGAGCTGATGAGATAGGTTCCTGGAGGGAAGTAGACAAGCGCACCCATCGTGGTCGTAGAACCACAGTCTTTGCCACAGCGCAGCGTCGAAGATCCCGCACCATAAGTCGCGGCTGCACGGTTGATAGCTGCAGTGTCATCGGTCACACCATCGCCTACAGCACCGAAGTCCTGAACGTTGCGGAAGAACTGGTAGCCAGATGGAGCGAAGGGCATCTTGCCGGAGCTTCCGACGCTGGCTAGCCAGTAGTCTCCGCTTGATCGAGCCTCGAGAGAAACGTTCATGCTATGAATATCGTGTAGCATAGTCTCGTTCAGGGGTGAGAGTACGGGACCGGTCAAGGAGCCTTTGTCAGGCGCTGAACCGAAGAAGTTGTTGACATTATCCTTCATATACGCAGGGGGATCCTAATCTCGATGTTAATCTAGATATGGTATAACGTGAAGGAACAGCGATGCACTTACATGCGGTCTCCCGGGCGGTAAGGGTGGTGCTGAACCCACTGGACCATGCGGGATGGCCACAATAGACTGAGTATTCGAGACATCGATCAGAGAAATAAGGAGCGGTAGTCCCTGTACGAGACGTTTTGGGGTCAACATCGCTACCTACACGTCCGCTGATCAAGTCTGGTCATGAAAGAAAAGCAGAACTGACATGAGATACTGGTGACTATATCGCCAGGGTTCTATGTGAATATCTATGGATCTAAACAGCAGCATGTTTAGGGAGGAGCTAAGAGCTAGGGCTCAAAGCTTGATGGTTAGCGGGATTGTTCGCGTGAGCACGGTCCAGCATAGTGAAGCGGAAGCTTTCACCGCTAGTGCCCCATCGATCTAATCTCGCCGTATCGTCTAGAAGCTGCATGTTACCATGTCAAGCTGTTGCCCTCTTTGATCAATATCAAGGGGTCCACGTGCCGATTGCCCGAGCTCACAGTTATAGCTATCGTAAATCAGGCAGGTGGATCTTAGCAATCCTGACGGTGTCAACGTCGGCAAACAGTAGTGAATACCCACAATAACAGTGATCAAGGATCATTCAGCCGAAGGCTGTGTATCATCGAAGTAGGCGTGGCGAGGCCATGCATGCAACATGCGGCATTATTAGCCCGATGTGCATCTCAGGACGTCGCTGCAATCAGACCCTCCTACAGTGCAAGTTAGTCTATTTGGTCGCGTCCCATGAGTTGCCAATCGCTGTGAGACTTCGCTCCTAAGTCTTGCTGGTTGACTCATACGTCGCGACGAGAAGTTACTGACTCGACAAGGTGTGCCGCGGAACGGTTCGGAGCTTCGACAATACGCCTCTCGCGTTGCACGATGATCATTCATCCCCGGATCATACCAATGGTCGTAGCGCGAATAAACCGTCGGTACTCTGACCTCGGCTATACATCCTTGCAACCGTTTTCTTTTGGCATTGCATATTGGAGGTCTCAATTCGTTGGCCGAGCATACCTTACTCAGCATGCGAGACGCAGATCCCTACAGCCAATCGCGTCCAGTTGAGCTAACCACGCAGCGCAGGTCAGCCTCAACGATTCTGGTCTCCTTGAGGCTTCAAATTGGGATGCATTGGGCAGTATCAGACGCGCTGCCCAGAGAATCTTGTAACATAGTGATGGTAGACTGAGCTGCCGCATCAGAGAACAAAGCGAAGAGTAGTGATACTCCACGGAAGTGAGTATTTGCAATCAGAATGATGCCTCTAAATGTGCTCAAGAGCATTGAATGAAAGTCTCGGAATGACGCTAAGAAGTCGGGCAGTGACACCATATAGGTTAGTGTGAGGCTAGAACATGGGGGTTACGAATTTCCGAGGCCAGTCATTACTCAAACTCGTATCTACACTCGCCGGTGATATGAGATTTTCCGCCGACAAGTGGATACCTTCGCGTTACCTTGGACCTCCTGAGTCCTGACCCATATCTAGTTTCGGTTCGCCGATGGCAAAACGCATGGGGAAAGGCTATCCGATGAACTAAGTTGACTTTGCCTGATTCGGTGTCGTCGAAGTTCTTGACGGGTGATTGTAACATATTCCAAATTGTTTCGGCTAAACCAGTGAGCCGCTGGAGCTGATCAACCCTCAGCGTATCGCTCGTCACTGAGCTGGCAGGAACATATTCAGCCTCGTGGATCCTTGCGATACTCATAACAATTTTCATCGGAAGTCCCGTATGAGCATCGGGCAAGCCCAGGCTAGATTGTGTCTTCCCCCACATTAGTATTGGTATCGGCTCGATCATACAAGCCAGAAAGAGTGACAACTCATCTCGCTGGACTAAACCTTCTAGAGGGACTTCTCCCACTATTAGAGTTCATGTCCGTGGGACTTCTCCTCAGATCTGAAATTTGATCCCCACGTTGCCGGCTCAACCGATGTCTAAGGAGCTTCTGAGGTGGTATATATGGCTAAAATCCTCGCTCAGTCAATCGAAACAGCAAACCCCTTCTGAATCTTCCTTTCTACTATGGCTAGAGAGCGCCGGACCTTTCGTCTGGCGATTTGGGCCATTGCGCTCGCGTGCTTGTCGTTCCTAATCTGGGAATCTCCTGCATTCAATTATGCCGCGCGGAGCACGAATGAGCTCACTCAACCTTCATCTCCGGATCTGGTCACAGAACTTTTGTCTGAAGAGATCAATTGGTCGTACCCAGAGGTTGGCTTTGTGGTTCGAGGACCTCCACGATACAGATCTCGAGGTGTCCAAAGACGCGTACCAGATCCGGACTCGGAGCCACTGGACTTTGCCACGGCCGTTGGCAAAGGTTGTACTAAGCTTGGTCGATTATCTAGTGACATCCCAGTGGTACGCACAGTATCTTGAACGAACGTCACTTGAAGCAGATTCGCTTATTCTACAGTTCCTAGTCTCCCGCGAAGCAGTTTGACTCGGAAGATGAAGCCGGCTGGGAGAGGGAAAATGACGATCCCGAGTCTTATCCATCAGATCTAGAGGCTGCCTTGACAGGGCTTGGAATTGATACTGAAGAGAGCAACTTTAAGGAAGTGATTTGGGACAACACGCTGGAAACCAGCAAAGCTGGAGTGGTATATCCGGTGAGCAGCATCCCCATCATGTGCACATAAGGTCTGAATATGAGTTCTCTAGGCAACCGAAGCTCGATATGAAAACATTATCAACGCAGGAAGTGGCCTTATAATTAGCACTGATATCCACAGCCCCGCCGCGTACAATCTTGTCCCTCAAAGTCAATGGCCTCCATTGAACAGATTTTCCGATGTAACCTGGTTGCAGTGGAAAAGTACAGCAGGCGGCGATCTCGGGAATGTCAAGTATTGGATCCAGTACTCCATCGCTAATGATGATACAAACCATATCCTTGACCTACTCATGGGTGGCGTGAGTAATTGAACATTGGAAGCAGCACAGCAAGCATGATATTAAAGATGTTACAGAACCGATACAATGCCCCACTGTGGCCAGGAGAGACGTTTCTCATGTCTACAGGTACGTGTAGCTTGCTGAATGGATTGAACTTGCGCGGCGACTCACAATTTCCCTTCCCGAATAGACAATGGAAAAGCGCTTCTGGGCACGCCAAATGCCGCGGGCATATTTTGGTTCCTGGCGCAGCACGTAAGCGATATTGGACAGCGTCTTACCATATCGAAAGCGACGGTATTTCAAACGAAAGACGACTCTGGCAGAGGGCTGATTAGTGTTCTCTTCTACATAGAGCCTCTGACGTAGAAGCTGTCAAACCGAGTATGACTACGAGAGACAATAGATAAATTGCAGCTGGTGAAAAAAACGTGCGGATGGCAACGGCACTGACGACGAATCCCAATCAAACATCTTTGTTCCATAAGCCCTCGTACTTGTGATATATCTACTTTCTGAAACACATTCCAAACTATCATCGTATCTTAATTTGACGCGATGCTTTGCAAATGAGTCAGGGTTGACGATGCCAACCCTGCTCTTCACGCAGCTCCTGTTGCTTGTAGATGTGGAAGACTCGGAACATGTTATCGCTCATACTTGAACGCTGTCTTTTCTGGGTGCTTCCGTCTAGTCCAGACGGCGATGTCAGAGGATTTTGACCGTGTTCACGTAAGCCGAGCTCAACACAAATGCGCTGCGAGTCCCAGAAGCCAAAACCAAGGCAATGGAATGTTTCCCAGTTCGAGTCTCGCAAGGGACTATCAGAACGTAGCCTGTAGACCCGAATACGAGACAACTCGGTGTTCTCCTGTTGCAAACGGAATTCCGCCGCTCTTCGTATGATAGCGTCACCAGAAGACCAGGCAGAGGCAACCGCTGGACACAGAGAGAAGTGTGGAGATCTTGGCAGTGGGTTCAAGACCGAAGCGTTAGTGATGAGGGCAGTACCTTGGATTGGGTATGCCCGCAGGATGTCATAAGAGTGAATGGCCGTCTTGTTTGGCTTGTCAGGTGATTGTAACGTGGACCCAACAAACATGCTCTGTACCATCTCGGCAGCCAGATCCAGTGTTGGCTGGCCTCCGAGGCCAAGAATTACTCTCTGAGGCTCTGTGAAGCTTTCGACAGTGTTCCGACCGGAAGTAGTCGTGTTCGGGACCGCTCGCCAACCCGCAGTCAACAGCCATAGAACACGAATGGCGCGCGTTTCTTCGTCCCAACTTGGGTTGCTGAGTGGCAAACGGACCCTCATGGGAACACCTTGGGGGTTCTGATGAGTTGGACTGCAAGGACGCCTGTACCTGTATCTAGAATCGGCCAGCTTCTCAAATTGCAGAGTGCCAAGGTAATCGAGCTTAGAGCGGAGAACGACAAAAGCAATATCGTGAATGCGGA
This sequence comes from Aureobasidium sp. P6, assembly GCA_003992365.1. Taxonomy (NCBI): domain Eukaryota; kingdom Fungi; phylum Ascomycota; class Dothideomycetes; order Dothideales; family Saccotheciaceae; genus Aureobasidium; species Aureobasidium sp. P6. The sequence goes on from RZIQ01000020.1 coordinate 16,639, forward strand.
CTGCTTGCGCAACGGTATGAAAGATGGTCCAAACAGATATCTCTAGCCAAGGATCTGTCATCGCAGCAGCGACAGACTCATCGATCGCATCCTGAAGCTGTTCCATGGTAAGGGTCCGAGAGATGCCTCTTGTTACAAGACGCTCTCGCAGTAGCATGTAGACCAGAACTGGAGAGGCGAGCTCATCAGGAAGATTCCGTGCCATGATTGTTCGAAAGACGCGTCGTGCATTCAGACGAAAAACGGCATTGAGGTGCGGCGACGACAAAATTGCGGCGTACAGTGCCTTGAGATCTGGTAAGTCCAGGAGAATTTGCAGGGTCAATGGCGCTGGTAATACTGAAAAGTCAGGCATCGTGGGCGGTGAGAAGCAAAATCGAGGCGCCTGGTTGATGATCTCATGTCACGGTTCAACACCGTGACTATGCTAGGATGATGTCAGTAGTTGGTCGACCGTCACGTGACGGCCGCCAAGGCTGGCTATAAGCCTTCCTAGCCAGTTTTCTACTACCTTTTATCTTCTTATCTATGTCTTGTTATATAGCTTAGACCTATATCTATGTCTTATCTACTATATTTAACTTTATTTCTTAATAATTACTTAGTATTAGATTAATAGCTAAATTAATCTATTAAGTTAGATTCTTTATATTTACTAAGGCTTACTTATATATATATCTAAGTTATCTTTTATAAAAAGTAAAACTCATATATATTAATTAAGTTACTTAACTATTATTATAATTTAAAAGTTTTTATATTATAAATTCTTTATATTATTTAACTTTCTTTTACTATATTTATTACTTTAACTACTATATTATAATACTAAGTATTATTTATCTTTTTATAAGATACTTTAAAACTTAGTTATAATATATAGTTAAAGCTAAGACTATAGTCTTATATATATTTTGTTTATTAATAAATAACTAGCTAGGCTATACTTTTTAGTTCTTAGTAGATTTTTATAAACCTATACTTCTTAGTTATATGTTATAAGGATAGGCATTTATGCTCTAGTAAATGTATTATAAAGTCTATCTTAAGGTTTAGCTAAGAATAAAGCTACTCTAGCTAAAAACAAGTATTTACCTATATAATACTAAGCATCTTTAGAGTTAGTAGTGTATACCCTACTTAATCTATTCTAACCCTTTTAGTTTCTACCTTATTCTAACTATATAGCTATAGTCCTTAATCTAAGCTATAGAGATTTGGCAAATAAAAGGCAAGCATAAGACATACCTTAAGTCTTAAGTCTTAGCTTCTAATTATACTACTTTATGCTATCTTACCTTTTAATCTATGTATCTAAAGTCTAGACACTAAATAGATAGCAAGACCCGTGGGTATAGAAATGAATTATTTTGAATTCTACTAGAGTCCTTAGCCTGGTACTAGACTGTAGTCTTGGCCAAAAACCTGGATAAAAATTCATGTTATTAAAGCCGGATTTTTGCTAGATTATCGGATAGGACTGGATTAGCCAGGATAGTAAGTAAGCGTATACACAGGTGTCTGACCGCGAATGGTGCTGCCAGCCGATAGGTTCATACCGCCGGTAAGTTCTGTAGTTCCACGTATCGTGAGGGATGCGTTCCAAAAACGAGGATCGTCAATGCCCGATTAGCTCTACGACTGCATACCATGATGCGAACTGGCTTGTCATATGATCGACAATTGACACTTGAGTGTGGAGCCAGTTTGCAAGCGGATCCGGACCGCTCGTGGCTCTCGCAGACTTGCTCCACCAGAAAGCAATGTAACCTAGCAGCTCTTAGCACAACTGTCAGACATGGGTGTCCGGTTCATAGTGCCGCCAGAGTTTGATTTGAAACGGCTCAGCTCTTGTATCTCTGGTAGGTGATCAAGGCTCTATCGATACAGCAGAGTGAACGTGACTTGCAGATCTTGCGACGCGTTGGTGCCAACGATTGTTGTGTTTTGCGATCCATGCGAGAATCGGGGAACAGTGACGTGGTTCTACCATCAGTATCGTGGCTAATGAACATATATCCCTCTACCTCGATCTCAGAACATATTGCACAAGGAGTAGACATCTCGGAAAGGGGATCTACTCAACGAACAAAGCAAACAATCGAATCATGGCAGTCATTTCTCCTGAGATCATCCTTCTTATTGCCGAGCATGCAGAAGTCTCGACTTTGAAGTGCCTTAGACTTGCTGGCCGATCAGTTGCCTCAATCATTTCTCGGACTTTTGCTGCGAAAGCTTTTCCATATGTCAACATACAGATCACCAAGGCCGGACTGACACGACTGGAAGATATGTGCGCGTCTGCACTGATAGCACCGTACATACAGAATATCGGTATCAACACTCAAGCTCCGAGGCACACGACCATTTGCGAACTGCGAAGGGCTTTTTGTAAGGGCCCCTCAGCGGACCCGCAAGGCGTTATAGGAGAGATTGTCGAGTCACTCTCGGCTGCTCTTAGCGAGTATGAATTACTTTGCTCACGAGGAGACATTATTGATAGACTGCAAATCGCTTTCGAAAGTCTGTGCCGGAACCGGAACACTACACTCGTCCTTGAGATATGGGACGATGGGGACGGACGTTGTGTAGGATACAAGAGCGACTTCGACATTCTTTGGACGACCGATACAACCACAGATCCAAATGAAATGCTACAACGTAGCGGGATTTTCTGTTTTGATCAGTGCAACCAATTACGAGTACTTCTGGCTCTGGCGAGAAGTGGTCTAGACCTTCTAGATGCTTACTCTAAAAACTTTATAGATCTATACTATAGCCTTAATTATATAGTAATAGTAGTAGTACTAGATAAATATCTATATAGATTATCTATAGATAACTCTATATAGAGGTTATAAAGTTAGATAGAGCCTTACTTCTATAAAGTTTAGAAGGGCTCTAAATTCTACCTAGATATCTATAGAGTTTTACTAAGATAGCCTAAATAGGCATAGTTAAGCTACTTAGTAAGTGCTATATCTATTTATAAGCTACTTAGCAATTGCTATACCTATTTATAAGCTACTTAGTAAGTGCTATACCTATCTAGGCCTTGCTTAGTAAGCTAATAGGTGGTTGCTACGCTAGCAACCCTGTCCTAACCTAAACCCTAAAAAACCCTCTAGGATAACCCTAACTAAGCGTTAGAGCTCTATAGATAATCTATGGATAATCCATGGATAATCTAAAACATCTATAAAGTTTAGATATCTAAAAATCCATGGATTATCTATAGAGTTTTTAGAGGTAGATAGAAGGGTCTATCTAGATTTAAACTCTACATGGAGTGGAGCTCTAATCCATCCACTGTTAGCACTAATGATTAGGAAGAGCGGTTTCTTTGCAAAGTCGAAGTCTCTCCACGAAGGCTTGGGTGGCTTGATCGAATGGGACAAACGAGGTCGCACACACAACAGCCCAAGCGAGGTGACAATGAACGTGATGATGCCCCAACCGATCAGGGTAACCTTGTAGCCATAACGGTCCAGACATACTGTGTAGACGGGAGGCAATCCTGCTCCGGCGGCTGCGCCTGCTGCACAACTAAGAAATTATCAGCGTCGAGACTTCTGAGGCAGCTTGCAGCAATCGCGCACATTACTCCGTATGCCAAACTTTTCCTGGCCTTGAACCACTCAGACATTAGATGGATTGAAGGTCCAAATAGCATATCAGCACCAATTCCAGACAATGGACCGATTGCCACAATCAATTGCACAGGCTAAGCTACCAGTCAATGTTCCGTTGATCAATGAGTATCGTCGATACACACAGTCCTCGCAAAGCCTGCACCTATAGCAGAGAAGGTACACACCAAGCATCCTAACCACATGATCGGGATGCGATGTTTCGGGAAGTTGTTGACGTAGTACATGAAAGGTGGCAGGGAAAGCTGTAAGATGCCGTTGGATATAGTACGCCGCCAGTAGAGACCAAATTCTGGCCTTGAAATGGCGGATGGCTACTGAAATACGCCTCGAAAACGCCATAGCAGTAGGGGGAGCCTGGAAGAATGATGAATATCTCAAGTCGACGGATGGGTCAACTTCACATACCCCATGCTGTTATTTCAATGATGCATGACCCAAACAAAAAAAGCCAGGCTGCTTTGCCTTCGTCTTAAGGGAAACATGTTGAGTCGACTAGGTTCGTCACTGAGATGGTTGTGTTTTCCTCATTGTGCAAAACTATGATGGTTTCTTCTAGAGATGATTCCTTTGCTTGCTCGAGCATTGCATTAGTTAGTGTAAGTCTCGATGTTTATAAGCGTCGAACAGGCGATGTTTACTGTAGAGGAGTGGGCAACTTATAGACAGATACAATCGTTATAAGATGAGGTCTGCGGTTGAGAATTCATGTCAACTAGGGCGTAACTGTCAGTGATCAAGTAGGGCGTGATTATTTCCTGGACAGGGAAAAGCATATTGCTATGTAAAGCTCGAGTTGGGATATCAGTTTTAAAGTTTAATGTCGGGAGCCTCGGCTCATATTCTGTACAAGCAGTAGGGCCTCGCCACCGACTGAGATCATCCGCTTCATAGACTTTTCAGAAGATCGGTGACACCAGAACATTGAGTCTGACCAACTATGTGCTACAAAACGGTATGCAGGATTGCAGATAGGCTTAAGAGGTCCATGAAATACAGGTGGTATACATCATAGAAACTGTGGAGTCAGAACTTCTTGGCAACTCAAAGTCAAGAGTGGCTATGATTGCTTTCTGCGCGACTTAACTTTCTTAAATACAGAATCACATTACTTAAGTCAGACGTGAGATTGATTGATAGAACAATGATGTTTGCATAGACTTACAACATGCTCTATCTAAAGTAGTTGGAGGACCTTGTACAGTCCACGTCTAGCACGCTCTCTTGCAGTGAGCATGTGCACTCTGCCCACAGTGTTTACAAAGCATGGACTCCAAGTCTACCATGTTCTTCTCGAGGGCTCGCACATAGGCTTCAAACCCTTTGTTGTGTTTCAACTTCGCCAGTCGCCTGAGCGTATTGCGCTGCCGGCACCATGTCTCTAGGGAGCGCTGCTGTCTCTCCGCGTGCACTGACTGAGACGCAAGCTCTAAAGCATATACGAATGCCATGATATCCTTGCTCGAGCAGTCCTCATGGGCAGATTCTCGAATGAAATATTGCTCAGAGCTTGTGATATCCGTTTCGCTCACCCAGTTGATTCCAACCAGCACTCCTCCAGAAAGTGTATAAACCGCATGTAACCACCCACACGGTATGTGTATCGCTTCTCCATCAATTAAAACGACGTAGATACCACCTTGCAGAAGCGGCGATAATGTGATGAAGTTATGCTCGGCGTCTCTAGTCCTATACATTAGATCTAAGTTCATGCCAGTAGGAGGGTAGCAAGCCCATATCTTGACACACGATCCCAGTACTGTACTCAATACCTGAGTGCCAGAATCTGAATTCCAAATAGAGCGAGTCAGCATACATCGTGCTTAGTGTAGTAACCAAGCTTTGGCAAATGGATGTCTCACCGATGTGTAAGTCAGTAAAGGAGAACTGAGGCGAAAGGACAGCACCAAAAGAGTTGTTGTCTTCCCAAACCTGGCCTTGATCGATACTCAGTTCCTCCGGGACACGCATTGCGTAAGGCTTCCCTTCTTCCACGGGAATATTAAATATGTAGGGCGTTCCCTGCGGGTCTGGCTGATGGAGGCATCGAATCACCTCGGAGATTACACGATATCGTTGATCGCCTGAGATCACATGTGCTTCGCCTCGTCGCCTGACCTCCCCTCTGGACATGTTGGCCATCACCATGCCTTCGAGGGTCCGTTCACATGGAGTAGTGAACCAGCAATCATCGGTCGAATAGAGTCTGGGGCCGCTCAGGCTTGAGTTCGACAAGACACAACTGCTTGTCGTAGGGAAGGCGTCACTACGCATGAGAGACTGAAGTCTACTACTTGAGATCGCTTCACAGAATGCTTTGGCTATGCCTGCGACCGGACCCTCTGTGGTAGCGAGGAAGTCCTTCAGCAGGCCCGCAGCTACGTCTGATCTTCTGGGTGTTCTTCCCGTCTCTGCACATGAAGACCCTGCCTGATGATTTGAAGCCGTAAGAACTTCTCGGTCGAAGTCGAGGTCTCGTTGGATGGACAACAGCTTGTCTCGCAAGGTATTGTTTCCTTGGATACACGCCGGCTGAACCCCATCTATGGCCAGAGTGCACCAGCTCTTCTGTAAAGTCATGCCAGGCTTAGGCTCGATGTGAAAATACACGTCTGTGATCCTCGCTTGACTTTGCACTACAGTCTTGTAGTATATCTCGATAACAGTTGCTTTGTGCTTAGGTACGAGCGATCTTGCTACAGCGGCATGTTTCGACTCTGGTGCCCCTGGCTCATTAGTATCAAAGTTGTCGATTCGACATCCTCCAATCTCACTGTCGAAAGGTCTGTCAATTTGGAAACGGTAGTGTAACAGGATCGGCGTTCGAGTCGTGAGTAGTTCTCGTTTTGGCATCCTCACTGGTCTGCCCGCCTAAGGTGTGTTGACAAGTATTGATGAATTTTCGGCAGTCGATGACTGCTGATGACTGCTGATGACTGCTGATGACTGCTGATGACTGCTGATGACTGCTGATGACTGCTGATGACTGCTGATGACTGCTGATGACTGCTGATGACTGCTGATGGCCAACGGTAGCTAGACGAAGAAGCGACGAAGCCGTGTTTTCCATGTTTTCCACGTCACACGTGTCAAGCTTCCTTGACCCTAGGCGATTGTGCACGGAAGTCTTGAATTACGTTTTTTTTTAGAGACCTCGAACTACGGGAGCATGCGATCGAGGCTAATTTAGCTATGTGTCTCACCACAATAGTGGTAAATTATGACGATCACTTTCTCACTGGATAGGGACAATTTTGAGAGAAGGTTCGCGCGGCGCGTCCTTAAAAAGCTCGGTGTAATCTAGACGAAATCTTGGCTTAGTAAAGTGAGCTGCACAAAGGTGTTCTCACTATCTTGAGTCTCAGGCGAAGACTTCTACTACTGTAAGTAATGAAGCTATGGTGTTCCATCTGATTCGAGCATGCTTCTAGATCCTGTGTGGGAGAGTCTTCTTGCATCAGGTATCATCAAATGCGCACGTGGTCAGCACAGAGATAATGAACAGTCTTCCACAGGAAAATGAGACAAGCTCTGGGAATGGCGGAGCTAACGGCAAGTCGCCTGTTTCCATCAGGGACGAACCGTTCCGTATTTGGCTCAGGAAGCTCTTTACGCAAACGCGACCGGCCGTGTTCAATGATTGCCCACCCTTGTCCATTTCTAGGACTCGAGCTTATCACTAGCAAAGCATGGGTGTTTCGGCTGTATCGGGCACATATAAGCTTGTTTGGCAGTTGGTGGATACGAAGACCGGCAACACACTATCACCAGACTAGTAATCTGAGGCCGATTGGCGCTAGTAGTCGATGCGCAAAGAGGCAAAAGTAGCCGAGGATAAGCTTTGGAGGTCTATTGGCACCATCTAGGATGTGGGACGTTCTACCGAAGTTCGCCGTGTCGTTCCGGACCGAAAGTAAGAACGTTCCATTCGCACAGAGTGCAGAATTCCACCAATTTCATGGCAACCTCGAGACTGATCCCGTATTGAAATTTTGTCTGGTTTGATACAGAGATCGCAGCAACAGCTAGACTATTGGCGCCGCTTCACTTCGAGCGAACTATCTAGAGGACATGGCGCGACGAATATAATCGAGGTGATAAAGCCGACAAGTGCGTGCTCTAAAGGGGAAATGCTCTTCCAGATCTCTCACCGATACCAGCTGCGTAGGTTGGCAGGGGAGGAGGGGAATGCGGGTATCATGTTTTCTCCGACCACAACGATGAAACAGCTGGTCGAGAGCAAGAGACCGCCGCCGGTACTACGCGAGCTGCGAGTTGACATCCAAGCTTTACCAATTCACAGCCACCAGTACAATTACCCTAGCCTAGCATTGATTTCCATGCACAACAGGAAGCCAGAAATTCACTGAAGTGTGAAAAAGCGTTTGTTCAGACAAGAGGGCGCGATCGCGACGGATCACGACAGCTGATTGACGACAGTGAGCGGGGCGCGTTCGTGGCGACAGATGGGGCAGGGAAGGCGAAAGTTGAGTAGGCTAGGTGGCAGATGGTGAACCACAGAGTTGGCTCTTTCGCGAGGCGGTGAGCTTAATGCTGCCAAGCATCTTGAGTGGTTATTATTGGTATGATCAAAGAGCATGTCAAGATGTGCTCTGCAAACGTCCAGTGTCCCAGGTTCCTTCCTCGATCTGGAATCCACGGGCTTTGCTTCGCTGACAATTCTTTTTGATATCCTTCAAGTTTTGTGGTGGGTGTCTCGTGGCCATCTGAGGTTCTCTCCTAGTAAGACTGCAGGCTTTGCCGCTTTTAATGCAGTGATTACATTTATGGCCAAGATTGGCTAAGTGAACATGGTTTGCAAAGCGGACATAGACGATCATCTTGTCCTTACGACATCGCTTGCCTTAATTTAAACAATTCGTATAGGACTTGGAGAAACCCCTAAACTCTTCCATCAGCCATATCTTCCATGTATCTTGCTTTCTGCGAACTGCGAGAGCCTTTTAGGATGTGTTTCTCCATAATTGTTAGCTGTCTGCTGTGTTTGATGATGGCGGTGATACGAAAGTTATGTGCAGGAAAAAGCAAACCCCAACCATAAAACCCTAAACCCTAAACTACCTAACCCTAGGGTTAGGTAGTTAAGTAGTGAATAATGATTTCAATGATAGTTCATATAATATTTTGCAAACAAGAGTACACGAGTCCGCGCCTAAGTTCTACCCGATCATGCTGCTTGGCTTTAGCTAATTCAGGCTAGTTGAGTACGATCAATGGAAGCCAGTGTAGTAATGCTTGTGGCAGATGTGTGTACAAGGCTCTTTGCTATTTTCTTTTTGCGGCAGTAGGCTAGTTCTGTTATGTACACGGGCTCACAGCTGGGACTAGTGCAAAGCTGTGCCATTCCTTCTTCCAATCGTTCTCTCGAGAACCCGGCCAGACTCTACAAACAGCTTGCGCATACGGAGAGTTGTCTATAGTCGGCAACTCATCCCATTGTTCAGCCTCTTCTCTTTCCAGTACTTCTTGTATATCGTACTCCCTACAGCAACATTTACGTAATTCGTCGTCTCGCAAGCTTCGGTCGCAAATCCATGAGCGGGAGATGTAACGTAATATATCCACAAGATCAGAAGTGGTATAACCACCAAGCTCCTGTAGAGCATCACTCCGTAGTTCGAGTCTTTCGAGAGGTCGAGAATAGAGAGGCTTTTCACTGCTGATGATGTAAAATATCGAACGAGCCAAGTTCTCGTCCATTGCAAGGTTAATCAGCGCATTGTCTAGTTGACGCCTTTTATGTTTATCCAGAGATTGGTTCTGATCGCAGAGGGCTATGAACTCTTCGTAGGAGATTCTGTCCCACGTGAACCGCTGAGGACAGAGTATAGATAGATGTATCTTTTGAAGAGATGGGATTTGTCCTAGAGCCTGATAGATAGCAACTTCGCTAGCATCACCCTTGGAGCGAAAAATGCTCAGAGATATCTCTTCTAGTACGGGACAGCTACGTCGCAAGTGGTGGAGGAAAGGCACGGTTGCAAAATCAGGACGGCCGTCGTTTGTAAGCGGATTCGTGGATGAGAGAAGGAGAGTTCGAAGACGGCAACCATGATGAATGAGCACAAGAGAGATGGTTTCCGAATTCAGCTCTCCGACCAGCTTCAGGCTCTTTAGAGGGCGTAAGGAAATGATCAGAGAATCAATTCCTCTGGAAAAACGGCCAGAGAACATATTCAGGTCGGAACTCTCAAGGTTAAGAGCAAGAGTATGGAGCAATATGAACCGGCAGGATGATGTCAGCCATAAGAGAGCTTCATCATTGACTGGGCTATGGATTATGAGATGTCTCAAGATTGAGAAGTCGGTGACCTCGCCCCAACGGATGAGAGACCTCGCAGAGTCCTTTGCGGCGATCTCGAGAGATTCCAGACGGCCTTGAGTGCCTATTTGCATAGCAGGAAAAAGCATTTCCCGGCGCCATCGTTGCTTTGGTTTCTGCCATGCAAGGAGATGCCATGGGGAGTTAGCACTCGCTTCATAGCATATGCTTATCTGCCGAAGATTTGGCGCCTCTCCTGATACCATATCCATTATGGCTTGTTCATTGTAGTTGGCTATTCCCTCTTCATCCAGATGGTTATACATCATCGTAACGCTATAGAGGCTTTGTGACTTGGCAAGTTCCTGGTCGTGAGGATCGAGCTTGATTGTGACTTCAGGAGATTGAAGAAGAGAGCCGAGCATAAACCTCTTCAGATGGAGTCGTACGTGAGGTCGAGTTTGTTTGTCAATGTATCTGAGAACAGGTAAAGGTATCTGTTCCACGCAACCCCATGTGAACTCCTTCAGTGCAGGGAGTTTTCCAAGGAAATGGAGGAGAGGATCCCATTCTGACTCATCAGTGATCAGCTGGATCTTATCCCGGTCACTAAAGAAGTATCTCCATGCCTGAATTGGTTGGTCGCCGCAATCCAGAAAGTGCTGAGAAGAGTGGGGTGCCCAACATGCGCTTGGAAGCACGTGGACATGGTATACATTCAGAAAACTTTTTGAACTCGCCAAAAAATTGCTCCATTGCTCGATCTTGTTGTGGAGATCATCAGACGATAGAAACTCAATACGCACTGTGCGGAATATATGTTTGCTTGCTGCGCCATTGCACTGCCTGTTGACAAGCGAAAGATTGAAGAGGCTGTGTATGTCAAGATAAGCACTAATCAGGTTGAGAAGATCCAAGGAAAAGGTTGACATTGTTGGATTAATTAGAAGAATGTCCAGGGCTCAATTGAGAATTAATGGGTATAAGTGTTTAGAGATGTGATTAGAAGAAAGAAGAAAAAGGACTGGGTTATCGCACAAGATAAGGTTTTGTCGTTACGACAAACACGAGGACAACTATGGAAAGGACCGTCTTATTAGCGGCTTGCGCTCAAAACTTAATCGCGGCAAAGTCAACAAGTTATTTTTGAGCTTCCCTTACGTTACAGAAAAGACCATATCATTCATGCTACTAATTGGTGTGCGGATGATCGTGATGTTCCTGGAATAAGAGAGCATAAACAACTCCCTGGGTAACGAGTCCCCAACCAGTCGACTTGATCTTGAGAGCACATCGAGGACAAACAAATGCACAATACACATATCATTTCCCAAACTGCAATCTGAGGTTTTCATAACTTATAATCCTTTTTATGGATTTTCGGACAGTGTTCACTCAAATTGAGCATCTCTTGGAGACTTTCTATAGGACGTCGCAATAGTATGAGTTCTCGTAGAAGAGTCGCCCTTCCTTACGTCCTTGACCATCGGCGTTTGGATCGTATTGAAATAGAGCCAGACCTCTTTGATCCGTATCCTGTTGCTCACGATCGCTATTGACTGGATAATTCTGATATTGAATGATTGATATATCCGGACCAAGATATCCTTGTAGTGTGCTTTCGATAAGACCTAGCCTTGCCTTGTATTTCAGCCTGATTGGATCTTTTGGTGTCCCAGTGCCTGTTAGTGGTGTCATAATAAACCCTCTAGTGTTGTCTCCGGGTTGATTGAAGTATGTCTTGTCTAGAGGGCTGCCGAAAGGGGTATGCACGGATGATCCTTCGTCGGGTTTCTGGGGGAATATCCCTGGGTATAGTAACCCTTGTTAGCCATGGAAGGATCGATCTGTCTAATGTCAGTTGGGAGTATTACAGAACAATGGGCATTGTCACAAACATTTGTTCCACTCAAAAATCCAGCATACGTTCTTAGAACGCTGTGAAACCACGACGTTCGTTCAGTGTATCGCTGTTGGGCTTGCCATTTGTATAGGACTCCCAGAAATGGGCCTGTTCACTCCTGCGTCAGGAAAAAACGATGATGACTGATCTGGATTTGGAAGGTTTACCATCCAAACTGCACGTTTGGAAACCACTGTGACCATTTGACAACCGTGAAGACCCTTAAATATGTCAGAGTTTCTCAGGGTATGGGAAATCAAGGACGACTGACATTGGAACCAAACTGGAAGGCGGTCTTGCCAAATGTTGCTTGTTGGCTTACCGCTCGTTCGTCGCCTTTGTGGGTTGTCAGATCCGAATAGTAGAAACCCAAAAGTCCACCGTACTGATTGTCAGAACTTGGGTTTAGCACCTGAGTATGCACGTAAGCGTTGACTTGGTTGGTTTCCTAAGGCGGAAGCTAATTTTGTAATTTGCCGCCGTCTCCAACTACCATTGTATAAGTTGTTGTAGCACAAAATATCTTTTTGAGACTTACTCATTTTCCATTGCCTCTTCTGAAGGTGGTTAAGCGTGCTGTTGACCGCAACAACATCCGAGTATTAAATGTATGTATGGTGCGGTGCGCGTTTAATCAGACCACATGCTTGCGGCCCACAGCTGCCAAGCTCACAGGACGTTATACAGTCGTTAATTGTCTCATAGTCACTTTTGATGATTCCTTGACGGCGGCGGAGGTCTATTTTCTTGCTACAATCAAGAGCGCGTCAGATCGGAGTAGTGTATCGTAAGATATTCCTTACTTTTAACAGTAGGCGATGCCACAGATGGAGAGCAGCAGGAGGAAGTGAGTTGCTAGGCTCAATATGGATGTAGACAACATTCTAGATTAACCATGCTACAAGCATGCAATCAGTTTGGAACGAGCGTGGTATAGCCACGGTTCTCCCCTGATACAATTATACTTTAAAGGACAAAAAGCCATCCTTTGAGAAGCACTTCAGTATGCCTTTACCATTGTGAAACAGTAGAATCAGCATGATATATCAACTTCCGTAGTATGGTTGTGCTATGGATGTACCATGCTTAAGCGCTAGTAAGGCCATTGTTCTATCACGGTGCAATCATGCTTTAAGAGTTAGTAAACTATGCTATTACTGTACCTTTACTATACTTTAACTTTGCCTAAGAAAAACTTTTCTAAAACTAAAAATAATAGTATAACTATAGTCTTACTATACTAATACTAATATAAAGCTTTAGTATTAGTTTATATTTCTTTCTTACTAGATTTTGCTTTACTGATACCTTATTCTGGTAACGCAGAGGATTCGCGCGTTAGAAGCTCCTGGGTTGCCTCTCGATCACCAAGCCGCTTCTGGCGTTTACAAGCTAGGATACTATGGTAAGATCACTGTAAAACCATACCTGCATCATAACATACCTGCTCGATGAAGATGTCTTTCTCGTGCTCTTTGGTGATTTTCAGTACGTTGATTTGGACCAATACCCCAACGTCTGAATTTCACAAGCGTAGTGTAGTCAAAACGATCGGATAACTCACCCCTTCGAAGAGTCTATTAGTACCATGGTTTTACCATGCTCTAAAAATACCTACAAACGCATAGCCTCTGTAAGGGGTTGGTTTAGACCATAGCTGTAGGTCTGCTGGTGCTTTTGCTCAACAGCATTAGTATGATGGCGTACGCTCTTCCAGATAGCCGGAGCTATAAACGACTTTGCTAGACAGATACCAGCTGCACACCATAACTGAAGCTTATGCCGAGCCCAACCAACAACTTAGGGACCCTTCGTGCCTAGTTTAATTAGCAAATGAGCAAACTAGGAGCAGACTTCTACTATGTCTTTACCAAAGCAGTACCATGGAGAAAGCATTGTAGAATTATGGTAGAAGTAAAGGGGGCATGACCTACATAGGTGTTCAATGATAGCTTGGTGTTCCCTTGCATTGCGAGCATTTTGAATACTCATCATCTCCCTAATAAGCTCATGGTTAGTAAGACCCACCGCTTGCTGTGCGCTTCTTAGTAGATGAATCTCGCATGCAATATAGATATGTGCAAGATTCTCCTGCCATGAAAGCTCTTGCCCTTCATTGATACTTTGAAGATAGCGCCCAAGACCTAAGCTACAATTAGTGGTAAAGTATGGTACTCCTAAGGTATACGCGTACCTGAGCAAGCCACCGAAGACATGTCCATAACAAAAGCCTCCCAGCCCTCACGGTGCTGGTACTTGAAACGAATTGGCCTTTCAGCAAGCCTAGAGGTTGTTTCAAATACTCTTTCAAAGACATGTCGGTACATTGCAGTACTCTCATGATCAGTGTATACGCGTGCGTAGCTTCGAACTAAGAACCGTTAGCATTATAGTGTTATGATAGCTAAACCATAGTATTAGCGTAGTTAGACCATGGTAGAAGCATACTCTTGTTTGTTTCCTTTGCGTCGTAGCCTGCAAACACAAGCTCCTTTTCGCCAGCGTTGCGCCGAAGTCTTTCATGACTAATATCACACTCAAAAGATTTGACGTTCATAAACTCAATAGCTTGCTCCTTCATCATACAGACAATTATCCAACCACCGTCAAAATCTGTAATCTCCTGAACGTATGCCTAGAAAGAGTATGCTTAGCCAGTAAGTCAAGTGCAGATGAAGCATGGTAATACTATGGTTAGACCATGGATCATGGAGAGCAATACCCTGTCTGAATGTCGTTGATACCGCTCAAAATAAAAAACAGCACCGGCGTAGTCCTGGCCTTTCGGCTCAACTTGAAACCGGTGATAGCGTAAGTACGTGTCCCATCTGTTCTTGTAGCTAAGGCCAGGGGCTAGGTAGCCAGGTGCAGAGATACCTGCTACCTTTGCGGCGTCACGAAAGAGCTGCGTAGCAAAGAATTGGTTAGTAGAACCAGCTGGACTGTTCCATTGATCAACTAATCCTTTCATCCAATTAGCATACTCAAGGGTTACCTTAGTAGGCGGAGGGGGAGGGTGATGGTGAACTCCAACCGAAGCAAAAAGGGCCTAAGGGCATGCTTCTCTATCCTTAGGAACAATGAGATGGAGGTCGACTTCACAGGTATGATGGCGCATTTGGCCTATCTCCTTAGCATGGTCCGCGCCTAAGTAAAGTGCGGTTAGAGCATGGTTGAAGGTTACTTAGACCATGGTGAAAACATACTACAAATTGGCTTAATAGCTCGATGGTTGTTCCAATGACCACAACGATCGATTGGTGGCAGGTGAATCTGTGTATCCAATAGCATGCTAAGATGAGCAAGATCGATGACTGCCTGCGAGCTGATAGGATGCCGATGATGTCTTGGTCCAGTGGTAGCGTTCCAGTTAATGCATTGTAATCTTGCGTGATGATACTCTGCCAAATCCTGTTATACGGTGGTTAGACTATGATACTATGGCAGTAGACCCGTAGTAACTACATACTCCACGGCTTGAAATTACAAGCTTTGGAGCACAAGACAGCTCATGTGGCCAGCATGGATGCTTGATAGAATTACGATATAAGTTCCGTACAGCAATGTATTCGCTACGGATATTAGTCCAATTGAATATGGTTGACGCCTCATATAACTATGCTTTAAGCATTGTAAAACTATGGTTGTACATACTCATTTGCATTTCTCCGGGCTTGGTCTGGCTCGGTTGGATCAACAAGTGGTGACAGATCTTGAAGGTGTTGAAAGTCTCTTGCAGTAAGCTCGGTCCATTGGTAGTGCTTGAGCTGATCATGAGACTTGCTGCATACCTTTGCATCCTTGCACCTACTATGGTAGCGTGTACAGGCTACTCCACCAAGGAAAGGTGAGTGGCAGTCCTTAGGAGGTCCTTTCTGAACACATCCAAGTTGAATCTAGATAGCATGGCATGAGTACGCTTTGAACACAGTTGAAGCTGGCCGTTACCATGGTAAATCCATAATTATACCATGCTGAAACTATGGTAACATTAGGATTGCTCAGAGACGTACCGGCATTTCCTCCTCACTATAAAGAGACTGGATCGGTACCAGATATGCAAACCCAGCAGGCTTAGAGGCTGGTAATGAGGGATCATATGGTGGAAAACAAGGTAATCGACCGTAAGTGCTTGTGAACCTCTACCATTCGTAAGGGTGAATGGGCCACCCCATCGACGCTGGAAGACATGACAAGTCAGCATAGTAAAAGCGTAGTAAAAGCGTGGTAGGATCGTACTATTTCGTCGGTCACAATAGAGTCCAACTCAGGTTGCATAATTCTCGGAACATTAACAGGACGCTGTTGGCGCTCAACACGCCACTGCGCCTCTATGGCCATGGCCTCATCCATGCTCATTATTTCTGCCATGATAGCGTGTTTACAGTATGTTGATGTCAAGGTGTAACAACGATTGCAGTAGCGTGCAGAAACAATTTGAATATTGTGGTGCCAAAGTTATCCGGGTGGTGCCGGAAACTTTCAAGTGGTCGCCAAGTCCCCCAGGTGGTCGCGAAGTAAAATTGAGTGGTCGCGCATTGGATGCCTCCTTAAGCTGCCCTTACCGGAACGGGCCGAGGTTTGAAGGTTAAATGGTAAGTGGGTCTCTCTAGGGATCCTGATGTCGAAAGGACGGCATATGCCTGCCTTTCGATCTCACTTTTCCGCCGTTAGAGGCGATGAGGGCGGCGATCAGGCGGTCGAGCGTGTCAGTGGATTCCCAGTCGGTGGATTTCTAGTCGGTGGGCATGGTGGGTGGGTGTGCCTGGTTGGTGATAGGGTGTGGTTGGTGGATGACAAGTCAGTCTGGAGTGTAGGGTTATGTGTGGAAGAAGAAGAGTAGATTGGCGTTGTGGTGTTGTAGTGTCAAGGGCAAGAAGGGGTGAAGCAAGATGGTGAGTCAGGTCGCCGAGACGATGTAGTCGAGGCGAGCGAACGACCAGGAGTGACTGGTTGTTTACGTGTTTGAAGTGAAGACAAGGATATGTTTCTAGTAAGCGACAGATGCACACAGAAACGCAGAAATACAGAAACACGCAAGAGCAAAGAGTAGAAATGAAAAGATTGATCAGATGAATTGTGATTTCCTCGATGCTACCATACTACTTTGTGCATCGCTTCCGATTCGATTAAAAATCCATCTGGGTTTCCAGAAGCGACCTTTCTTTTGGGTTGACCCAGCTCAGCCCTCATCAATCAGCCTGAAGGTCGAGGAGAGAATACGGGACTGTGACAAAAACCAGCATCGTTACGTAGCAGCTGTACTCACATCATGTCTTACCTTCAGAACCCGATCTCATCGACCGGATGTTCGAGCGCGACTGTGCCTGAGACTCGAAGAGCATCTGCAAGAATAATCAATACGATAAAAAAGAAGCTGCAAGAAAACATGTAAATCTACCTTCAAACCTCGTCCTCGACCTCGTCATCCTCAAGCTCAGGCTTGACTTTGGACTTTTTGGTCATAGCAGTAGCTTCCTCATCTTCTTCATCCTCAGCAGAGGCCGACTTCTTGGGCTTGGCTTTGGCCTTGCGCTTGCGAGGGGTAGGGGTAGCAACGGCAGGGGAGGCAGTTCCATCATCAGCGGCAGCGGTGGTAGAGAAATCGCCGGCTTCCTTCTGCAGCTTCATTTAGCGCTGACTGTAAAATGTGAGAACCAAGAATACGCATCAAGAGTGAAGAGAAAGCTCATCGGACGCCCTCGGCAGTGCGGCCGATGAGGGTGCCGACTTCATCCCAGTTGGGGGTCTGGGCCTGATGCAACACGTTAGCTTTGATGGTTTGATGCTCACTGTGTGGCTGAAAACCCTACTGAGATCTTGGTGCAGGCAAGGAAAAGCTTGCGGTCATCGGCTTCGTTCCAAGGAGCCATTGTTTCTTTGATGATGAGAAGGAAGAAGGATGGGTGGATGGTTCTCGGGTAATGAGGATGTGTGGTAAAAAGAGAAGAGTGGTGGATAAAGAACAGAGAAGAGACACTTGTTGTGAGAGAAAGCAAGCATAAATATCTGGACGGAACAGTCCGGGAGCGGTAGAAAAAAACACCGTCACTCATGTGTGTTGTCGCGACGATGTAACGGTCTGACAGCTTGGATGTTTCCTGACCAAGGTCTGACGAACGGTGTCCAGCTAAGAACAGCAATGTGACTTTCCAAATAACACAACTGAGGCCTAAATGGTCTTTTGAAAGAGACAGGACCTTTTTTAATCCTCAATAGTGTAGAAGTTATCAAATGCAGCTTAAAGCAATATAGCTTAGGAAAGGCTGTCCTCGAAAGGTGCTTAGATGGTAACGAAGCTTAAGGATGCAGTGTTGTTTTGACCTGCACGAAGGGTGCAGGGACCTACCATTTCATAAAGAAATCTTCGGAACAAGGACAACTCGCAAGACTGAATATTAGATACTTAGATACAATTGGCAAACAAACGGCTGTCTTAGGCCGAACGGCAAAGCTGTCTTGGTTGCGTGCTTTCGAATTGTCTGAGCGGCGTGATCCAGGGATGCGATGAGTTGGCTACACACGGTCAGAAGCCGTAAAGAAAGATCATGGTATAGGTACGCAAAGAGTCCGCCAGCACCAAGATTCGCAGGCGTCCCCACACAAAGGCACGATCCCCTACCAAACTAAAGAAGTGTTCACGGAACCGCATCAAGCGACCGAGGTCCACGAACATCATTCGCAGTCTTGTGGTGGCTCAGTGTGACATACCTCGTTATCTTCATCGCCCATGTTTGTCTCATCCTCGAGTGAACCCTCGGAGCTATCTGACTTGCTGTGCCTGTGATAGATGCTTAGCCTGTGTTGGCATAGCATGTATAAACACAAGCCTTAACACACCTAGTGCTTAGAAACATGTCTGGAGATACGCTACCGTCAACCCTTTGAAAGCGGTACAGAGAGAAATAGTAGTTGCGGCAGATGGAGATCATCTCATGACCATTGAGGTTGAAGATATAGCCGATGAGCTAATCGCAAGGTTAATATGCATGCACAATGACTGGTAGAATTCCACTCACGTATCCTGTTTCGGGCCTAGAAGAACCAGGAGCGAGCGGTGTTCTGGACCGAGATCCATTCCATCTGCAATGGCTCTCGGCCTGTAGTACGCTTGCATTCGGCGCTCTGGCAGAAAGCTTACTTGAAAGCGCGGCCACCGCGTTCTAGTTTTTGGGTGATGTCTTCGCTTGCTTTGTTCGATAGACCTGGGAACGCTTCTAGCCATTTTGATCTGCTCTCGCCTGATGTTGCTCGCGAAGCTCGAGCTAGGTTGGCCGCTGCTTGAGCCAGAACTTGACGCAGGGTCATGCCTCCGTCATAGCTCTTGTCCATGTCTTGACGATAGCCGATCCAGATTCTACTGACTCCATCATCATAGAAAGTCGCATCATTCTGAAATGGCTCATTGAGGCAGTTTGAATGTGACTCGCCCTCTGGTGCGAAACAGAAGTATGGAAGAGCCTCACGCTGACGAGCCATTGTTGGTGAAGTGTCGACAAAAGTAACTTGGCAAGTAAGGTGACAAGGTAATGGTAGGTTTTTTGATGTAGAAACGAAACTTTCGGTTAAAGAAGAAAAAGAAGCTATTGATGATGTTCAGTGATGACCACGTGTTGGGAGCGTGTTAGAGTGGTAGAAAGTGATGAAGCTGGAAGAAGAGACAGGTAGGTAGTGAAGTTCAAGATGATAAAATAGTTGCAGTGAGTGCGTGTTGTGATGCTCTTCCTAGATAGATGTCGCGCATAGGCAAACGGGACGTGTAAGCAAACGGCGCTTGTTTTTACTAGCCTCGAGATGCGGAAGGCACATCGAGATGCGGAAGGCACAATCAGCTTAGATGTGACCGTACTAGTGTGAGATGGAACCAGTATGAAGAGTAGACAGTCTGCTGGGCCCAATGCGTTTCCGCTGTACGTATATGAAACGAGTCGTTGCCGTGCGATCACTGTCGACCATGATATCGTGCTTTGCAAACTTATTAGGACCGCTTATGCTCCTTTGACAGCCCGTGGGTCCAAAGAATGATATTGTTTCGTCACTGAGTGTTTCATTGAGTGCTTCACCGAGTGCTTCACCGAGTGCTTCACCGAGTGCTTCACTGAGCGACGTCAACAATGAATTAATCTTCACTACCCAACTGCCTTCAGGCTGAGGTTCCACAGTTGATGATCCCGCCTGTCTGAAATGACATGCTGCCGAACGAGTTGAACGTGACAGGGAAGTGAGCTTCAGTCGTGATGACTTGAGCCACGATTGTAAGTGAGCTTCATTCAGTCGTGATGATCGTGTCAAATGTGGCCACTGTCCTGTGACGTCAACATTGTCGCAACAATGTCGATTTGTGACCGAGTGGATGTTGAGAAAGACTCTCGTTGACTGTCAAGAAGGCAGTGGTGATGTTGATATGAAAGAGCAGAGCAGGACAGCTCAAACAACGCATCTGCCGAGAGGATGCTTTCGCCTCGACCGCTGATGGCAATCTGTCCCTCCCTCTCACAAGTCAACAACAGGTCTTACCGTGCCTTAGTCCACGTGTTTCTTTCTCTGGTCCTTTGTTACGCGTTTTCTGAACGTGTTTCTTCACTTCATTGCCTCGTTACGCGTTTCTTTTACGTGTAAAACACTCCTTCTTTCGTGTCTTTCTTCTCATAACGCTCAACATGCCTCCTAAGAAGGCGAGGAAGGGGACTTCCTCGCAGACCTAGCGGGCAATCAAGCAAACACAGCCCGCCGTCAGGCGAGCGACTCAACGTCAGATTGCTCAATCCCAGCAGCAGCCTGCTTCTGCCGAGGATGATCTATACCTCCTATCAACATCAGATTGCTCAATCTCAGCAGCAGGAGAGGCCAGAAGACGCCGAGACCCAAGTGCCAGTTGGCTCCCAGCCTGCTTCTGAAGAGCAGCCAACCGGTGAACCTGACAGCTCAAACAACGCATCTCCCGAGGATGCCCTATGCCTCCTGTCAACGTCAGATTGCTCAATCTCAGCAGCAGGAGAGTCCACAAGACGCCGAGACCCAAGTGCCAGTTGGCTACCCGCCTGTTGAGGATGCTCTCGCCTCGACTCCATCATCATAGAAAGTCGCATCATTCTGAAATGGCTCATTGAGGCAGTTTGAATGTGACTCGCCCTCTGGTGCGAAACAGAAGTATGGAAGAGCCTCACGCTGAAAGCCAAAGGTGAGACCTCGTCTATGATATAACAAGTACAAGAGAAAGACCCCTGCCACCAAGACCCCTTCCAAGCGCAGCAAGCAGGTTCAGGCCTCTTCTTCTGACGACGGTGGAGAGGAAAAGAACAAGACTGCTTCTAGGCAAGCCACTCAACGTGAGATTGCTCAATCCCAGCAGCAGCCTGCTTCTGCCGAGGATGCTGTATGCCTCCTTTCAACGTCAGATTGCTCAATCTCAGCAGCAGGAGAGTCCACAAGACGCCGAGACCCAAGTGCCAGTTGGCTCCCAGCCTGCTTCTGAAGAGCAGCCAACCGATGAACCTGACAGCTCAAACAACGCATCTCCCGAGGATGCTGTATGCCTCCTGTCAACGTCAGATTGCTCAATCCCAGCAGCAGAAGAGTCCACAAGACGCCGAGACCCAAGTGCCAGTTGGCCACCCGCCTGTTGAGGATGCTCTCGCCTCGACACGCTGATGGCAATCAGTCGCCGTTGCCAGGATCATCGAAACAGTGGTCTGCTGGCACACGATCGTGCTCCACACCACGGCGGCGTTTGCGTGTCGATGCGATGGTGGGGGGTGTAAAGACGACGTTGTCTTTGTCAGGTGACGTTTGCGATGGGAGATGGGGAGAGGTCTCTTCTTCTTTTAACGAGGGGTGATGAGTTTGGCGGTCATGCTGGGGTTGTGCATGCTCTCAGGAGTGACGAGCTTAGCAGCAGTCCTTCCGGCGACAGGGGGAGAGCAGCGGATGGTGGAAGTGCGAATCTCGTCGCCGTCATCGTCATCGTCATCGTCATCGTCATCGTCATCGTCATCGTCATCGTCATCGGCCTCGGTCTTGTTACCACCCATCACCTCACTCTCGTCAAAGTCGATCGCGAGTTTTGACGGCTCTGCAAACGCAGGTGTCTTGCTGACACGGCGTGGAGTGACTACACCAGCGCCGGGAGGAACTTTGAACTTGCTAGGGAGTGGGCGAGCGGAGACGGGGGTTTCGTGTTCTACTTCCTCATCGCTGTCAAGAACGACGACGGCGCTGGAAGGACATGCGCATGGCCTTTGGAACCCTTGGCGACCGGATTGAGTTCAGGGGTGCGAGATCCGTCATCAGAAGTGGACTCCTTATGGTTAGGCATCGTCTAGAATCGGAAACAATCACGCCAACCTTTGTCCAGATGGCACTGACACGGCGCACCAATCCCTCCCTCACCATCTGTGGGAGCATTGCCAAGTTGTGCAGCCATGGAACACCAATGTCCAAATCAACATGTGATGAAAAGAGCAAAACTTACGCCAGTGGGAGACGATCTTGTTGCAAAGCTCGACGGAAACGTCTGTCTACCTTGGACAGTTGCATCTTCCCTTTATTCCCTCGTTATGCGTTTTCCGAACGTGTTTCTTTCCTTTGTTCCTTTGTTACGCGTTTTCCGAACGTGTTTCTTTCCTTTGTTCCTTGGTTACGCGTTTTCCGAACGTGTTTCCTCCCTTCAAGTGGCGAGAAGAGAAAGCGCAAGAGAAGGGTCAAGAGAAAGCGTGATCTTTCCAACTTCAAGGCCTACATCCATATCGGTGAGTTGACTAGCCTCGCCGGAATGGGCCGAAACTTGGAGGTCGGCTGTAAAATGTGTCTCTCTCGAGATGCCGATGTCGAAAAGGGTGCATATGCCTGCTGCCTAGTCCGCCGTGGCCGAAAATGTCATGGCGCCTCCTAGTTCCTGGCCGGATCCAGGCAGCATTTGATTTGATATGTTGAGAAGCCCTCGCCGGAATGGGCCGAAACTCGAAAGTCGGATGTGAAATGTGTCTCTCTCGAGATGCCGATGTCGAAAAGGGTGCATATGCCTGCTCCCTACCCTAAAGACTAAAACCCTGGCTGAAAATGTGATGTTGCCTCCGGGTGTACCGGCCAGATCCAGGTAGCATTTGATTTTCCTCTGACCCTATCATCACCTGTTTTGATCAAAGGGTCTTGGCAGAATTTGGCGGACCGTCCGCCAGATTTTTGCCTAGACCGGTTACTACACTGTTCCCCGATCCGGCCAAAATGGGTACCCTTTGAACTCGATTTTCTGAAGTATAGAAGAGCCTCGGCTGTATATAATCAACGCCAAGAGATAGCTCTCAAATCGCTATGCCGGTAACGCAATAACAATGACACCCAAAAGGTCGGTTGTAGGCCCGGTAACCCTGGCCAGGGGGCGACTGTCTGCCAAGTCGACCCTGACTGCCTCCGATCACGGTGTTTTGTTGTTCTATACTTTGAAGCCCAGCAGTACATTGAGTACATTGAGTACATTGACGATGCAAAATCAAGTCGAGAATGTCCAGCCGAGAGACGAGAGACGAGAGACGAGAGACGAGAGACGAGAGACGAGAGACGAGAGGTTGTCGTGTGTTGAGGGTTTTGTTTGATTTGGTCCTAGAAACGGAGCTCGAGCGTCATCTGCGATGCGACTTCGGGACAAGCCCTGACCGAGCATTAGAGCTCTGAAGATCTACAGCATAGGTCGTTAAGGGATTGTCTATAGGGCTGTTCAAAGTCAGAAGGGGAGGTCTATCTAATCTCCAAACTCTGTATGGAGTGGAGCTCTACTCCATCTACCGGTATCGTTAACAGCACTCACTGCATTTGGTTCTTCTCCACACTGGGAGAAGCCCTCGCCGGAATGGGCCGAGATTTGGCGCGCCGCGCTCGAGCACGTTTGCTGCTTTGCGATCCGCGGACGGCTTGCCCGGTGCCGCTTGTGGATGGGGTGGCTGGCTATAATTAGTGCTCGTGGCCACGAGTGATTTTGGCCCTCTTGTTGTTCTCGGTGCGCGAAGTCTGTGCTGAGCTTGTTCTCTTCACCTTGCCAGGCAAAACAAGAGGCTTGGGTTGATGATCCCGCCTGTCTGAAATGACATGCTGCCGAGCGAATTGAACGTGACAGGGAAGTGATGCAGAAGTGGATTGCTTGAGCCACGATTGTAAGTGAGCTTCAGTCGTGATTGCTTGAGCCACGATTGTAAGTGAGCTTCAGTCGTGATTGCTTGAGCCACGATTGTAAGTGAGCTTCATTCAGTCGTGATGATCGTGTCAAATGTGGCCACTGTCCTGTGACGTCAACATTGTCGCAACAATGTCGATTTGTGACCGAGTGGATGTTGAGAAAGACTCTCGTTGACTGCCAAGCAGTGGTGGCACTGGATGGATGTCCATGTGGAGTATCCATAGATAACTCCACATGGAGCTTGTGGAGTTGGATAGAGCCTCATATCCATGGAGTTTGGAAGGGCTCCAGACTCCATGTGGATATCCATAGAGTTTTGCCAAGATAGCCTAATTAAGTATAGTCCAGACCTCTTGGCATTGAAAATGTTTCAACACCAGCAGCTTTGGCTTCTCAATGCCCTATAAATTTGAGGGGGTAATTGAGCTTGGAGAAGCCCAAGGTTGGTTGCAGGCCTGGCAACCCTGGCCAGGGGCGACCGTCTGCCAAGTTGACCCTTGCTGCCTTTGATCACAGTGTTTTGTCGTTCGATACCTTGAAAAACAGCAGTATATTTATGATGGAAATAAGTTTGAGAGTATTGGGCCAAGAAACAAGACGTTGTCGTGTGTTGAAGTTTTCTTCGATTATTTCAATGAAGCTCAGATGCTTCAACTTGTAGACTGATAGGACAACCCTGACCAAGCCATGGACTTCCATTTGGAATTCCAAGGTTCCATAGTACGATGGTATTCCATGGAATCTACTCAATTCCATGGAATAGTTGGAGTTGGAATGACCCCTATTCCAAATGGAGTTGGAATCAAGGGAATTCCATGGAATTCCATCCACCGCCAGCACTGAGGAAGCGTCGGTGAAGCTGAAGCCGGAGTCGGCAGTGAAGTGTGAGTCGCCGCGCTGGCGCTTATCGGAGCAAAACTTGTTTTCGATGTCAAGCCGAAAAAGAGGCTCGAGATTGGAGGAATTGTGGTTGGCAGATGTCAAGCCAGACGCGTCGAAACTTGGGTAGAGAGACTTTGGAGGACAGACTGTTGAGGGAAGGCCGGAGGGAGGTAACTGAGATAGATACCCCCGCCGAATCTACCAGTCGTGGGGGATGGGAGCTAGTGTGCGAAGGAATGCTTCAGCCATTGAGAGAACAGGATTTTGTGAGGATGATGGACCCCGTGGAGTGTTTTGCGTTTACTGACCGGTCTCGGGAATATGCGGAAGATCCTCGAGATGAGACTTATGAAGATGCCCAGGAGGATTGTGAAGATGGGGATGACTACAGACAGAGTGAGAGGCATGGACCTTCTTTTGTTCTAACGATACGGAGCGCCATCAAGAAGAAGTATAAGGAATCAGGGCTGGTCTTTGAGGTATTCAAGAATAAAGAGAGTTGATATATCAATGTTTCAGTTGACCTGTCTTGCGTGCAACTGTTTATCTATAATGAAACTTCCATAGGTCAAAGCAGGAAGCCGCAATGCCATCTCATCATAGCTTAGCGAGTACTTGCTTCTCCAAAGATCAGAGCACGCCAAAGGATGCAGAATGATGCGTGGAGTTCAACGGTACATGAGCCATACCAATCCGACCATGCCCTCATAAAATATTCTGGTGATAAATGTGCAGTACTATGCAAACTCAATACAACTCGACAGGAACTTGCTTTTCCAGATCCCGGAGTACACCAAAGGCTGAGGAATGATACGAGGAAGTCAATGCTGGGCAAACCAGCTTCATGGACCTATGTCATTGAGAGATAATAGTGCTTATGCATGAGCGGAAGAGAAAAGAGTAGAGGATGAGAGGATACAGGGAGCTGATCAAAGTGCCTGCCAAGCAAATAGCTAAAGACGGTCGGTCAGTGCGGCCACTCCGCATCTATCCATGTCTTTGGAGCTTTAGAGGCTTTAGAGCTTTGAGATCTTTAGGCTTCTGGTTTTTATGCCTACTACAACCAAATTTTCAGAATGCGGGTTATAAGGAGTATATGTCTGCTGTTCAAATAGGAGTCGTATGAAATATGTATTCCACAAAATTAGGTAGCTATGTACAAAAAGTCCTAAGGAGAAGGGGAAAAAACAAGGAGGGGAGTATGCGGGGGGCCCTTCTGTACAGCTTTTTTTTTTTGATAAGTATCCAAACCTATGCATATGAATACTCCTACTTGGTTTTCTTTCTTTACTATAAGAATAGCACTTTGATCTGTTTTTCATATAATAAGTGTTAATAAAGTAAGCATATAGTCTCAATAGCTTATATATGATTTCTATCTCTAATTGTTACAAAATTGGTATACGCAAGACAAGATTCTGAATCTCCGAATCTTTGAAGATCACAAAGCCCTAAAGACGTAAAGACGTAGATAACAGCGGAGTGGCCGCACTAACCGACAGTCGAAATCTGTTGCACGTTTGTTGCATGTTTGTTGCAGTTTTATTCCACAAGTATTCCATCTAGATCCAACCGTGTTCCCGTACCCACTGGTCCTGCCGCTTAGGTGATTCCGGGCATCTTTAACAATGCCAATGACATCGATCCTTCCGCCACCATGTGTATCGACGCTCGCGGCGCTAGTCATGCATTCCACACTCGTCAGCCTGCCTCCAAGCTCGACAGGGAGATTAAAGTTCGTCCAAACGCCTTCCTTATGTCTGATCTGCCTATTAAGCCCATCTACCAATTCTAAGTCCAGATTGGCGCTGGTGCTAAGAAGCGTGGCTGAACTAGGGCTGTTTGGAATAGCAAGGTCACCAAGGAGAACAGTGGTTAAGGCTGGATCTTTATGGTAATGTTCTCGCCTGGCCATTCTAGAAGAGGAACCAGATGGCCTATAACGTCAACTGGTGGAGAGGCTAGTCGCTCCACTCGCAATGGCCGTACCGACAGTTACCGTGTCACTATTAGGCCTACTGCCGTCATCAACTTCACGACTCTTAACACCTATCTAAGCGGTATAGAACGTACGATGCCAGCATCCTCTAAGCCATCACATAGCTGGAAAACATGGAGAGGAGCGTTGCTACCATGGGCAGTAGCTTTTCCAAGCTATTTATTCGCTTAATTAAAACACTTAGCAAGTCGCGCCGAACTTGACGCTGCCCTCTTTAACATCGCAGCTGTGTGTCGAGACGAGATACCTAGCAATGAGTATCTACACACATACTGGATGGCTTTTCCAGCCTTTTCGATGACCCAAAATACTTAGCGAGTCGCACTGATTCTAACGCTGTCCTCCTTAACATCATAGCCGTGTGTTAAAGCAAGATGCGCATGGTGGAAGAGTACAAGCTCTATTAGGCACATGCCCGCGCGCACATCACAGAGTCGGACATCAAAAGGTGGATGCTATTAAAAGGTATTCCGTGGTTCTGCATCCATCGCACATGCAGGCATCGGCTTCGGGAAAGAAACACGCTCTCAAGCAAACTCATGAGCTAGCAGCCCTTAAAATCACACTTCATCAAAAGCTCCCCTTGTGCTGAACGGACTTGTGCCGTTGGCGACATCGTTCGATTTGTGATAAGGGGAACAACTATTAGCGTTAGACGTCAACTCACAACAACATGGACACTGTAAGTACATTGGTAAGAAGTGTAGAAAGAGGCAAACAGTGAACGCGGCTGGAAATGTTTCCGCTGCTATGGTGGCAAATTTGTATTTGTTGTGATGTAAAACGACCTAGCTCGCCTGACGGTGGCTAGCAAGGAGCTGACTATGGTATGGCTGGCATCTGGTTAAGAAGAAAACCCGAGTTCAAATTCACTAAGCTCTAGAGGGAGGGACTGACTGCTAGGTCCACGCGATCACTTCCATAAGCAAAGAATACTTGTCAATTGTATCAAGTATATGAACTTGGAGCGGCTCTTAGTTGGGCTCATGGTTAACGCTGCTTGCTCCGACTCTCTCACCCTGATCATTTCAGTTAACAGGCTACTTCACATGTCGTTGCTGTCTCAACAAAAGGCAATCCGAGAGCTTGCTTATGATCACACGGACTATGGAATATCACTACCGGCCTGCTGCTAATTCTCCCTCTTACACTATCATCTACTTGAGTGGTCTAAAGATTTTGGTCAGTGGCATAGCTCTTTCGTTCATTCTCTTGTCTACTCTTGTTCTTGCGCGCCGTGCAGATTACTAGTCGTCCTTTCATCCATGGAATCTTTCCAAATTCGATAACCCTTAGACTATGACAATATTGCGAGATGGATCTCAAAAGATGCTTAGGAAACCATTTACCTCCTGCGTTAAGGATCAGTTTGCACAGACTCGTAAGTCCAGAGAACATGTCCACCGCGTCCGCTTCTGTGAATCTGTCGCCGGAAATATGGGTTCCTTCTCCATCCGCTTCGTCCGCTTCGGGTTAATCTCTAGGATGGTCTGTTGCTAGTTCGTCCCCAGGCTCATAGTAAGAGTTGACAGAGCTGTTGATCTGCAGCTCGGTAAGTCGAGAGAGAGATGACAAAACGACAAAGGCCCTCGCCGGTATAGTGGGGTGTAATTCTAGATCCCCTATGATGTGTCGTAGCTGGGACATGGTCGAGATGGTCACAAGAACAGACTCATCCTCGGTATATTCAAATCACTAGGACCACCAGCTTCGACCATACAACGTGTAAGTTAGGCTCCTAGCAAGGGACAATCAAGTGCTAATGTTACGTGTCCAGGTAGCCAATGTCGACACTCATTCTGCTGGAAGTGTTTCGCCGATTTCGAGCCTAGAGGCAAACAGAGTGTCCCTAACAATTCAGAGATGTGCCACCATCGCCGCCAAGTATACGACAAAGAGGTACGTGCTGTACTGCCAGCCGTGCTCTACTACCTAGATGTATTGGAATGCATGCACGTGCCTAGTGACGGCTTGGACGCCTACGAGAAGCGCATCGGCGAGATGGACGAAGACCAGCTGATCGTCGAACTTGCAACGACATTGGAAAAAGAATGTCTTCTCCATGGTGAAGATGGAGAAAGTACTCTTGATGAGCATAAACTCGTTATCGACATCTTCTGTGAGGCAGATAGAAGGATACTTCGTTATGTAGCCGAGGTCCAGTCAAGATCAAACGACGCTATAAGGAAGTCACTTCCGGTCTAGAAGGACTTGAGGTTTGAGCCAGACGATATTCGAAGGGAAAGGCTTGCCAGCGACGATGTTGATCTAGTTGGTTGGGAGCGGCACGGTGGGCGAAGCGTGGCTGATAAGATCGCCTCAGGAAGAGTGGAAAGGTAGCTCATTATCAGTAACTAGCGAGAGACCTTGATGGTACGGAAGCGAGACAAGCCGGCCGACCAGCAAAGCGGAAGCCCGATCAAGGAAAGCCGTAGAAGGCATGTACTTTACAACAAGTTGGACATGCGCCTTTTCAAGCTTTTTTCGATCAATGCCAAACAGCTTCCTCTCTCAAAAGCGTCAGCTAAATACAGCAACAGATGCTAGAGGAGGACGCGAAGACGAGTGATAGTGTGGGATGAAGACAAGAGTCGCAACGATCGCCGTGTACAGAGTCTGTTAGCGCAGTCCGGTCGCAAGGCCTGTCCTTCCTCTTCCAAGGAAGAATTGACAAGTCCGGCCACAAGACCTCAATAACGGAGACGTGCACGAGATACGCAGCACTCAAAAGTCGAGATGCCGGTCAAAATCAAGACGCAAGTTGTGAAAACAAGGTCGCAAGCCAGATCCCGCACCTAGCGCCTTTACAAAGTCCGGCCGCAAGACCTGTCCTTCCTCCTCGCGAGAAAACACTGACAAGTCCGGCCACAAAACCTTGTAAGAGCACAAGTACGGAAGTAGCGGACAGGGATGGTGTTGTGTGTAGGCAGAGTGATGAGCGAACGTTAAAGGAACACGAGGACTGCCAGCGCTTCGCGGGATGCCGAGCTGACCATCTTATAGTGGTCAAAAGTCTTGTTCGAGCCTTCCGACGTATGTCCAAATGACACCTATCGAGATTTGTGGCCCACGAAATTGCGGCTTGGCAAAACGAAACGTTCAGCTACGCACAATTGGCCGAGACCTCATTATCGATAGCCACGGGAGTATTGTGATACAGCTTGCCAAGGTCGTTGGTAAGATGGGTGAAATGGGCAACCCAAGTGTCCTGCTTAGGCACCACGACAAACTTGGCAGCATCAAAAGTCGTGTGCAGGTCCGAGCGGAGGGCAATGGCGTTTGTTATATCGTCGATGACAGCGTCCCTGACCAGCTGACCGTTCATGTTGTACTAGGCCATTCCATTCTTGTCGAACCAGTCTACTTCACTGCGCCGGCATAAATGCGCTCGTTCGACACAGTCTCTCTGACCACTGATGACGCATGCTTTGTCACGGCGGAGTACGGCGGCCGTGAGTGTCGACGATGAAGGCGGTGCTCGCAGCTCGTCAGTGTCCAATGCATCGTCATCGGGTGCGGACGCGCGCGGCCAAGTCGGAGGCAGATCGTCGTGGGGAAAGGACCAGTTGGCGAAGTCCCAGGCTTTGCAGGCAGCTATGGCGCATGCGATGTGAGCGGTCCCGCAGTGCAGACCACCTTGGACATCGTCGAACGCGTGAAGCGTCAGGAGTATGTTCTGGCCAAACTGGTCGGGATACCCTGGGTGTTTGAAGGTGACGGTGTGCTCCGGCCGGGCGCCGCCGAAGCTGCTGAGCGGAAGAGCTGACTGTGCTGGGACAGGCTGTGTTGATATGAGATGGGCAGATGGAGTGTTTGAAGATTGTCCTGCGTTCATCTTCTATCGATATCGATATGCTACATTGTTGATCGTAAGTTGTCTGGACATGTGCATTATTGTCAAACAGATCCGGCCATTGTTTGTTTGGAGGGATAAATCTACCCCATGTTTGATCCCTTCGACCCGCGGTTCTCCCGCCTTGGCTTTTTATGACTGCCATCTCACAAAGCCTTGTGTTTTGAAGGCTCACTATAACATAATGCGATCTCAGCGATCGACCTCCAAGCAACGATTGATCGATCGAGACGAGCTTGCGGTAGACAACGAAGCATGAACGTTACATGAGCGATCGCCTTAGGGAAGAGGCCACGGTCTCCAGAAAGTGTGGAAAGAAGTGCAACAACACTCCTCACATGAGCATATGGGTATCACAAGCATTTACAGCGGTCTTCACAGTCTATATAGACCATCACCTTTCTTTACCAAACTCTAGGATTATAGCTGATCCAAAAGCGGATGGAAATATTCATCACAAATGAGTGGAACGATGAGCAACGTGTCGATGAGATTAATGCAGGAATGAAGCATAGTTGTAGACCGCCGCTCCTTTCGTGTAAGCAATTAGAAACAGGGAATCGCTTAAGATAACCAGTGGCGCAAGCCTGAGACCCACGAAACACATGTGCACGCTGTAGACGCGCGCGATGGGAGAGTGCGTGTCCCGATTTAGTCTGACTTTGGCAAGTCTTGGTATCAAAGTCCGTCAGCATTGTTCAGCAAATTACGCAGTTGAGAATATCCTAGATGCAGCCGAGACGCCAAAATGGCGCGTGCAGCGCAAACTCTCCATCACATTGCACACTGATTCATCACAATCCCTAATCCTTACCAGTTAACTCCATCCTTCGTCCCGATTCTTTTGAGAGATCGAAGCGAGCGTGATTGATCCGTACCGACGACGCCTGTCTGTGTGTGTGCTATTCTCGGTGTGTGGCAGACCTGGCCGACACGTCACTTTTAGTGATAGCTCTGCGGTAGCCATCTCCTTCACCAGCGTATCCCCTAGTCAGTGCGCTGCTCGTCACGGACTGTCTTGCGCTTTGTGGTTGGTCCTCCTTCCTATGAAGACTTGAGAATCTCACCTTGTCGTCACCTTCTTGTCTTGCTGTCATCTCTCCTCGTTTCAAGAGCCAAGGCTGCTCTACCTCGTTCTACAAAGCCTGGGAGGGTGGGTTCGCACGTTGTCTATGCAGCGTGCGGGCGAGGTATGTTAGAGATTGTTCGAGTCGCTCGAAGACGCTGACGGCCATGTTATCTCTGTATCTAGCTTTGCATCTAGTGATCTAGTTAGACTTTCCCATCGCCATCTTTGCCTGTGTTGCACCTCTCCTCCTAGTCCATCTTGTACTCGTACCGTTCGACAAACAAATTGTCCTCGGAAAATCGACATACTCCGCAAGGACTCATTTGTGCCGCTGTCTTAGGAGAAGAGTATCTGCTTATTGCCATGACTACCTTGCCTTACAGGCAGAGGGGCTTTAGGAAGACATTCCCGGACAAACCTATCTTATGGGTCGTTTCGTCTCGACCTGTCGTTGCTCAGTTCGGGCAAGTGGGCACACAAAGGCTCCAACACCTTGGCCTGCCGTTGGGTCACAACGGCCAAACTGATGTTCTTATGCTGTGAATCAGATTTCGAGAGGACACACGTGAGCTCTCTCGTGACCTTGACCATACCTTTCAGAGCTAGAATAGTGACCAGGTTCGACTCCCTACGTTACGGCACGCAGGCTCTAGCTCACCCTTGCTATATAATTGTAATCAATACCAAATCACTATTCCAACACCAGTCAATTGATAGGATGTAGATCAGTATCACAGAGTAAGCCTGGTCGCGTAGCGCTTAAGCCTTTAGCACGGAGTCGGCGAAGCTGATCTCGCCAGATTCTTACAGAACGCAATGCCTGCTGTACCGGAAGAGAAAACGGCTCGATATTTCACCGAGGAAATATGGACACGCGCGGCGCGTCGCGCTGTCGCCTTCGCTCCTTCCACTCATGCAAGTCTGCCTCCTCGTTCCATCCCGTTATATGCTCTGCGCTGCCTGACCATTCCTATCCTCTGCTACTCACGGCCTCAGTCTTATCATCCCTATGTTTCCATAGGGCTCTCCAGTTTTCCGCTAAGGATCGTGGTTTAGATCTGTACTTTGTGGCCTAGTTGCCGAGCGACCACGACTTGCTTTTGCAGTGCAAGACCTTCTTCAATTTCTGTAATCTCCCCTCACTTCTGTTTTCTGTACGAGCTAGGGCTGCTCATTGTCGCCATAAAGCCTTGGGGGAGGGTCACTCGTTCTCCAGCATCGAGGGCTTTTCATATATAGATAGCTTCGAAACATTATGGTACATACGTCGAGAGAATCACCATCGTTCCTTGCCACTGCTACCGACATGACTGTGAATCTATAGCAGCGCTGATATGTATGTTTAGCTTCGCGTGTGTACCAGCTGCGCCAGCAATAAGAACTGGAGGCTGCGGTTTTGCAAGAAGGTGTGCGCAAG
The DNA here is from genome assembly GCA_003992365.1 of Aureobasidium sp. P6. Lineage (NCBI taxonomy): Eukaryota > Fungi > Ascomycota > Dothideomycetes > Dothideales > Saccotheciaceae > Aureobasidium > Aureobasidium sp. P6. Next base: position 49,864 of record RZIQ01000020.1, read on the forward strand.
CGTCGGCCAGATGGAGATGTGGGTGCGTTAATCCCGCTCGCGGAAGCCTATTATCAGTCCATCGTTCGATGCGCCGAATTACTTAGACATGTATCTTGGGATACCTATAGATTGGAAGCAATGCAGGACCCGTCGTCACTGTTTTGGTTCATAATATCTCGAGCGATCGAATCCGCATCTGATTAGCCATAAGGCTTGCATGATTCAGATGGCTGTGTTGAACGCCTGCAGCTATGCCTGGTTCTTTTTCTTTTCAAGAATTGGATCTCGAGAAACGCTGCAGTCAGCCATGGACCTGATTCCAGTTTTCACTTAGATCAGATCTACGATGAAGACCATCTCGAACCAAACACCATTGGGCTCCACTCGAAAACGTCTGGAATGAAGTTTCGTTACCGTGATGGATCTAAAGAACCATTAATTCCTGACTATTTGGAGGACGACGTCCAAGGCCACATCCCCAATCTGCCCGATTACTCAAGATATCTGACAGACTCCAAGGCAAGAGAGATCATTCGACAATTCGATAAGAAAGTCTTGAGGCCTGGATGCCAAGTGATGTGGTCCGGTGTGCCACGAACCTGGGTGCAGGACTGGGCTGACCGCCATGATCTACAAACGCTGTCAACCGCCATGGGTCCCTTGATGGATACTCAGAGTGTCTTTTGTCGGAAGAGCAGTATGACACCTGCACAATGGTCAGATTATGTTCGCGGCGCTTCAATATTGTTTGTGTCGCATCTGCCGAAGGGTCACAGAATCACCGTGCTTACAATGCCTCCTCCAGTCAGATTTAATCCAACAGGAGGATCGACCTACCAACGACCCGAGGAACCCATCCTCAAAGGCCACCTAGGCGGTCAGTCTGTGCTAAAGATAGGGATTGTCCATTTTACAGTCAAAGGCTTAGAGGACGCCCAGTATCAAGTGTGGCCATCAGATGAAGTGGACGGGTGTATCAAGGCTTCTAAAGCATTTCTTCCAGTGGAGCAACACAAGTATCTGAAACAATGTACGTGAAGTCAGATGACTCATTAGGCATATTGAAGCTTACGTGCTTCAGTGACACGAGTTTGGGATCAAAAGATGCAGATACTAACAAGCAGCCTAGCCTTCCCTATCGAAGCCGGAGCGGCTCAAGGTTTGGTTTCTACAACTAAAAGTTGTGAATGCAAGAATTTCACATCCAAGGAAGAGAAGAATAACTTCCCTAGGTTATCAATGCAGATTAGCACAAAGGAAAAGATCAAGGACAAGCAAGATAAGAATCGAAAACAGCAAAGCAATAAGCAAAAGGTGGACCTGAAAAAGATGAAAACAATGGAGAAGAACAAGAAAAAGCAGAAAGAAAAGCAAAACGTGAAAAATATCAAGAAAAAAACAAAAACAAAGAACGATACGGAGATAAAGGGAGGGAAAACAAGGAAAAATAAGAAAAAGAAGAAAGGAAACAGGCATGAAGTTTAGGGCCATGTCTCTTTTAACCATATTGTCAGACTACAGTAATACCGATATAGGCACAGCATAACCACTACAAGATCACATATATTGACTGTTTGCGGCAAAAGAAAGACCTTAACTAGTAACAGATTGACCAATAGAAGGAAATAGCTATGTCCTACTCAGATGGGTTGTTAGAGAAGACCCATCAGATGGCTATATCCGTCTAAGACCTTCTATAGTCATGTTAGAATCTTCTAGTGCTGCCGTGTAAGACAGCTGCGTAATAACCGACATGCTATGCTCTCTTATTTTTTTTAACGTCTGATAAGACAGCATAGTATAAGAAAGCTGGCGAGTGCCACAGCTATAGTTTCGAGACATCTGTGGGCGGTACGGGTTAGCGGAAATAGCACTTGGTCGCGCTTTGTAGTATTAGTACTTTTGTCAGCCACCCTTTGTATGCAGAAATTCCATGCCCTGTGCCGTATTCTCAGATTGCTTGAAAGCTTTCTTTTGCCGAGACCCCGGGCTATGCAGAAAGCAAAGCGGATCACGACTGGCTAGACGTAGAGTGTAGTCTTGATCTTGGAGTCTTTCTCCTCAAATAGATTAGCACTTTTGTGTTTGTGTTGACTCGACCATCGATGACTCGCTGATACCTCAACTAGACGACCTGTCATTCCTTAAGGTACTTCGGATGTCCAGACACTCAGCTCAGTCGACGTGTTTGCAAGATGCATTATGGTACGAAAGCCCGCACGAGATTTCCTGTTTCTATCTGCGATAAGCATGTGCAAAGTGTCTTTACGACACTAGCTAGAATCAGAATCAACTTGCATACGACAATCGAGTGAGACGGAGCTTCCTAGCAGTTGTCTCGTTCTGCTTTTCGGTCTCATCTTGCGCCGTATCTTCAAGGCTTGAAAGCTCAGCAATATGCTCGTCGATGCTAAACAGCTCGACTGAAGCCAGCTAAGATGACATGTAGGCTTGACTTTCGAACAGTTATGAACATGTTCCGAACTGTTACCTCAAAGTAACAGTTCATAACACGCTAAAGGGGTGTTCATAACAGGGTGGCTCGTGCGTTGAGCTGAGCTCTAAGCTCTCAGGCCGCTTAGCTAAGATGGCAATGGCACCCTGGCCATGCCATGGATGATCACGTGTGCTTATCTTTTATCTCACTAGTCAGACGCTCTCACTTGACTCGCGTCGGAATAAGCACGGACGGAAACGCGGAGCGTCGTTCGAGCGTCTGAGGGTTCGATGTTGCGATTTTGCGGCGACGACTTTTAAAACCACGACATTAACAACGACATTATTGAAGTTTTTGAGATTATAATTTTCACGGTAGGCGTACATAATTCCAAGGTTGGTTTTGTTTTTTTTAACAAATTTGAGCGACTTTTCATCAAGTAAAAATTATTTAAAAAATATTGCGCCCGGGGCATAATTTTTATTTTTATTTTTTTTCTTTTTTCTTTTTTTACACATGTGCAATCTTCAGGGAAATAACTTTTGGCTATAACTTAGGGCGCACCCTTTAGGGACCTTATATAAGCTATATAGAAAGATATTCTCAAAATTGCCAATAATTTGGTACAAATAACTAAGTCGGAAAATCGCGTTGTGTTGTGGTATAGCTAAAAACGTGGTCCAAAAAGGGCGTTTTGAAAGTCCTCGTTGGTGAGAGAGCTACATCGAACTCTCAGACGCTCCGCCAACACGCACGCATGTTCCTCACCAAAAATCTCTGGTCATGTGATCTGCGAGTCATGGCGGAGTGTCTGACTAGTGAGATAACTTATCTTATAACTGCAGCACCACACAGTAGCTAAATCCGGGGTCGGCTGCACCTCGGTGTTACTAATCGAGTTTTGAACATGTTATGAACAGTTCATAACTCAGTTCCGAACTGTTATGTTATGAACGCCGATCAAGCCTAATGACATGTGCTGAGGCGAAGAAAGGGTCTAGGTCAGAATTGCCAAGACGTTAGCGCGTTGAGAGAACGACCCTGTCCTTTAACTTCTAAGGCGACGGTTTTGTTTTCTCTAGTGCATATCATAATGTGTCGTATGCTGCATACAGTGTTCTGAAAGTCTCAAATCTGGATGTCACCCAGAAAGGAGAAAAGAAGACATTACTGGTGGAAATGGAGTGTGTTTTGCGGGATTCAATAGCTGGGGCTTTGGGAAGTTCGCTGCTCACGTCGTTTCGAAGACTTTTACGTCAACAATCGAGCAACACTGGAAAAGATTACTTCCTGCTTCCGTTCGTGCCTCATGCTCGTTCGGTGTCAAGAGGTTGAAGACAACGCTTTAGCCTGGCTGGTGGTCTCATTGTAGGATTTCAACTGCGATGGCGGCCGATCCTGTGGTCATGTGCTATATATGGTCTGGGTTTCGTCTGTAGCATCGAGAGGTTAAATTGTTGAGCGACGAAAGCGGTAAGTGTATTAAATCCTACGTCTTCGAATTTGTTTCGCTACTCGAACAGTTGTACGCCTGTAAGAAGTCTTAGGATCGTGACATCAGAGGTTACCGATATCGTTTCTCAAATTATATGTATCAACCCTTGTCGCATTTGACTGCACATAGGCGTGTGGACCACGATGGACTACACATCTGAGTTCTAGTTCGGTGACCATTCAGACGATCTTGGAATTCAACAAGAGCCCTACCGGGATGCATAGTCGCCCTGGAGGTAATTTCCGCACAGATATTCAGTCTATCGATTGTCCTATTAGCGATCAGATCCTGCCGCTGTTCTTCCGGGGGTTCGCCGTTCCGACAATTATCTGCTCAATCGTGGTAATTAATCATCCTGAACCTCGACGTTACAACAGACGAATCCCACTTGGGGCGCATTCAATTCTCTTGTCATCAAGACGCTTTAAACCTTACGTGATGGTCACTAATCGAGCACTTAACGAGCAAAAGGAGGCGACTTGTATCATGATAACTCCTGAGCGGAAGTGGTTCCACCTGAAAGACGTTTTCGTGAAGAGAAGCTTGCGCCGCAGAGAGTTGCAAAAGAACCCACGGACGGGTGAGGCGAATATTCCCCGTCTTAGGCGGGAGAGACTGCTCACCGAGGCGTCTGCGCTCGACTTCGTCGCAAGCATCACCACATTTCCCGCCTCAAAGCTCCATACCTGCTTTGAGGATGACGGAGCTGTCTATCTGATAATGGAGCATGTATGGATGGGTTAGAGGATGAGGGGAAGTTGGTCGTTGGAGAAGAGTTCGAATCCTATCTACAGCAGATCCATGAGATTCATTCAGGAGTTATTGGAAGACCCTCAGGAATCGTCGTACCCCCTTATCGCCTGCAGTGGAAAACTCCTATTGACTTCTGGACTACGGATACGACGGAGACCGATGAGTACATCCTCTGTCACAAGACTCTCTCACAACACAACATCATAGCCTACCGCGATTCTCTCAAAATTCGTGCCATCATCGATTGGGAATATGCCAGATACTAGCCTAAGAGATTCGAGAAACGTTTTTACAAAAGACTTGGACCATCTGTCGCACTTGATAACGAGGAGGATTCGTCTCTTCATGTCATGGTTCGTCTATACCCTGTGTAGAAAGAGCCATTAAATTTTCATATATCATTCTCCTATATGCGTGCTCGCGGCTGGTCACACTAATGTGACCAGCCTCTTCCAGAGATATCTCACTTGGTATGCTTCGAATCGATATTAGTTGAACATTTCCCTGATGATATCAACTACGCAAGCATACTCGAGCACTTCGTTTATCCTCGTGCCATGATCCCTACACCTGCTCGCCCATGTGACTGTGTACATGTCACACAGCCTGACTGTCCTATCGTCAGAGCCTGAAGCGAGTCCTCGGCAGTCGGGCGAGAAGGTAATATAGCTAGGATAACGTTGATGCCCTAGTAGCTTGCATAGACTCGGTTCTTGGTGCCCTGAAACGTTAGACATCATGTTAAGATTTCTCTTCGATGCATCACCGAAGGTATAACGTAGAACATTTCGCCTGGGCGCAAGAAGTAAAGCTGACATATATAGTTGCAGCCGAGCTTTATCGATGGCGTCGCGAGCCGCATGGACCACGCTCGCTTTGGAGGCGTTATGGCGTGTTCGAACTAGGGTGAAACTCCAGGATTACTACTGCCATCGCGAGACCGCCACGCGTTCGCTGTCAGACAAATGCATCTCAGACTTCTTCACTCGAAATCAGCCTTTTTTACCACTGGTCTAGGTTTTGCAGGTTGTTCACTGGATTTCAATCGCCGGAGTTGCAGGCACTTATAATCTGTGCCAAGGGTTATTCAGACCAAGAACTGGATACAGAACAAAAAAAAGGGGACCGAGTGTAAGATTAATTCCCGATTCCTCTAGAGTACATATGTGTGCGCATCAGCCATTCGCACAACCTACCCTGCTTGCTCACGGGTCTGCGTTAGCAGTCCGTGCCGCATTCGAGACTATCATCGAGCAATGCATGAGGCGATTCACTGGCTCATATTATGACCTGTCTAGGATTCACCGAGGGATAGTTACCCAGATATCGTCAGCTTGTGCCGTGCCATATAATGATCTGTTGGTATCGCCCGGGCCCGATAGGCAACAAAAATAAATCTGCCATCATGTCGGGAACTGATATGAACAGTGGTGCCATCCTTGCTTTTCGCAGAAACCTGCACTCCAGAGCAGATGGGTGATTTCGATTCAGGCTTTACTCCCTGCCTATGTTCTCTTCCCTTTCCTCGACACCAGCAAGCAGATTCCTTGGTACTACCAAGGGCCGGAACGACATGTGCCAAGACTCGAACCACTCGAGGTATCCTCAAAAGCACCCACTGGACACTTTGCTAGAACACTTGGATAAAATGGATTCCCAAGGTCAGCAGATTGACTGTCAAAATGTATAGATGACCTAGTCTGACCATTGAGAAGTCTGGCACCTGTGCGACAATCGATGTCAATCGTGTGAGAGGGTTTTGGAAGTGCTTGAAACGTCCCTTTCAACCAGCTTTACATTCATTCAGCTGCCTGTTGAAAGGCTTGCAACTCCGAGTCAAATTGGTGAACTACCCACCGTTCGATCGATCAAATGGTTCGAGTTTCGGATTCAAGCAATGGTTGATAAACATGTTCTGGTTGCTGCATCGGATAGGATGCGTATAAACAAGAAACGGGTATACCCTTGATCTGGAGATAGAGCTTGGAAATCGTCCCCTATGAGCGATTTCACAAAAGGTTTTTCGGAACTTCTATTGCAGTGTGATGTTTCTAGACCAGCTGCTACATACCATGTTCTAAGTCAGTCTCATGTGCTACCATAAGTATTGTCGCGGGGTCTCAATTGTCCATGCTCTTCAAGGATCAGTCTACGATGGGAAAGACTGGTTGGGTCTTCAAGACGACTTCTATCGACATCTGGATCACGAAGCCGACGGAGACCGACAAGTAGGTGCTCTGCCACAACGATCTTCCACAACAGGACACTGTCTTCTGCCGCGATTCTATCAAAATTCGTGCCATCATCGACTGAGAACTCGACAGATGGCGGCTTGAGAGATTCGAGCAACGTTGTCATAGAATGCTTCGACCATCTATTGCACTACCGATCTGAGTCACATCAGAACACCATCTGCAAAAAGGTATTCAACTATTCTACACACGAATCGCGGGTGGGGATGGACCAACTCTTCACTTTCATGCGGACACATCAGTGATCGCACGTACGCATACATACCGGCAAGCCTCAACGATTAAGCGATACTCCAGTTCACGCGGAAGCAAAGTCTTGCATCACATCTGCTAACGCCAGCGTGGTATGCTTGATCTAGCTACTCGTGAGGTGACTCGTGTTCATGCGTTTTTCTTGTGCTGAGATCTGCTCGCCGAATCGCAGCCTCACAGTCTTGCGCAATATCTCATCATTCAAGGAAGCAACAACTTTGGTACTTGGGGGTCTTAGACGCACGGAGTGTATTTAGGTATTTCTAAATCTGCACAACTTGAATAGTGCACGATCTCAGTTAACATTGCAAGCAAGGGGGTGTATCTTGAATCTGCAGCTTTTACCATGCGTAGTATCCTCGACGGCTGCAGAACCTCTTCTGGGTTGTCTGTGAAAATGACCAAGATTAATTTCTACACGGTGATGAACTCTATGGCACCGAAACAACCGTGACAAAATCATATTGGTGTGCGTCTTTCCAATGTCTCTAAGTCCCACCCCTGTCCTTGCAGACTAGTTCTTACTCTGTCGAAGAATCTCGATCCTAACCCAGGGAGCCAGTATTGACTTGAATACCCTCGTTGCAGATCTGGCATATTCTTGAGGTGTCTTTGAGTATGATGCACTTGATTCATGGTATTTTTAGCGACAACCCACTCTCCTTGCATCGATGCCAGATCGCACGAAGAAAGCAGAACTACAGCCGTGGTTCGACCTTGTCCATCTGCACTGAATTTGTCTGTGAGTATCGCCAGCGCTTTGGACCAGGCTTGCAGCCCAGCCTTCCGGGAAGATGCTGGATTATCCCAGCATCTCTGATGAGAGATCCGCGCCAGCCCAACATTGATTCGAAGCAAGCAGAAGTGTTTGGTGGAATCTTGCAGGGTTCTGCCCAGATCCTGGAACCGTTGCTCCGCGAGATCGAGCTTGCCGAGCTCCAGAAGGGATTCTGCATCGGCGACTTGAAGTCTAGAAGAATCATGGTAATGCTGTGGCCATTCAGAGTTGAGGTTCTGAACCGCTTGGGGGTTGGTCTCGACGTAAATGTCCGCCAGCTCTTGCAATGTTTCCAGTCGTAAGCCAGAGAACATTTGATTCTCGCTAATCACTTCAAGAGACATGCGTAACTTCTCCTCGCAACCTTCAAGGTCGCCTACATATCGACGAATCCTGCATTCCATTATCCACATGCGTAAACAAATCATGATTTCGAAAGGCGACTGTGCCAGGGTCTGTCTTTGGAAGGTTTGAAGGCACTCTATCGCGCTTTTGTGATCATCCAGATGTACGAATCTTTCTGCCTCGTGAATGGCAAGTAGCCCAGATTGTGCACGTTTGTAAGCGGAAGCCGCGGTCAGGTTGTTATTGAGAAGATCTTGGCAATCTCTCAAAGCCTCACTGCTTCTATCGAATTCTCCTCCTAGTCGGTAGACTTTGACCTTGCGTAATGCCAACATGACAGATGAATGTGTTGTCAGCGCCTCGTTTTTTGCGATACTGTCAGCCTTTTCGAGCATACGTTTCTTCCAAGTCATGTTATTATAGACAGAACCAGCGCAAAGTAGACGTACGCAAACATCTGATGCGTCTCTTGGCCAGCCCTCCGATGAATAAAGAAGAATCATAGCTTCGAGATGTGGCAGCAGGTCTCTTTTGATGAGTCCAGTAGAGAGTGGCCTATACGGTATCAGAATGCGGGTCGCCTAGAATGGCCAAGGTATCTTACCTTGGGGAGATGGCATCGTTCTCATGGAAAAGGCGTTCGACAAACAGTACAGCCTGTTTCCTCCAATACTGAAGCTTGCCTTGCTCCGTCAACAATCTCTCCTGTTCAACAGCCGTCTCGGGAAAGACGGATACAGTACGGTTTTCAGTCGAATCCTGGTGCACATGCTTGGTCTCGACCAGGCTCGATATTGCCTGATCTAGCTTCACGGAGTCTGCAAGCATGGCATGCAAATTCTCATCCATTCCATCCATCGTAGGGCTGTAAACAGTGGCTTGGCCATGTTCATTCCAACGCCTTACAGGGGATGATCCGGCCTCCAGCAGGTGGAGTGACACTTTGCTGTGGTACAAGCACACTAAAAATGGTAGTAGATGAGAGACTGGCGATGACATGGAAGAGTCCTTTTGGCGTTGATTTTGGGGCTCCGGACCATCCATGGACCCTAGTCGCATTTGGGTGCTGTATGGAGGATTGAAGATGGGAGTCGTAAAACGAGGCGAAGCAGCGACGATTGAGTTCGTTTGGGGGTAACCGAAAAGCGGTCTAGGCTGGAGCTCTAATCAACGCGGTCAGCATTGGTGCGTGTTAGAGAAGGACAAACAGAATTACTTTCTTCAATGCTCGCATGCAGTAGCTCCGCCACTTCCAGGTACCGGTTTGAGTGATCTCGAAAAGTTTGATCGGTTTGAAGCCAGTCGACGGTCTCTTGTATTTTCTTGATGCTGAGTTCGGCGAAACTGGAGTGGGTCGCGATCAGTTCTCGCTACAATGAAGCCAGAAGAGTACTACCTTGAGAACGGGACTAACAACAGGATGCTTTTGTTGCCAGCTTTTTCAGACATCACATGCGCAGCGCGCCCGACGGCCCTCAGATGCTTGACGTCCTGCTCAAAATTCATATGCTTGAACAAGCGGTAGAATGGCATTGCCAAAAAAAACCTGAGCATCCGACAATGCGCACTTGTTTGGGTGAGAAATCCGAAGGCGGCGATGATGCCAGCTGCCCTATTGTAGTTGTCCAAAGCGCGATGATGCTGAATCTTGCTGCTCACGTCGATCTGTTCAACATTCATGAAAGTATCTGGATCTTTGAACCACCGTTCCGCTTCGCGTTCAAGCAGCGGTACCGTCTCCTTTAGGCAACGTGATAACAGTCTTCGTGCCGTATCAAGCTGCTCGTCGTGTGCGCTTGACGTTGGTGTCGCAGGCGTCGTTCGTGACGACGAGGGTCGTGAGAGCAACGGCGTATAGGTGGAAGGAGAAGCAACGATCGCGTCGGCCACCGGAGAACTGCAAAGCGACAATGCCGTGCGCGTGTCTGCCGGAAATCGTTTCTTGCTTCTGGTAAGTCGCGCGGGGGCGACAGGAAGATATGGGGACCTCTGCGTAGTAGTAATACCGGGACGTTTTCTGGTGGGGGAGGACTGTACGAGCGTCTCTGGAGGAAGGACTGTGCTCGCCGGGAGCAGCCGCCCCTGACGGACGAGGGCCCGGTACGTTTGGTCGATGACGGCCATCTGCTCGACCAGTCAATACCTAACCGGCTTGGATGAATGCGGACCAACATGTTCAGCTGTGAGGTCTTTGTACTGTCCATTCTTGAGCAGCTGACAAAAGCAAGTCATTGTTGTGTCTTGGACAAAGATGCTGGGTCATCGATCAAGGGTTAGCTCGCTCATGATAGCAGCGCCCACACGCTAGTCCCAGAAAGGCCCAAACAGACTTTTGCCAGCCGTTTCGGCTTTTTTAGGGTTAGCGCCATCCCCGCGAGCCAAGGCCTCCACGGTCCCACCAAACAACCGTCTGGCGTTCGAATGCTGCAGCCAGCATGACCATGCACACCAGCCAGCTGCATGTTCCTTACTTGGGCAGCCAAAAGCTCATGTTCGCATCGCTGGAGCGCTCACGAGGTTGGTGACGCAGGCTATTCATGCTTTTCAGAGCTTGACAAGCGAAACTGACACAGGTTGCGTCATGTCGTGTCCGCCTGCGGGAACGTATTGTCGGAATCATGCTACCACCAGATGCACGGCATGCGGACGGTTAAGTGTCATGGTCGCTACACTGCGCCAATGCATAGCGGAACCCTTGGCTGACTAAACAGCCACTTGGTTTTTCTACAATACAACCATAGGGATCGATCCCACAAAGTGGTGTAATCTGCAAAGTCGCAGCAGCAATCATCAAGGACATATTTAGATGCATGGTGAGTAGACGTTACTTGTGCGAGGATATACAGAGACTCACGAGCCCACCTTACGCGACTCATAACGCACCCCCTTCCATGTAGTACGCTGCACCATGAGCAACAGTACAGGTCGAGGTGAAGAGAGGATGATATAAATACCTCCAACGACATGCCATATCTTTGTGCTTGCAGCCTCATCAAGAAATCCCAAACCTGCTTCCCCCTTTCAAGCATTTGATCCACGGCCCTGTGTTAACACAATGTGGTCTTCCAAATTCGCCCATGTCCTATCAAGAATTACTTGTGGCCTCGCAATTGTACAGCAAGCAACGAACGAGGAGCCTGTCGCGAACTCTCGCATTGCAAAAAAGAGCGATGTTCAGTATGCCAGCAAACCTTCCAAAGTCCACTCTGAAGATGTCATTAGAGAGGTAGACTACACTACCCATACACAACCTTACAAAAAATAACATTGACATTGTTTGAAGCCACGCTCTCGCTTTAGCAACGAATCGAAGTACTTTTGGTGAACGTTGGGTGGAAGCGAGAGCATCTGATTCCCTGTGGGTCCATAGATTAGGGGGTGAACGCAAGCAGTATGGATATCGGTAGTACGTACGCAAGGAGCCACGACAATCCGGAAGGAAAAGAACTTGGTTTCCAAGAATCTGAGATATCATAGTGTTCAGGAGCAAGCACTGTCTGGAAATTCAGTTGCAGGAACCCGGAGAATCCAGTAAACATGTTTCATACGTATCCATGCCTTGCAAGAACGTGGGTGTCCCGCAGTTCCTGAGAAAGGTTTTCTCATGATGGAAGGTGCTACAGTCCTTGTGAACAACAGTTTGCTGTGCCCCTCTGAGGTCTACGACATGCGAACTTGGACTGTGGCGAGCGGTCGTGCGAGGCGCTGTCAATTGAGCTGGTCAAAGCATAACTCACAGCTCACAAGTCGATGGGTCATCGATCCAATGGAACGAGAATTGACAAGGATAACCAATCCAAGTGCATAGGGCAGAGAACTCACCCGACCTTCGTGCAGTCAATAACCCGAGCTATCTTCTCTACAAACAGGACAAGTCAGCTGAAGGAAAAGTGAGGTACGGGCCAGCACTATCAGGAAGGAAAAAGGTACTTGGAGCAGAGCATATGACCACGATCATGACTTTCAACAACCCGGGCAGGCTTCACATCAGCCAGGGCAGGCTAGCAGAAGTAGAGGAGATGCACAAGCGAGCACCGTCAGAGTACGAGAAAACGCTTAGGAAAGAGCACACAGATACAGTCCGCACGTTGAAAACCTTAGCTCTCTTCCGCCAGCAACACTATAAACGTAATCTCTCGATCAACAGGTTATCCAGCGACTGGCATTGCATCTTGAAGGGTACGTAGGGATGAATGTAATACTGATCTAACTCGACCTCGCACTTAATGGGTTCCGTCTACAGAGGACACAGGCAGGCTGCCAGACAGATGGAGGGGACATCGACACTCGTGATTTACTTTTGACGAGATTATGTGAAGTAGGATGATTGGATGACCATCCGTCTGTGGCATAATTGACTATCACTCAACAAGTATCCATGACTAGTGATTACGCCATATTATGCTAATCTTAGGTATTGCTCCACTCTACTTATGGAGCTAATGCCACAGTCATCGCCAGAGCATGGAATCACAGACACGACAATGACTAATAGGTGCCAGCTAAAGAGTCTACACGAGCAAGTCACCCTACGAACATCATTGTACCAAGGGGGCTTGCAAGAAAGCAAAGAGGAATCAGACCCAAATTGCCGGCTAAGAACGGAAGACAAACGATACTCCGCACAGGAACTACTCTCTCAACAGAAGACAAGGCATATAGAGAATGACAAGATCGGGCCAGCTTTGATCCCAGGAGCCAACGCGCTAGACAAATACAATCTGAGACTCCATGCCGATGCAAAGATGCATCCAGGATTCCATACATCATCCTTAGAAATAGCTGATCTAGAAGCCGCATTACTTACGACGGTTCCTTTCAAGAGCGAAGAAGAGGACGAATTTGAAGTCGAAGAAATATTAGAATGACGAGGCCAGCGATATCTTATAAGTTGGAAGGGCTACCCGCATTCAGAAACGTCTCAAATGATAGGCGACACGCAAATGGTGGCATTAATCACGAAACGATATTCTCATTTGTACCATTGCGATCGATGTCGTTGACGTTGGGAAAGTTTGCAGAGCTTACAAACCGACAGTTGTCACGTAAGCAATGATGGGTTGATCATGGATGCATTCCTGCTAGTTATACCAGGTAATAGGAAAAGTGATCATATCGGAGCTCTTTGCCTTTCTTCGAATAAGTGCTTGCCTCCGATCATTACAGAGATAGTCGTTTAAATATTCCGTCTCTAAACGCTTATCTCGAGGTTTGTCTGTTTAATCTTACGCTATCGTGGCTCAATAATAGCTTGTGTGCCCACTGCGGAAAGTAAGTATACTTTAGCGAGCAGTGTCATCCTAACTTAGGGATAACAAGGGCGATGAGAATGAGCATGTCTCGTTAATATCTTTCGGACTGTCTTGCGAAATTTCTCAGTTCTATAATGTAATTAAAATCGTTGTTAGCAACATGAGGAGGAAGGTTATCACTTGCGCTGCCGCTAACATCGGCGATTGCCGATATGGCCGTGCGTGTCCCACCGGCACTGTGTTATCTATGTCCATCGGATAGATGTCAATGGTAACAAAACTATTTCCAGCCTGACCGCTAGTCCTAATACAACCAGGATATATCAACCGGGATATCACTACCTATTTCTAGAGTTGGGGCTTAAGTCTTATAACATTTCTTAGTAGGATACAAAGAGCGTGTGTCCCAAGATGGCAAATACGTCCGATTAATTACAGCACTAACGATCCCGCATACAAAATACTGTCCTGAATGTAGTCGATGTTCGCTTGGCAATTACGTCCGATTAATTACAGCACTAACGATCCCGCATGCAAAATACTGTCACATATTAAGCCATCACATACTGCACTTCTGTCCGGTTGCTTAACTATAGACCTACGCGATCTGTTGTCTTACGCAACTAGCGCTCGATTATCTGTCATTGTGGGAGCCCGCAAGGTGATGTGCAAGATTCTTGCAATGTGCAGAAGCTTAGTCGAACAGAGGCTATGCCGGACCATCCGTGCAATATATAGAAGCGGCAGTAGGGCCAAGTATACATGCAAAGGCTTTAATGTGTGGTAATTTCGTTACAACTTTACTAGGCTCCGAAAGTGGGCTCGCAGATGTCCTAGGTCAGTCTTAACTTCATTGTCAAAACAACGCCCACGACCTAAATCATATCGAGAGCGTCTCATGCGACGCTATGAACCCTAATTATTGTGATCGGGTAATGGAAGCTTCAATTTTACCGAGAACAGCCACACCAACTTTAGCTAGTGCGTGATTCATTGCTTACTCTGCATATAAATGCTGTGATTTTAGTACTATATATAGATCTAGATACCTTCTGATGTCATTGCTGCATTTAGTATAAAATATTGAGTAAGTACTTCTTTATTATATCTAGGGAACTAATGTAACTGCTATAGTTATACTTTATAAGATAACAAAAATTCAGCAGCTGATGTGTAATTTTGTTAACACACATGCCTACTTAAAGCAATTACGAGTACTATTGCGACCAGATGTAGATAGCCTATCAAGCTTTATCTATATTACAACCTACTTTACTATTCTATGATACCCTATTAGGCAGTCTAGTACTAAGTATACGTAATACCTATAATGAATAACGCTATATATAGAGTAGGGTGTGTATTATGCTTAGGCTAGATAACTTTTAATAGTAAGAGGTCGTCTGTTTTACGTAGTTTTAACTTATTCTACGACCCAGAACTACGTAGGTAAAGCTTATTTGTTACTATAAAGTCGCCGCATCTTAGGACTCTTATTACTTGTAGCTTTAGTTTGTCGTTACGAGCTAGCTCTATAACGACATTTCGTAAGGATTAGAGCGGAAACTACCATCTCTCCCCGCATACGTCGGCAAGGCAAGAAAGAGGGCAAATAGATCTATGTAGCGATTCATCGTGTTATCTACGTGCGGGTGCTGCAACTAGTAGATGAGCTCAATCTTCACAAAGCATATCTGCCTGCCTTAAACAGAGTTTGCTGGACATAGGACACCGTACGTATTCCTAGCTTTATCTAGCGATTGATAATCATTACGCAACCCTATGAGATAGCTTTAAGCCAGACGAAGAGAGTATCAAGTCGATACCTTCCACAGAGAGCACTCAGAAACGGGTTTCAGCTAGAGTCACAAAAGCATGATCATCTTAAGCGCGCGGCGTCTACTAGTATCAGGCGAGATGGCCCTTGCTCTCCGTCTTGCAACTTTGACGCAACATAGAACATCTACCGATGCTCAGATCAACCCAGCCTACCTCGGCAAGCAGCTGAGACAGCGTCGCGGCCTCTCTATGTTCGTTAATCACCCGTTAATCAATCGAGGATATATTTAGAACATCAAACAGCGCGAGAGTTCCTTGTCGCTCGGCAAGACTACGAAAATCTCAAAGGCTTCGCGCACATTCGTGGAGGTACTGTATGCAGCAGGCCTCGATGGAGCAGATGATGACATCTATCTGCATATGCTGCCTCAATCTTAGAGATCGTGAAGTTTCATCCGACGACGAACTCTCAACTGATGGACTTGTGGACATTGTGGTCTGATAGAGACATTTACGCAATCGGATACCTAGAAGCCAATATCCTGTTGACAGACCATCTTCTACCATCTGTGCACGCTTGCAATACGTCAAAACAAGATTCTAGAAGCTCGATAATTGATATTCGGAGCCCGACAAGGTTCGGATCAGAGGCATAACTTACTCGTCATCTTACGTTCAGTCAAGTTCATAACCCTAAAAGTTCTTCTCCACATCTGAAACTATCATCGTACGGTCTCCCTCTCTCCAGAAGTTCTCTTTCAAAGTCCTTGCGGTAGCGTCATTGTACTGCTCAGAAAGACTCAAAGTACTGTGGTGCAGGTTTTTAGGACAGAATAGTGCGGAAGAAGCACGCTAAGCGCTGTAGATATTCGCTGCTGTGGCGGTACGTGTCGCTAACCGTCTAGGCGCTGCAGCAGATCAAGGAGACAATACAAGATCGGTAGCGACTCGTCTAATCGTGCCGCATTCGCTAAGGCGTCGTCGCACTATTGGAGGTATGGGTCAAACGATGGATCTAGTGTATGCTCGGCTCAGACATGCATGCTTCGGGAATGCACTGGAGCAGGATGCATGATTTCCCTAAGCAAGAACCAAGGTCGCAGACGTCAGCCTTCGCACATGGCTTGCGATATGGAAGCAATTGTTGGGACATGGCTTGCGATATCGAAGCAATTGTTGGGACATGACTTGGTCTACAAAAAGTCTGCACATCTGGTCTTCAGTCAGTCGTTGCAAGATAACTGTACTTTTCCTTGACTACACTCAAGATGGCGGTCGTCATACAACCATACTCACATTCTGCTTTCAATTCGCTCCCGTACCTGGAGGAAGCTGGACCTCGATTTGATCAAGGAAACACCAGGAAAATCATCGAAGAGGAGATCGAGCCCCTGTTTCGCGAATATGATGTTGACAAGAATTTCGGTATTCAGCTACTGCATCGACACAATAATCTGGAGTCAGGCGAGTACCTGACGGATGTACGAGGAACTTCTTCTCCGATGCGCCTAGGCGACCTCCCGTGGCTTCGCGCATTTGCCACCATGTGGAAGCTAAACTTCGAAAATGGCACGTCGTTCTTCCAACCACTCGAATATGTGTTGGGCTCCGGAGATGATTCCTTGGATAACGCATCACCTCTCGCTGAAGATCGCTTGGTCGACTTCTTCAACACTCGTGGTGACTTCCTACCCAAGCTGCAGCGCCTCTTGGAAGGATACAACCTTGGAGACATGTTAGGACTGGTTCACCATCCTGGAGCAGGATTTCCGGGCCGCGTTGAGATCACAAACGGACGAGTCAACATCAACTTGACTCCTATGCAGGTATTTGCATCCACACATCCGTCGTTCCTGTTGGCATGCGGTTGACGTATGATATAGGCATCCAAATTTGGAGGGAAAACTCGTGAGGCGGCCTGGTTTTTTGACGAGGAGTTCACTAAACGCGGGTGTCGCTGCCTCTGCCCAGATTATGGGACCGGGCACAAGGGCCACACTGCACACGTGATAACACAGAGCGGTTGATGTTCTGTTTTCCTTGACCTTCGTATGTGGTTTTCTCCCTCTGGGTTTTCCACTTCCTCAGCGCAAATGCGGAAGGCTGTTATTTGTAAGCATAGTAGTCTAGCGTTTTACTTTGCACATCACAGATATGCGCAGGAAAGGTATGACCAAGCCGTGACACATTTTTCCTCTTGTGCCAAGCAGATCATACGACTCAATTTGCTCGACCAAGTGCATATGAACAGTCAATGCGTGCGAAGGGATGTTGACCGCGAAAGGGTAGTGCAGACGATCGGTTAGCGACTCGTGCGTATCAATTCATCCTGGAGACGTATGACTACGGACGTTCATCGTATCTTAGCGTCACGCTATTCACGTGCTGGTTGTTGCAGGGGTTACTATTCGAACCAATCGTAGCACCAAGAGATCACCCTTCGCACCCACGAGTCGGAAGAGCTGGGCTCAGGTTTCCAGTCGCAAGATTCCATGGCTCTGTGCTTATCCGCCTCAGATATGGCTTTGAACCACCAATACCTATTCACTTCATCCTCTCTACATAGAAGATCGTAGTAAATTCGGTAGATGCCGCCCTTACAATTGGCTCTGTCTTGGACACACATCCGAAAAGCGAGTCTGTCTTTCTGCATTGTACGCGTATTGGTAGTGATCCAGTCGAACCTTCCTTGCGATTGTGGTTCGTGCGTTAGAAATCTAGGATAGACTGCGGCAAATTGGAGAGGGACCATCTCCGCCCATCCTAAGTCAAGAACACTGATAATTTGAGCAAAGTCTATTCGAGTCGTCTAGTAAGTACTAACCTTTTCAGGTTCAGGTTCTCGTCCAGAATAATGTTGTTGGCCGAAAGGTCGCCGTGAACCAGCACTCGGGGTGAATTATCGAGTTCAGGAATCCAGTATTGGTTCATGAGACTCCATTGCTTGATGCAACTCTCGACATTACCACCAGTGTATGTGCCATCCTTTGCACGACTCATCTTTCGCTGCATCTTCGTAGTGATCTCGTCTCTCGCTGAGGGGCCTGTGATATATGAGCCTATGCTTGTATGAACAAGATTATGGAGTATCTCACACTTCTCTTGGACATCGAGAAGGTCAAGAGATACATTAGCGATCGCCTTGATCAGTTTATCTCTCTCAGACCGTGTCTCGGGAACGAGATCATTCCAGACTAGAGGCCGCCCGGAAGCCCAGCTCAGACATACGAAAGGATTGGAAATTAGCTGATTTCCGGTCTCGGAGAAAGATATGATGGTCTGAAAGGACTTGATTCCGTGGTGCTCGATCTGTCGTCTAAATTTCACTTCGTTAGACACTAGAAACGCTGACGACGGGCCTCCTTCACGGAAGATGCGCATGGCCATCGAACGAGCCCGGTGGTCTTGGAGAGCAAAGACATCGCATTGACCTCCGCGGTATGGGTTTCCATCCGTCGCTTCTACAAAGATGCAAGAAGGACATGCGACACCAAAAGACCGTGAATCTGCTTGGCGGCAGACTTGAGTTCGAATCGCGACAGGATCCTGGGAAGGCATCGTGATGAAAACAAATATCGATGACTTGATCAAAAACACAGCAGGTTTGCGTAATATTCTTGGATCGGCGAATTGTTCACGACTGAATGTGTTATATATCAAGACTTGCAGGAAGCACGCCAAGGCGCTTGAGAAAACTGGATTTTGTGACGTCGACCTGCCGCCACAACAAGCTGCAGGATCGTAACTTTGGTTCTTAAAACATGTGCACAGGCATGGGAATAGGCTACCGACTAGTGGATGTTTCTGAAATTGCTCGAACTATTTTCAATTCGATATTCGAGCTTAATGCATATCATCATAGCTTTAGACCGGGCTTGTAACGCGGCCTCCCGAGAAGATGCTGGATCATCCTAGCATCTTTGGTGAGAGATCCGCGCCCAACCAACAGTGATACGAAGCAAGCAGAAGTGTTTAGTCAAATCTCGGCAGAGTTTTGCCCAGATCCTGGATTTGTCACTTAGCAAGATCAAGCTCGCCGAGCTCAAGAAACGATTCTGTATCGGCGACTTGGTGTTTAGAGGAATAATGCTGTGACCACTTAGATGTAAGGCTCTGGACAGCCTGGTGGTTGAACAGCAGCCCTGTGGTCGTATTGAACTTCTGTGCCCGCTTCTGATAAGATTCCCCTATCTCATTCGCACATCACCGTTGGTTCGTCGATCCCGTTGAGCGGCCAAGCGCTCGAATTGCAGTTTAATGGGTATATGCATTAAACAGGCAGCAAGACGTGTCAAGACTAAAGAGGAGCTGTGGCTCTCTGCGCCTGGTCAGCCTGGCGTAACAGAGCTTGATATGCAGGATAATAATCCGCCCTGAACCAGGCAACGAGCTTAGTCCACAGTTTTAGGAGGATGAAGATGCTGACTGTGTCTTCCGTGCCAGCACTCGAGGCGGCCGTCGACTGTGCAAATGGGCGCATGATGTGAACGGCACCGTCAGGCTGTTTCCAAGCAACATAGAACTTCCAAGAGTGGTTTGTAACGGTCCACGCCACGACTGGTGGTAGCGGGAGGTCGAGATCGCCTCCAGTGTTACGCAGGTAGTCCAGATGGGCGAGCATGGCGGTCTGCCATACCATGAGCTGTAGCTGAGCTTCTTCTTCGCTACCATCGAGACGCTTAACCTCGAGACCACAGACTAGAGGCAGCGTCGCTGTGTAGGCATCTGTCATAGGAGAGAGAAACAGCTGTTCTGGGTCAGCATCGACGTGGAGACCCGTTGCTGTGTCAACGCCTATAGCGAAGTCGGTCCTCTTGTCCACAGGTCGCAGGCCGCCACCGTCGTGCTTGCGTATTTGCGGCAGGAAGGCCGAGTCCATGGCCTGGGACTGGATGTTGTTGATCTCTAAGGCGAAGTTCGAATCGGCATCTCCAGCGACTTGAAGGGCAAGTTGTAACACGAGCTGTACGACATCACACCAAGCGTGCTCGTCCATGTGTTTGCGAAAGCATTTGTTGGCTCGACGCTGAATCTCTTGCACTTGCGCCCATACGACTTCGGTACCGAGCCGCGTGTCGTTGGTAAAGGCAGAGTCAGACGTCTGTCGCGCAACTCTTGGGTCGTGGGCTTGGAAGACTCCGCGGATTGACTCTGGAATAGCGCATCCAGAGTCCTGAACCAGCACGTCGACCAGACGGTCCACGATCGCCGGCGGCTGTCTTGTGGCTGAGCTCGATGTGGATGCAAGATCCAGTCGCACGGGAGGACATCCTGTTTCCATGGCGCGGATCGAAATGCGCACAGGACTTTGCGACCGCGACCGTGACCTGCTCAATAGCGTCAAAGGCGGCGTTGGCTGCAGTTTTGGCCGGTTGGCAAAAGGCGACTGCGATTGCAAGTGGCTGTCGCTCCTGCCTCTTCCTCCTTCTCGGTTTCGGTCCGTCATGGTAGTCTGCGTCTCGGCTTCACCTTGCCAGACTCGGCGGCGTTGTTGTCTCTGTTCCTGCTCTTGCCTGTCGGCGCTGCAAATGTCTTGTTGACGTCTTCGCTTTCGTCCTCGAGGTGGACCTGAGTCCAGATATACAGTTTCTATACTAGATCTGTGAGGCGATGTTGGGACAGAGTTTTCCGCTGCCATCGGTTGGTGTTGGTGTTTGTGGTTACAACAAGCAAGCTGTTGCGTCACGCTAGGGAATTGTTTTGTTTTGGTCGACTTGGGTTAAGTCCGATTAGCGCCGCTGAAAGGTAGTGAACACACCCACAAGAAGGGAACACGATTGGAACAATGACAGCACAAGGTTTTCAATGGAAAAGCTGATGGTTAAATTGGTTGGTTGTATAGGGGGTCCTCGTTATAGCAATCATCCGTACAACGATATCCTCGATTGAGCGATTTTTTTCAACGATTTATCAATCCCTCCACGCAACTATCGTTATTCCTCACCCTCTCGATATATCGCTGCCTCCAGAGCCAATTATCGCTATATCGAATTGGCCATGGCGCCTCCAGAGCCTCCCGGCGACGCGCAATTACCACTGAGCAGAGGATAGCTCTTCGCCGCTACGCGCAGCAACACCGCGCTCTTAATCAACAACAACTAGCTAGCTGGTTCGAGCACCAATTCGGCCATCGACCATCTCAAGGCACTATCTCAGAGAGCCTCTCGGCGCGCTTCGACGAGCTCGACGAGCTCGACGAGCGCAGCGAGGGCCCCTCTCAAAAAAGGCTTCGTACGCAGCACTGGCCAGAGCTTGAGGTATGCCTCTACGAGTGGCAGCTACAGATCGAGGCTTCAGTACCAATATCCAACGACCTTCTCAAGCAAGCAGCGCTTCGCTTCTGGCACCGACTACCTATCTATCGCGGCATGGAGGTACCTCAATTTAGCTCCGGCTGGCTTGAGAAGTTCAAGAGGAGGCATGGTATTACAGAGCGAATTCGACATGGCGAAGCTAGCTCAATTGATGAGGCTGCAATTGCTGAGCATCTAGTCGCTGTACAGGCAATAATCTCTCAAATCCACCCTTCGAATACCTACAATTGCGATGAATCTGGCCTCCTTTGGAAGATTACTCCTGACAGAGGCCAAGTTACACAAGCTATTGCTGGAACAAAGCTCGAGAAGGCTCGAATCACCGCCCACTTTTGCTGCGACGCAGATGGCAGCCATAAGCTACCTCTCTGGTTTGTTGGCAAGCATAGAAAGCCTCGAGCTTTTGGTGCTGCTAACATCAACATCAATTCGCTTGGCTGCTACTGGCGATGGAATGGCAAAGCATGGATGAAGACTGATATTATGGTTGAGTGGCTCTACTGGTTCGATCAGCAAGTTACTGGCCGAAAAGTTCTCCTACTAATGGATAACTTTTCAGCTCATACAGCTGCTGTGGGAGCTATCAAATTGATGCCTCTACAAAACACTGTTATTTGCTGGCTTCCACCAAATGCTACATCAAAGTATCAGCCACTAGATCAAGGTATCATCTATGCTTGGAAAGCACACTACCGCAAGCGCTGGCTATTATACATGGTTGATCAATTCGAGGCTGGTAAAAACCCTCTCAAAACAACCAATGTTCTTAAAGCTATTCGTTGGTCGTTGCAAGCATGGCAGACTATTTTAGCAGCTACAATTGCCAACTGCTGGTACCACTCAACGCTTGTTCCAAGGCCTTCTCAGCAGCAAGATAGTGGTGAAATTGCAGGAATAACCTCTGAAGTTGGTAGCCTTATAAACCAGCTTCAGCAGCAGCAGCGAATTCAGTCAGCTATGTTAATTGAGAGCTTTCTCAATCCAGCTGAGGAAGCTATCCAGAGCCTTACAGTAACCGATTAGATAGAGGAGGATATCACTGCTTAATTTGATCTACAAGAGGATCACGAATTAGAGGAGGAGCTTAAAGAGCTACCACCTGTATCAATTCGATCAGCTATCGAAGCTCTGAGCGTACTTCGACTGTACGAGGAGCAGCAGAGCGAGGCGTCAGTGTCAGTTATCGAGCAGCTAAGCAAGCACGAGGTAGTGCTACAAGATCGAAGGAATAGAAGCCTTCGTCAAGCGCAAATAACTAGCTACTTCGTATAGCGTATACAATGCTAAGAGTACTCGATTGAACGGTATTCACGATATAACGATATTGAAGCGGTAGATAGGAACAATCGCTATAACGAGGTATGACTGTAGTAATGTCACGAACGGTCACGCCCCTAAAACCTCAAAATCGAAAACTCTACTTTAACGACACGCCCTCCGCAGACTCATCATTGGGCGCAGTGACCGTGACTAAAACCTGCTTCTTATGATCGACGAGCATCAGCGCTCGTCTGTCTTGATGACCCTGTCGTTCTTGCACAACGTTTATCTTCTATCTCTTCTACCATTCTTGCTGCTGATGCGCTGTTTATGTATATGCAACAACTCGCTGTTGAACGCTCGGTGTGATGCTGTTAATCACGCGAGCTGGTCTGGGTCGCCGCTGTCCCTTGCCAGAGTCGGCGACGTAGTTGTCTTTGTTCCTGCTCTTGACCCTCGGCGCTGCAAACGTTTCCTTGACACTTTCGCTTTCGTCCTCGCAGAATCCTGGGTGTGCTAGACAGTGGTCGGAACGAATGTTCTGTTGGCGTTGGTTGATGGGTGTGTTTGTGGATTCTACAATCGTTATGTCGTGCTCGATAATTGTTTTGTTTTGGGCATCTTGATAGGAATCTGGAGAAGGCGTGCACGGATGGCGACCTAGAGCGCCCGCCCTTACTCCGCCGTATATTGTCAATCGTGGTCCTTCTCATCACGCTCGGTCGCTGGAGAGGCCAGAGATGCTCACTCTAGAAACAGAAACATAGTTATCCACACAACAAAAGAGAGAGAGTCATATGACCGGGTAAAGTACTCCGGTCAAGGGCTGTAACGGCAAACACCGGGAACTGCGACGTCCACGCGACGCGCGCGTTTCACCTAACACTCTTCTACAAGCACTATTCATTCCAGCATTCCACCTCCACCTCTCCACCAGATCCTCGAAAGCGCATTTCAATCGTACCGGCGATGTCTGACTGTGTGTGTGCCATCCTAGGTGCGCGACAGACCTGGCCGACGCGTCACTTTGTTGACAGCTTCGCGCCGGCGACCTCTCACACTAGCGTGGCCTCCGACTAGTGCTGTTGCTTCGTCACAGGTTGTCTTGCGCTTTTCGGTCGAATCTTCTTGCATTATCACCTGAGAGTCCTGCGCCGCCGTCACCTTCATCGTCCTGTTTTCACCTTTTTCTTTTTCCCTGCACCTCTAGAGTCAAGGCTGCTCTCTTTCGTCCATCAAAGCTGGGATGGTGGGTTTCGCACGTTGTGCTTGCAGCGTGCGGGCATAGCTACGTAAGAAATAGCCCGAGTCGCTTAAAACGTACTGACAGGCATGGTCTCCTCTTTATCTAGCTTGAAATTTAGTGTACCGATTTTACTCGTCCATTGCAAATCTTACCTGTGTTACTCCTCATCTCCCGCACTATCATCTATCGCTCATCATTGAACCCTCTTTCGCACAATCGATATCTCTGGCAAGGACTGTGCTGGTGCCGCTATCTGGAGAACGCACTTGCTGTCGTTCACAGAACACTCTCGCTATGGAAGACCTATCTGATATGCGGATGTTCTCCGCAAAGATCATCCCAAACGAAACCGTTGTTTGGCGTGTCTCATCTCAGCCTGTCGTTGTTCAATCTCAACAAGAGGGCACACAAAGACTACAACATCTTAGCTTACCATTAAGCCACAATGCCGAGTCGGATCTTGTTGTCCTTTGGATTGGTTTCTGAGAGAGCAATTGTGAACTCCTTGTGACCTTGACTACTCGTCTCAAGATCGGCTCAGAACGACACACCCGTAAACAATCCTCGCGCAGAGGTCGCCTCATGTTCTTGATTGTCCTGGTGGAGTCGCTTGCCATCCGCTATGAGGATGTTACATATTCCGCCTTGTCCAATGATCTTATACTTGCGTCCATCCTTGACCTGCCGAGTCATCCGCACTCAGCCGATAGCAGGGCCTTGAAAATTCATTTTGACATTGGTGCTACAGGGAGTTCTGTGATCATGCCGCCGGATGAAGTGACTGGCGTGCAACCAGGTCGATCAATGGACCTACTAGATCAGCTGAAGTCGCTTTCTGAAGTCTCTGGATTTTGCCTGTTCGCCAATCATGATCGAATTCTACAGCAATCCATGGAGTCCGTGATGGCGATCTTGAATCAGCGCATCGCCACTGTGATCACTCCCGCAATCGAGCTCCAAGCTTTTTATCCTGGCCGTCGCAAGGCAGTTATCAACCTCTGGGAAAACCAAGGCTGGCACCAAAAGAAAAAGGAGAAGAACAAGGAGAAAGGGCGAAGGAAAGGTCATCACGATGATGCTCCGCCATATGCCAGACCTGATAGCGAGCAACGAGGCGTCGATACTGCTGGTCAGTGTCAGATTAGTCTTGCTGTCTCCATTCCTCCACCAGAATATGCGCCACGTGCCTCGCGAACACCGGTTTCCGCAGCTAGTACTCGTATGCTGCCATCAACGGA
Organism: Aureobasidium sp. P6; assembly: GCA_003992365.1. Lineage (NCBI taxonomy): Eukaryota > Fungi > Ascomycota > Dothideomycetes > Dothideales > Saccotheciaceae > Aureobasidium > Aureobasidium sp. P6. The sequence goes on from RZIQ01000020.1 coordinate 75,247, forward strand.
CCAGCACGATCCATTGCTAATCGCTAGCAACGCTTGCGATAATTCTAACCCGGCCGGTGTCTTCCCATTCGCTGACTCCACCAATGAGCAAATTTTTTCTTCAAGGACGGCTCCGCCCACGCATCTGCCTGAACCATCTCTTTCTCCTGACTATTCGGCCGACCTCCTATCTGAATTGTCCAGACTATCGAAACTCGACTCCGAGGTCGTAACTCTCGCTTGTCCAACCACTTTTCTTCAGATCCACGATCGTCGAGCCCTGCATCTGGTCGCTGTACTGGACAAATCTGCGCGCGTTCACCCTCTGGCCACATCGTAGATACACCGAGCAAGAGACGCCTTGCCACACTCGAACATAGTAGCATCGCAATAAGCAAAGCAAGCACCCCGCCGTCATTTTCCCATCGACGATCAGACGGTGTGATTCTTCCGGGTGACGCCCACCACTAGAACTTGCTGCGCATGATGCGACGCGGCGTGCACATTTCATCGACTATCATAGATGTGGCATCCCCTCGCAGTATTCTACTGCCAAGCAGTCCATACGACCTGCCTGAGATAGCTGCGCCTTCTGCCTGCAACAATGATGCTCACGTTGCAACACCAGCGAGTGGTATCGATGCTCTAGACTTCGACATTTGCCTTACGCAATGGATGGTTCAGGCCTGCACTATATGTCCAGACGCACATTACTCCTTCATCACAGATCTCCTGGCTCTTGGCTCGGACGTAAGCAACAATGACAAGCGAGCTTTTAGCGAGCGGCGCGTCAATCTCACAACTTCTCTGCTCAGCCATCGCACGAAGCACAACAACTCTGGTACAGAATCCAAGTCACAGACCGCGAGATCTCTACCTGATCGATACCACGCGAAGACCCCGCTGCCGAGATTGAACCCTGGCTTTATGCGCTTGAGCCAAAGGTCTCACTGACTGCATTTACAGATCTACTGAGCTTGTCTCAACTCGAACAGCGGATCCTCTCGTGCAACATCGGCTTGGAAGAGCTTTACAAGAGGTACGTAGAAGAGTGCGCTTGTATTGTAAGTCGTGCTTGTGTGTGGGCAAGTCGACAAGGCGAGAGAGGCGATGTGAGTATGAGATTGCGGCAGGAAAGAGGACGATCAATGTGACGAAACTGTTATGGGTGCTATGTCTTGTGAAAAATGTGGCAAAAAATGTGGTAAAGTGGGTCTCGTATTGTCGATTTGCAATTATTTGTTTACTCGAAGATCATTTAGCGCCGCCCTCGGTGAGAAGATAGCCTGATTCTTATAGCAGCAGCAAATTCACCAAACCTTCAACCCTCAGACCCTAACCTGGACCCAAGTGATGAACACATGAGGATTTCCATGATGAATTAGTCACTTATCCGAAAGAACAGATTTGAAGACATTCAGTTGACATGTTCCGCCCCCAGGTGGATGAACGGTGCCCAGAGGTCGGGTCTGTCAGGATGCTCCTTCGCGATCTGCGTGACTGCATAGTTCAATGCTTCGGGAACAGTCCTGTTCAGCCTCATGCTATCTTTAGCATCTGCGAGGAACGAATAGAAGAGTTTTGCGACTTGCACGCATATCTGATCATCGGCGGGCTGGAGAGAGCAGATGACGTGTGCAAAACCCGCCATCTGGAACGCGCTGGCGAGATGGAGAGCCTCGCCGGCTAGTGTTCGCATCTTCACTTCAGTTGTCGAACAAGCCGACAGATACGAGATCCAGGAGTGCTTTTGAGTGTTCGCATCTAGCAAGGCTGAGACAGTCAGCTTGCCCACGCTCTTGTCGCACCGGTCTTCTTTCTAGAGCAGTAAGTGACTAGTCATTGGATTTTTGGGGTCAGAAGATCCATGGCACGCGAAATGGGCGATGCTAGCACCGCTCATTGCTTCCAGAACATTAGAAGCAGTAGGATGAGCTAGTGGCTCTACGGTTCATCTCCCTCCAGCAGCATCCCGAATAACTTCCGCCTCTGTGTTCGCTCCTGTAAGCGCTCCATGACTCGGTGCCATCGGCGTCTCAACGACTAGCAACGATTGATCTTCGGGTGAGTATTTCGAAGCGGTTGATGCAATCTTCCTAGCACGCACAAGACTCTTGCTCGTCTTCCAACATCTAAAGTGATAGGATCTCGAAAACCAAAGCATCAAAGACTTCGTAAGCCTAGTGAAGAGTTCGACACTTCGATCACATGCTCAGACCATGAGTCCTGGGTGAGTGAGGAGAATCAAGACTTTGGCGCCCATGAAGATTGGCGAGTTCTGACTTTCAACTTGACTTTAGTGCCGCGGAACCACCTGATATAGTTAGTGGATCGAGGACCAACATTGGACTCTTGCAATGGATGTAGGAAGATGTTGCCTGGCTCGATAGAATGGAATCCCGTTGCTTGGTAATCCAGCTCCATCATTTCAGCATGCTTCGTCAGGATATCTTATCTATCCACGTTACAGCTCATATTTGATTCCAAAAACTCCAGATCTGAGACGCTCGAGTTGATGATTCGTGCTCTGACTAAGTAAGTATCACAATTCCTGGCGAGCTTCATAGAGACTTTCATTACAGCGCATGATCACCTGTAGGATACAACCAGAGGAGTATCGGTATAGTATATACCAGAGAAGACTCTTACTAGTCATTGAGATATCAGTCTAGGTATGACGCCTTGGATAACGGAACCTCCTGTATCTTCCAGACTCCTCCATGGTAAGTGATCGCACCGGCCCTCTATTACGCGATTGCTACATGTTCTTGGGCAGTCGGAGGTAACAACGCATTATGAAACAGCAACATAAGGTAGTACAGCTGCAAAGCAGGAAGGTGAAATGTCATGAAAGCACATCAATATGTAGGGAGGGTAAAAATGTGGTAACGCCACATACTAAAGATGGGTATACTAGATTGAGAATAAGGTGCGACCTTCAGATTAGTCAAATTTTGGGGAAGTGGAATGCAGGAACGAGGTAGCACAAGGAAGAGCTTGGGATTTTAGACGCAAACATTGCAAGTCATCGCCATCGCCGTTGCTGTCCCTCGTTACCCCTTCTCCTACCACTGGAAGCTATGTAAAACGTAGTTGAGTCCGCGAACGTGAGTATGACGTTCAGACGAGGACCATGGCCCCTGGGCAACTACTTGCCTCTGAAGGCATTGCGGGATGGGAACTCTTTCCATGTACCGTCGTCATGGGCGTGCACAGAGGTGACACGCGTTCCACTAGAGGTATGATAGCTGACTGTGATGACTTCCTTCTCGTCGCTCTTGTCCTTGCTCGACTTGTGAGGAGTAGAGCCCCTGCTCTAGTCATTAGCCGTGTGATATGCTTCTTGATGCCGCAGGTTTCGACTGCAGCTAGAGGCTTACTGGATTTTGCCCTCTGTGACTTTTGGGTACTATAACGTAGCACGTGTATGAGTAACAGACACTGATAAAATGTGACGCATCTGATGTGTCACGTACCGTGGCCTCAATTATTTTCTCGACATTCTGCACAGTCTTAGAGAAGGATTGAGGGATACTGCTCAATCCAGACCCTCCATATTTGATAAGAAGCGAGCTACTCTTCTGCATTTCGAACCCGATGAATTTCAGAGACGACGAGTAAAAGAGCAAGATGGATATGCGGATGATACTGATAGCAGGAAGCAAGAGCACAGAGCTTACATGCTCAATATATTCGCTCCACGGAACACTATAGATAGACTCCGCTTCGTCCAAGATGCGCGGCGAAATCAAGCCACTAATGGATGGGGCTGCAGTGTCTGGAGCTGCGCGCGCATAAGCGAGACTGTGATGTTTCCAGATGCCCACATCTATCGTACAGACTTGGATAGCGTTTCTGTCTAAGACATGATTGGTCTACATCGTGAGACTGCCAATCACTATTGGGAATTTGTAGGGACAAGTTCCATCGAGGAGTAACCTCTAGAGCCTCGATTGCTCGGTTGTATGCATGATGTGTCCTGTCGCATCGCGGCTGATCACGTGCCAAGTTCTGCCAAGAGTATCCAGATGTCAGACCGCGAATCCCGGTTCTTGCTTGTCTGACCATCTTTCTAGCCGTGTAGACCCCCTCATCTAGTATCTCAAGGCAGACATGCGACTAGCATCCTCTGGTGTTGTCAAAAAATCTCATCTTCGACCTGTTCCCAACATTGTAAACTGGAAATCTCCGATTCACAAACTTCAAATCTCTTCGCCTCGCTCACAAAGCTATACCATGTCCACAAGCACACCATCTTATAGTCAGCCCAACCTGTCAAATGCCCGAGATTTCACCATCCTCCCTGAACATGAGAAGATAGAGGAAGAGAGTGTTCCAGGCTATAAGGCAAAGAGCTTCTACCCCGTGACACTTGGGGATGTCTTCAATTCGAGATATCAGGTTCTCGCGAAGCTCGGCTTTGGCACTGCTTCGACCGTCTGGCTTTGTAGAGATCTTGCGTATGTTTTCATCATGATGATCTTGCGGTAAGGAATCCCGACTAACCGATGAACCACCGTCAGGACAACCAAATTTGTTACTCTCAAGATTTGTATTGCTGAACAAGCCGCTACAAGTGAAGTGGCTATTTCCCACCACATCAGATCAATCAAGGCAGACCACCCGGGTCTAGAGAGGATCAGGATAGCGTCAGACGATTTTGAAGTCGAAGGACCCTCGGGATCCCACCAGTGTCTGATCTACACCCCGTTAGGCATGAATTATACGGAGTTTCGCAATCGAATTCCAGGTCAAGCTTTTTCGACGGAATTGCTACAACAAAGCTTGCTTATGGTTCTGCTTGGCCTGGACTTGCTGCATCAGGCAGGGGTTGTGCACACAGGTCAGTCTACACGATTTAGCTCAAGTGCCGTAGCTAAGGTTACTTCAGACATATCGCCTAACAATATCCTCCTTGGTGTCGAGGACATGTCACTCTTCTCCAAGATTGAGCAATCGGAAAGAGACCATCCATCTCCTCGGAAGCTTCTCGGCGACCGAAGCATTTACCTCTCTCATGGAATGCCGATTACGCGAGGTGCACCTATGATTTCTGACTTTGGCGCGGCTCGGTTGGGCGTTCCAGGTCAACAGCACTCTGGTGACGTCATGCCTGGAGTCTACCGAGCACCTGAGATTATTCTGGGTATGAAGTGGGATTCTAGGATTGACATATGGTCGGTTGCTGTCATGGTATGCTTGATTGTTTTCTTCAAAGTCGCGTTATCTCACTAATGAGCACTAGATCTGGGATCTGTTCGAAGGGGGCCGACTCTTCCGCGCTGTGAGGAACGGCCATCTTGACGACGAGCAACATCTTGCCGAAATGGTCTCTCTGCTAGGCCCGCCGCCAAAGAAATTCTTGAAAATGAGCGACAAGTGCAATCAATACTGGGACCAAGAGGGCAATTGGATAGGCACAGTACCGATACCAGATCAGACTTTAGAAAAGCGCGAAGATCGGCTCTCAGGCAAAGACAAAGAGCTTCTTCTCCAACTCGTTCGCAAGGTATTGCGATGGGTTCCAGAAGAGAGACCATCAGCGGAAGGTCTGTTCGATGATGAATTCTTGAACCAGTTTAGGGTTGTAGGAAGATTAAGTACCTAGCAACATAGGAATATCCTACAGTTCAGCACTGGTTATAAGTGAGGCCTCAGAAGGTAACAGTGGTTACATAGTGTCAGATAGGGCTGCTAGAGGGTCCTCATCTTCGCCGCCACCGTTCTCATCCTCGATCAAGCAATCCTATCCAGCTCTCACGACATTCATTACGTTCTCGATGTAATACTGCGTCTTCATCCTGCTGCTTCTCCTATCCCTTGCCTTATGTATATCCATCCAGGACATCGTGGCGCATCATGTGCTACCGTCCCGTCCACCATCCCGCACTGACACTTCGCATCCTCCTTCAACTTTTGTCTTGCCGGTTTGAGTTGACATTTCTGTGGTTCGTAGGTGCTTGAACAAGTATCGCTGCTTGATCTGGAGCAAATATGGATTCGAGGTCGATCAGTCAAAAGGACTCAATACTTACAGATCGTCTAACATATCGTTTCTTCTTGGCCTTTTTGATCCGCATAGTTGTGGGTCGTCTTCTTTCGCTTGCCTGGAACAACAGGTTGATAATCCCGGGTGTAAATCCTAGACTGGCTCCTCCACGGAAAGATCCTTTGAGTGACCATCAAGCAGATAGCGCCAATCGTGTGTCCGCTTTCGTTCAAAAGACCCCTCATCTCGGTCATTTACATCAGCTCCTCAAAGTTCACCATGATACTGTAGATGATGTGGCGTAACTGGTCTTGCTACTTCAGACTGCTCGTATTGTTCTCGAACACATATCTTGTTAATCGCATCATATCCATGGCTCGCTGACGAAAGTGTCCGAGATCGTATAAAGATCCCGGAAGCTTAGTAGCTGCGATGTTCCTAGGCTCCTCCTCGATGCATGTTTAAAGCACGTCGTTCTTTTCGACTAGATAAGATAATGAGTCGTGTGGCGTGTATGTGAACCCTTTGAGATACTGCCATCCCAGTGATAGATTTTGCTGGTTGTTCTGAGATCTGAAGAACCAGAGCGACCCCGCACTGACCTTCTCACTCGATGGTACGCTTTGTCTCCGATCAGACGCCGAGATTGCTGCACCTGCATCACCCGTGAGCATGTCTTCTTGTCTAACGCCCATTCTGATATGTATAAGCGATGATTGGGTGATGTGGAAGTTCAGGAAAATATTTTGGCTGCCGCCAGACTATCGCCCAAGCTGCTCCGTGGGGTCCGAAGATACTGTCGCACCGGGCCGCTCATCTGAGAAGCTGAACTTTGTGACGTTCAATGCAACTGAACTGCGACGACTGGAAGCAGTGTGAATTTGACACGGCCGTCCATACTGCATTGCCTCACTTTCCTCGTGTCGATATGCTCGAGCATCGTCATGCAGCGATCTGTGAGTTTCACCAGGGAGTATGTGAGATAGACTATTGCAAATACCATCCAGCGATGCAATATATCTGATAAATCGAGCATATTGACTCATACTCATAAGAGGGTAGAATTTTCATCTTTATTGCCTTGTCGAGTCGCTGACGAACGCCCCGAGTCAAGCCTGCTCGAGAGCAACGACCACAAGACCTAGGTAGCAAGGCTCTAGACGTTGCGACTCTGTACGGGCAAAGCAGGGAGTACTGTCGTTATCTTTGCTCGTGTCTCGTCTCTTTACTGCGCGACCCGTGTTTGTTGCTCTTCACCTCCAATCACGCTGCTCTGGTTGGCTTTTCCTTTCTCTTCAAAAGTCGTGGCAAGATTATGGTTCAAATCAACCGGGCCGATATGGTTTCTGTCTCAATGAGCTAGAGTTTTTGCATGCATTTTTGTGCTTTACAGAGGTCTAATGTAACCTAATCTCCAATGGCAACAGATTGTCGACAATGCCATGCATGAGACATGTGCATAGGTAGCTACGTGGAGCTCCGTCCTCCATGTACGTTTCCACAATTCTGCTTAATGTTCTTGTCCTCTGCAAGTGGCCTAGGTCGCACCTAAAAGGTCCGCTGGCGGGGCTTTAGCTGTCGTGGTGATTGGAGTTTTCCATGATGTGCAGCAGCTGCGGTGCCCGTAGTGGGTTGGTGGTGGACAGGGCAGCGTGCCTGTATCGCCTCTTGAGCGGCATTGGCTAGGAACTAGGGTCATTTCCATGATATGCAGGTAATGCCTTAGCCTCTGGCGAGGATTCATGTTCTGTGACGGCCGACATGGTTGTTGGCGAAAGGTGTAAGACACGACTCCTCGCGGAAGCCCCTTGATGACAGACTTCTGATTCTCCTTGCATATGGGAAAAATTGTCGTCATCACTGTCATTGCCGGTAAATGGTGCAAACAGGACACCCTCACGGCCTCTTACAGCACACTGATCGCTCGAGACGATTTGCTGAGCACCTGGTGGCAGAACGGACCGTTCGTGATCAGCAGCAGCTCATGTCTGCTTCAAATGTCCATACGTCGACAATCCAGATACCAGCTTTTTGGCTTTCGAGACTCAGGCATGCCTTCCGGCTTGGGAAATCTTCGATTCATCAAGACTAGGTCCTCCTCCCACCAGGTGCTTGTGTATAGTGTACGAAAATGATGGTATCGATGATCTTGGCGATAAGGTTTTATGGAGGTTGTTCCAGATAGTTGATGGTGACCTTGTGCTGACGACCGCTCACTTCCTCTAGCCTACAACAAGGAAAGAAATTGGTGAAGAGGACAGAGTCGATGGTGGCCGACATGACGACGAGTCTCAGATCGGCTCTTGCTTGCAAAAGTCGTTTGAAGTGTCCAAGCAGCAGGTCGGCGGGAAGGGAGTGTTCGTGTGCTTCATCGATGATGACAAGGCCGAAGTCGCTCATCATGGGATCGGATCTTGCCATCGCCACAGTTGTACCGTCGGTCTGGACCTCGAGGGAAGCGCTGTCGCTTGTTGGATCGTGATCTCGATGCCTTAGACCAACAGCAGCACCCAGTGGTTGTTTCCATCTCCTCTGCGATGCGTCTAGCAACCTTCTCTTGTTAGCAACGCGCAGTAACTGTATGTCAAATGTGAGCCACGTACCGATTGGGCCGCGAGTCTGCGTGGTTGAGTGAGGCAGATATTCCCTTCGAGAATGTCCGAAAGCGACTCCAAGATGTGCTTAGGTACTTGTGTCGACTTTCCAGAGCCTGTCTCACCAATGATGATTGTGATTTGGTTGTTGCAGATAGTTTCCAACAACTGAGGCATATGCTGAAAAACAGGAAGGGTTCGAGCTTGCGTGCGAATAACATGGTAGGCAGCGCTGTAGGGCTTGCCAGTGTGAGAGTTGAGCGGAGCCAAGATGGAGATGGTGATGACAAGCTCGGGAGTGCCTAGGAAGCAGTTTGAATCGGCGTGGGCAAAAATATGAGTCTGTGTTCGTGTTGGTCACTTACGCCTCAAGCCAAAAGTGACGGCCGGTGAAGGGAATTTGATGGTGTTAGTGTTTGCCAATCTATGTCCGCAAGGTCGAGTCGAGCGGAAACGGAAGTTGCTGGTGGAAGTCGCATCCCGAGCCTCTGGATTTTGACACTTTCCGCGCGTCAAATGTTCGGACACCACAGCAGCGCTCCTCTTTCGTGTCTACTCACATCTCTTAGCCTTCAAGACCATGTCAAGATGCCTCGTCTTTTGGACCACAACAGCAAGATATCCTACCGCTACTCTGCTGATCGGAAGGAGCTCTGCGGGCTGGCGGGTCGGCTGCGTATCTTGCAAACATCACGAAACCGTTCGCTTGTGTGAAGAGGTATCTGTGGGCAGTCATGGGAATGAGTATCAGACTGACCATCTACAGACCGAGTCACAGCTCAAAAAAGTCGCCGAGCTCGTGGAAGCCCTTGAGTCTCGCATTTCACAAGGGTATTCCGAAGATGTGCGCCGACGCTTGAGAAAGAAGCAACAAGAACCCTTGGCACGCCAACGTGCTCTACTGCGCCACTCTGGCTCGTTAGAAGATGTGCTTGTGTTGGAAGCACGCCGGGTGGACGACTTTCGCCTTAGTGAGTCGAATGTCATAGCGCATATGAACTGTACTGACATCGCTGTGGGATATCCACCCTTCAACCTTGCAGCAGCATTCGAAGAAGATGCCGCTAGAGAAGAATCAAGACGTCAGGAACTGTGGCGAGAGAATGCCTCAACTCCTGTGGAAGGAGAGTATCCTAAATTCAGGAAAGCAGATCCCGAACGTCAGTCATCTTTCGTCTTTCATGACAGACCTACATGGTCGACAGATGTCTTCGACGGGACAGTTACCTCCCAGTTGTGCCAAGAAGCACTGCGTAGCCGTCTCATCAGTCCAAAAACATGGGACTGGTGTCTCTCAGAACTGCAAGACAAGGCTCGTATCTTCTAAAGTAGCGGTCGCATTCTGGTCTACAACACTGGAGTCGCCATCTGCAAGTCAGACCTCGTGGTGGATGTGGAAACAAGGACCTTCATCAAAGACGAGCTCTCAGTTATGAAACCATCATTTTCTTCTGATACCGCCACCCTCGATCCCTTGTCTAGTACTCCCCGGCAAACACACTGGCTCGTTGATCCTCTCCTATATCCCCTCATATACGGCAGATCGAGAGTCTTGGCTAAGGGGGGAACAGTACCCCTCAATGACATGTTCCAGCACATAAGCAAGTGCAATATTGCTCCGAAAATTCCTGTCGTAGGCTATCATCTCCTTCATCGTACGACTTGGGAAGGCCAGTCTGAGTGGAAGATACATCGTCAAAGAGGACCGTCATGGTCGACGAATTTCCAGCGGTTGCCTTGCGAAGTAGACTTCTCAAAGTCCTCCGGCACAGATGTTCGCATCACCTCATACACCAATGGCCTACATCCTCGGAACCATGGTCTATATCATGCTATTGAGAAACTTATTTCGGCTTCTGTCGAGCCTTGGAATAACGTCTTGGTCAAACAAGGTTGTGGGCACTTCCCATTCCGCATTAAGACGTATGGCATCTCATATGAGCCTCCACGACCTGACTTCGATCGCTTCACTGAAGCAGGAAAGCATCCTGGGAGTGAACCTTACTATGCTGCGATTGAAGAAGCCAAGGCATACTTAGCCCAGCCTGACAATAACCCATACGATTCCTCGGACGACGAAGAGCCTTTTCCTTGGCCTGGATACAAGGCGCCTGATGATTTGCATGCCTGGTGTAGATCTGGAGAGGACTTAGCCATGCCGGTGCGGATCAAGTACTCTCAGCTTACTCACTTTGTGCATCCTGAGCCAGGTACTGCGTACACCTATCAGCAGTGGAAAGCCGGACAAGCATGGGAAGCCATCATAAAAAGGAAGGCCTGTGACTACAGACCAGAGGTGGAGGCTCCAACAGCGCAGATTCCCCATGAGGCATATAGGGTCATTCTTCAAGAGTCTTTCCGGCACAAGGGATTGCAAGTCATAGTCAAGATAGACAGGATCGAACTGACCTCCAGCGAACCCACGTTTCTAGGCAGCGACTGGCACGTCGAAGGTTTACGTAATGAGCATGTTGTCGCTAACTCTATGTACGTCCTCGAGGAGGAGAACACATCAGAGCCTCGCATCGATTTCCGCCAAGAAACAAGACTGGATCCGGATGAATTTCACTACAACCATGACCTCGAAGCTTTCCTGAAAGCCTTCGACGTACCTTACAAAGAACAGATACTTGGAGGATCTCTTGAGCCGCCTCCTTCATTGCAAAGACTGGGATCTGTTGGTCTTCCCGTGGGTCGACTGCTCGCTTGGCCAAATGTATTTCATCATCGCATCACGCCATTCGAGCTTGTCGACAAGACCAAATCCGGTCGCCGGAGCTTTGGCCCTGTCTCTTGTGGATCCTTCGTATCGTATCTGCTCGACTAGAAACGTACCTCCACAAGATCATGGTTGGTGGGTAGAGCAAGCTCTAGCCGCAGCTCTACCTAGAAACGTTGCCGTACCGCGGGAACTTCTTGACCACATCGACTCGTACACCGACAAGTGGCCGATGGGCCTAGAAGAAGCAGCAAAGATCAGGGAACAGATGGCAAAAGAACAAAAGGATCACGAGCGGAACATAATGAACCGTCCCGCCGATTTCTATGACTTCAATCTAGACGAGTACAATTCTGAAGATTTTCCTAGTTTACCTTCCATGGAACTCGGAAGTTCATAGTTAATCAGTATTTTCTCCAGTCTCCAAAAAGAATCGCGTGCTCCAAGTCTCAATTCTGCAAGTTTGGCAATGGTGGAAGAAATAATGATTTGTGCAGAGCGGTCTTCTTCTGCTCTGGCCACTTATGGTGACACCGATGCTATGGCACTGGTTCTACTGTAACATTGAAGCCTCACTTCTTACAGACGATATAGGAGATTGGAATCGCAGAGCGGTGTGGCGTTCTGGTGAACAAGCTCCGAAGAGATCAAGTAGCTTGATTTTCCAAGTCTCAGGTATGGACCTCAAAGACTTCAGAGTATCCTTAGACATATCGCGACGAGAGCCTGCACAAGTAGCGAATTGATCTGCATCAGAGCGATCTTTGCTTCCTCCCAGCATGAGGAGTACAATGTCAATCAATGCTGACGAAGGATCCTCGATGATACTCGCAACGGAGCGAGTGCGGCTTCACCAGCCTCGCCAATCATGAAAAAGTTGCGATGCTTGGCCAGCAATATTTCTCTACCCGAGTGGCTGTGTAGACTCGCTGCTTTCCAAGCAGACTATCCCGTGTCTAAGCATATCAGGCACCGTAGCCAGGCGCGGAACCAGCGGGTCATAGTTCCCGTCGTGACAAGTCGCGAGGACTTGGAGCCCTCAATCGACAAAATCGAGGGCAATAGAACGCTGATAGTGAAAGCGACTGTTTTTCTCCCGTAAGGGTCAGAAAAAAAGACAAGTGACAGAACTTTTGGCCCATCACCAAGGGCACCGCATCGCTACACTGTGTGTCAGTATCTTGGTTGGAAAACAGGGTCACGCTGCGATCGCAAGGGGCTCAGAGCTGATCAGAACTGTCTAGATGGGCGTGATAGGCTAGGCGATCACACCTCCTATCCCGACCGCCGAAACCGACACTCCAGATACCGATAGCGTTCATTTCTATGTTGGGTCCTTCAACATCGACATAGGGAATTGCTGTAAGGAGATGATGGTCTCCACAAGATCGGATCAGTAGCTGTGTTCGACCTGCTTCTTCAAGCCAAAAGCACGGCCCAGGTACAGACCCTGGAGATGTCTCTCCGCAGAATGTCGCGCGAACACTCTGCCGAGATTACAAACAGGCACGCGTAGCGACAGTATAGTGAGGTGCATATTTAGCAAAACTACACGTGACATACACGGAGCAAAATCCCGCCGAAAGCTTATCTCACAAATTGAACGTTATATATGTTCGACTGAGCAGATGGCCGGTAAACTTCGGTACTAGCGTTTTAGCGTGCGGTAGCGCAACAAGATCTCTCTTTGGGTACTCGGAAGTTCACCTCTTACAACTTTGAGTCGCGTGCCGAACTCAAGCGCCATTGCAAACCTCTGGCTCCCAATTCAATTCAAGTCGCGACACAGGGTGAAGAGGATCCAGAGTCGCAATCTCTGCATTGCATACGCTGATGCTAATTTCGCTAAGCTTTGCTGTGCTATATGAAATATCAGGCACTTTGATAGTGGAGATTATGGCTGCTAGCACCGACGAGGCCAGTGGTGTTAGGAGGTTCAAAAGTCAAGGCAAGTCCTAATTGGAGAACGAATATCTCGGCCTGTTTGCTCGTCGTTCTGGAACAGCAGTCGTCATCATGAAACCCTCCAACCCTCTTTGTTTTGCTCTCAGTCTTCACCAGCCTCGTCGGTGCCAGCAAAGCTGCCAAAGGATACCAGACTGTGGCGATCTATTATGCTTACAGTCTCGAATGGCTTGCTCAGGATAAGAATCCAGCTTACGTTACCGCTTTAGCTAAGCCATGCTATGGAGAAGGCGACTGTAGTACATTCGCGAAATTGTTGAAAGCGAATATGAAAGAGAAGCCGTATGACAGAGCTGAAAAGACTGGTATTTTCAAGCCTGGCGGGCCTTTCGACACCAACAATCCTGGCGACGAAGCAGCAAAAGCATTCTCAAATTCTGTTCTAAGCGGGTTTTTCGACAGCGAACTTCTGGATTGCCAGTAATGGTGGTGACACCGACAGACATGTAGCACATTTGAAACTGTTACTTGGAGATCTTGCACACCTCCAAGCCGCTTCCGATGACGCTCTGGAAGCAGCTGCTAGAGCTGTGTTTGCCAGATCTATCGAGTACAGCCGCTATAGGGTTCACGACTACACCCGCAAACTCAGACAATATGTTGCACACGTCGAGGCGGAACTCCACAGTGATGGTGATGAATGTTCGTCATACTCAAGAAAGCAAGCCGAAACTTTGCATTGCTGACAATTTGATCGAATCAGCGCTTTATGGCGGTGTCAAAGATATGCTAACATTACGATGTCATCAGCAACGGTGCAGTGCGGCATATGCTCTACGGAACCACGAGTACTTTCGAAATCTGTCCAAAAACGCAGAGAGTGATACCCCAGAGCGCGCATGGTACTGGCTTCGTCACTATATCGGACGACTCGGATCCTGGTCCGTAGCCTCAAAATTCCTGGTGGCTATAGCTAGACAAAATCCTCAGCTCCTCCAGAACTTCAAGGTCATCCCTGTAAACAGAATCGTCACGACCGCAACACGAGTTCTTGACAAGGACATGAGCCTCAGGCAAGCCTTGCTTCGCACGCTCCCAGGATACAACAATGAACTAGTAGATCTCAGAGTTCGTTCATTGCAAGCTGCAACAAGTGACGATCTCGTTGCAAGATTCATGACAAACTACACGGACCCTAAGTTTGTACCCAAAGTACATGCCGAGATGCTGATGATGGAGCACTTCTACTTCAATGAGCTTCATTTCTTCGGGAATGATCGCTACATAGGCTGCAGTAAGCCTTCATGCTACTGTTGCGACCTCTATCTGAGGCACCATCCAGGCAACTTCGAAACTCGACCTTGTCATGGGAATGTGTGGGTCAAATGGTGCCTCCCTTTCGAGGTCGATGACGGAAATCTGAGTAAACAGATCCACGCAGCCAGGATGCACAAGAGGATCTTGGTCAACGTAACTCGCGACCTAGAATCTCGTTTACTCTCTGGTATCTATGAGCGTGAACGTGTGTGCGATTCGACGACGGCGTTATCCAAATTATCCATACTAGCTTACCACAATCTCTACTATAGGGTACGTAGAAAGTCATCGCTTCCGCTTGAAAGAATAAACAGTTGTGCGATGGTACTATTCACCGACTCTAATGCCAGGAAGACAATCGGGTTAACTGTAGAAGCAAAGCTTTACGAGTAAATGAACTAGATAGCCGAGAGCAAACTTTCGATAAGTCAGAGAAGACCTTGCGAGCGCGATAACCCATGGGAAGACAGAAAAATTCGAGAACTATGCAAAGTCGCAATTTAGCACACGGTGTATACTGTGCAGCAACAGGCATCTATACTACTGATGGAAGACGGAATTTCATGCTTTCATCACCCCGTAACATGCGCAGACGCGCCCTAGCTGGTGATGGGGTTTATCGTTATCTAAAGAGACAATCAGAGAGCTCTATCCATTATGAGAACATCGCAATCTTGTTGACAGAGATCTCATTGCACCATTGTTCCGGCTGGAATAACTCAGACATCGAGGAAACGACTGGTTGATGGAGAGTAAATTCAGCGTGCGATGTGCCTAGCGAAAAGCTCAACTCTCTGCTACTGATTCTCTTGGTCATATGACTGCTATTGCTCGGACCTGATTTCGAAGGCATTAAGAAGTTGTGTGTATATATAAGAGTTCTATGTTTCGTTGTAGTCACGCCTGTGAGATGGCAGAGGATCTGGAGCTTCTTTGGGCTCGAGTGTTGAAACTGGATGTCTAGTTGGAAGCGGATTGTGGAGAATGTATAGATACGGAGGTATCGGCCCGAGATCTTGTGGGATGAACTGATTTAAGGTGCAGCACTGAAGCCTCTATGCTTGCTGGATACGTATGCCCGCCCCAACATTGGCATGCACTCCATCATATTGTGCACGAACAGCTTTACATACTGCTTCTTGTCCGACTCCAGAAATCATAATCTTTTCGGAATGCGAATACAGAAGTGTTAGTCTCCTTGCGCTCCAGAGCGCCAAGCCGGGTTTGTGACCAGTAGATGGGGACAATGAGCGATATCCAGGGTATCCGAGCGTAAGGGGGTCTGGAATGAGGCCCGTGGAACTGTTCGGTTGTCAGCACGGGTATGGCTGCTAGCTGATACAGCCTGAACTATAGTGAACATGCACGTGTCGCACAACTAGAATGCCGTACGGCCTGCTAGTGCGTAACATTGCAGTCTGTTAGCGCACAATCATCACATGCGCATTCCACGAGCTTTATGAAAGCATGATGATATAACATGGCTCGACCTGGATCTTGCTATGGGACTCCATGGCAAACTTGAGAACCTGAATCCCTACTCATGTCAGAAACGACGGATGCTTTATGACTGACGTTGACCTCTTCTGTGAACTCCTTTTTTACTACCACGTTTCTGGTCCCCCAAACGACGTGTCCCATTGTACTTGTTGTTAATCTCGCGCAAAAGATATTTCAGCAACCCGCCGGCGTAAGCTTCCTCTTTGGGGAAGTATCTGTGATTCTCTCTGGTATACTTGACCAAATCTTCTTCTGTAGCAAAGATCTCCACTTGATAACCACTCCTCTCAGCATCTAGCATATCACAAAGGTTGACATGCGTCAGCATTACCTGCTATAGCTTCGGAGTCAGTAGAAGAACAGCATCGGAACGAGTCATTTACCTGGCGCAAATCATGCAGCTTTCCTGGAAGAGGTACAATGTTCAGACGCGCACCGATCCGGATCCATGCGTCTCGGTCCTCATTATCGGTCCCAAACGTGCTGTTGAACGTCTGAACCATTGCAATTCGAAAATTTTGCCACGCTGCTTGGCTCTCTGGTGGGTATTCGTCATCATCGTTCTTTTTCCATCCGAATTGTTTTCTCATTCGATTAAACTCCCGAGTCGACGAGATATCTCTGTTGTAGGAAAAAGATGGGTATTGCGCGAAGAATTCGTCCAAAGCGTCTGCGTGCTGCATCTTTCGTAGATATGACCGCTAAGCAAAGGTGTCGAAGACGGAGGGCACAGAAACTCTACAGGGGATCAACGACGTGAGATGGTGGAACATGAAGCTAATATACCATTAAACCTCAATCACTCTGAGCCAAGGATCGTTGATATGCACAACAGGACGACAGAGCTATGCAATATCTTACGCAGGGGCAGCATAACGTTCTACTAGCGCGGCAGCAATTCACACGGTATATGTCCCCCTGAGGAGCAAGCGCACGAACAATGACATCAAGATAAACCTGCGAGGAGTTCTGATAAGGCTCGGATTTGTAATGGTGTTGTCAGTCTGTATCATCGCCAAGATCACTATCTCTAGGCTCTTTGAGTACTTGTTCAAGAAATCATGTGTCATGCTAACATCGACCTTGGCTTGTGTCTTCGCCAACAGACAGAGATACAATAAGGAATTCGCAGAGCAAGACTCTCAAGGCGGAGGGATGCTGTATCATCTATTACTCAGTCTTACTACAAAGCTTGCTGCAAATTTGAACTAAATCTTCTACAGTATCGTCTCCAATACTCTCTAGATCCGCCAATATCTGTCTGGGTTTGACATTTGATGCGTCACCTGTGATCCAGTTAGCGAGAGTGCCAAATCCCAGTGGGACGATCATTACCATTTGCTGCTGCCAATATCCAGGACCGCGTACGTTCGAGATCAGCGAGCGATACGACCTTTTCAATACATTGAGGCGGGATCCAGCCGTATACCATGAAGTGTTCTTTTGACGCATAACTCACGCCACCTGGGTTATACTTAGACCAATACTTCGCACCCACGTCATCAGCCAGACTTCGTGAGGTGGCGCAGAAAATCTCCATGTAGTCCAATTTCGTCTTGTTTACAAAAGCGACCATAGCAGATGATTGAGGATTGGAATAATGGGATCTCCGCTGCCCACTAATGTGATTGCGAAGATACCCGATACTGTTCGTCAACGAGATAAATGAAGTAGCGCTGTCGCCACCGCAATGGTTCCTGAGTGTTGCCTCTGTTAATCCAGCGCGGGTCTTGAGTTCGCCAATACCTCTCGCTGGCTTGCATACTGCGAAGTTGGAGCACGATAAACCAAGCGCTGGATCGTATCTCCAAAAGGACTTGTTGTGAAACACCCGAAGGAGAATGAGCTCAGATTCTGACATCTGAGTCGTGGAGTTCTCTGTGATAGATAGTCGTAGATATCCGAGTTCAAGCTGCAGTCTCGATATCTTTTTCTGGGCGACAAATAGTTGATTTGTGGCGCGGGACAAGTCGGCAATCTTTTCACTCATCGAAGCCGTTTCGTCTTCGCCCTCCGACCACTTATTGGCTTTGTCTCGAGCTTTCTCGGTGCTGACATGTTCGTTCGATGTA
The DNA here is from genome assembly GCA_003992365.1 of Aureobasidium sp. P6. NCBI lineage: Eukaryota > Fungi > Ascomycota > Dothideomycetes > Dothideales > Saccotheciaceae > Aureobasidium > Aureobasidium sp. P6. The sequence goes on from RZIQ01000020.1 coordinate 93,322, forward strand.
TCGTAGTGAGACAACCAGGTGCAGAAGAAGTCATGTATCTCCTCAATCTTACAAACGCTGTCGAACGTCTCGTGAAGGCTGTACATAGCGGGCATGGAATGGAACATCAGTCAGAAGTAGTGGTCAGCGCCTCTACTACAGCAGTGATATCCAATGTTGTGGAAGAACAGACTGAAGAGACGAGGGGTAGGACAGACTGACTATGTTGTTCCTAAACATGTTCTGATTGACGCTCAGACTGGAGTTTGGGTCCTGGCAATCATCTCGATAGAGCCTGGTGCCGCTAAATGCACCTCTTTGTGGTTGATCCATAAACCATAATCAATGGAGATCTCATGCGAAGATTATGAGTGAGGTAAGCCCTGTCAAGCGGTGTTTCAAGATCAAGTTACAGTGGCATGAAAACCTCTCGACCATTGCCATCGTACGTATTCATGTGCTACTAGCTATCCTTTTCTGCGAGTCCACTCTTCCCATTGATCAAAGTCGAGCGTAATCCCCCTGATCTCAAGTTCTCTCCTCATGGCATCGATCCAGGCATTTGCGGGCTCGAATTTGCTCAAACTCATCGCGGGAATGCGGGCCTTATAATTAATCCACCATCTCGGGAAGAATCCTGCAAACTCCCAGTCAAGGATACAGCTTATTCTTCCTTTATCGATCACCAAGTTTCTGGGATTCAGGTCCCCGTGTGTGAAAACAAGATCTCCATCAACCTCCAAGGGTCGAAAGTATTCTGTTGCTTCAGCGATTTCCAAGCGAAAGGTTGGCGATCGCCATGAATCTGGGCGAATGAATGCATCCGTAACACCGAAGCTTGATACAGTCTCCAAGCAGTCTCTTCGTGCTTCAGACATCGACACCACGTACTCAGCAAGATCGGAAGCAATTGCCTTACGCTCCAAGTCGGTCAGTCTACCCCATGCGTCATCTAAAGTTTCTCCTGAGGCGCGCTTCATGCCCATTACAGAATGTGTGTCATCAGTCCAATGACAGATGACATCTGGGACAGGGACGGACGGGAATTCAGCATTGACAAAGCGGATTGTTTCTGCTTCCTCCTCCACGCCTATTGTCCACGACTTGACCTTCCAAATCAGCCCAGCAAACTCCCAGACAGCAGCAGTGGTACCGGCAGAGTAGATAGGCTGTATCAGAATAGGAGCTGCAGTAGGGATGGACGAAGCAGATCGGACTTGGAAGGTACGTCCAGCGGAGTCTTGCCAATGGTAGACCTTATCCTCGTACAAGGCAGAGGATTCTCGAAGCTCGCAGATCCAGTTTCGACCAATCAGCCACTGATTTTCTCCTATTTGAGAGATGGTCGAGTCGATGGGTGAGTCCATGTCGTTTTCATAACTAGTTCCAAGGTTCAGCTTACGTCACCGTCAATCTTGGCGGGATTCCTACAAGAATGGAAACTTTTCGTTTTCACAACGCCCTGCAGTGGTTTCAGACTGGGCAAAGTCAACGGTACGATGTGATGCGTAGAAAAACAAATCTTTCTCCGCGAAAATATAATACATCATCGTTTGAAGCTTAGTCAGCTCTACCAAGCATCAGGTGTTGCCTGGACGATGTACCAATAGACAAAGTGCAAGCAATCACGACACATGCTACAGGATATGCAAGGAAAGCACTAGCGCCACATCACTAGGGCTGGGGCTCAAACATTGTGCGTTCGTCGAAGGTTGGGGAATTCGGATATGCGCGTGTCATTTACGAGTTGGCAGGGGAAAAATGCACAGATTGAGGGTGTTGCTGCTTTGAAACAATGTTGGTGCGCGTCCCATCGATTCAGTCAGTATCATAGGATACATCTTTAGCTTCTACATTGGACCAAGAAAATTACATCAGGGCTTTTGACCAGGTGCTGATCCTGATTGGCTCGGAGAATGACAAACTTGTTGATAGAGCACCAGGCTTATGTTGAGCGATGATCTTCATTCTGAACGTCGTGTCAATACCAGATTGTCCCAGCACCTGGAAGGCACTTACTGGCGATTGAAGACAAGGGCTTGCCGCAAGCGCTGTTTCCACAAGTTTTTGCTCCTGAGACATTATTGTAACCACAATGTGAGCAATTGACCTGGTGTACCAGGGGCTGAAAAACTTGAGGTGCCATGACGATCAACTGGCCTGGTCAGAAAGTGAGAATATCTGCATGGTAGGGGCTACTTACAGATCTGATATCAGAAAATGAATGAGCGGTTTTCTGAATTTGTGAGGAGAGGCGAAGGTTATATATCATTTTGTACAGCTACCTTGCACATTTGGCACATGCAGCTTCTGGACCGGAAACATGGCAATGTGGGAAGTCACAAGGATGCTTCCGGATAGATTGAAAGCTGCACCTTCCTTAGCTGATCCCGGCTCACAATTTGGTTGTTCTTCGTTGATCATCTTTCATCTGGAGGCGAATATCCGCGAGTGACCTGGGTATACTAGCGTCTTCCATGTAGATCACATCATTAGTCATGGCAGAGTGCAGAAGCTAATATGGTTGTTAGTGGTAAGCAGATATGTGCTAACTTACGGATGGTGACGGGCCGCTGTTAGTCGGGTTTGATTGCCCTGAATCATGCATTATAGCACACCTGCCTTGTTGTTTCGTGGTGATATTCGATCCGATACATCCGTAATGCTAAAGGCGGTTTCTTCTCGACCGTTTCTGGCGCCAGTATTCCCCGGCAGGTGCTGCCATTGGGCGAGCTGATCGCTTTCACCGGGTCCCCCTAGTAGAGTGCATGGCTCAATTTTGATATTTCTGACCGTACATATATGCTGTGTAGTGGCCCATGCGCTCAGGATCGAAAGTCGACCTGTCTTTGCGACGCCACAAGCATGCATACCTGCACGATACAGCTTCCGCGATACTTCCCACTTGTGCTCCACTGTGCATCAGTTCAAGCTGAGACATAGAAAACTGTCCAGCAGTCTACATATCGTCGGGGTACTGCTTCGCAGTAACTTCACTCCTCGCCTGTATCACAGTGAGAGTTGTGAGCCGGATGAAGCATCAGTCGTCCCAGTGCTCCGCATATCTGTCCCCTCAACCAATCACACCGGCTGTAGCGGCTCTACAAATCATCACCGCTCCTCGTCCGATTATCCAAATCCTACTTACCGCATGAATAGCTTGGAAGGGCGGGGCTTCCTGTCTGCTTCCCGGTAAAACTTCCTCCATTGGATTAACCTAATGCAGAACGAATCGATTACGTCGAATTACTTTGCTTTGTACAAAGGTCGCCGATAAATACACGCAGATCGATGATTGAGTGATTCTACGTCTCTTGGTCGTATCAACAGTCAAGTCACATTAATTTGTGTCTATGCTAGAGAACTAAGAGATTCATGTTGTGCATGGATTGTATGGTTATTGACCCTTATCCTCATGTGAAATAGCCGCTTGATGGTATCCAGGAGACTTCTGGGACCCTGCTTGCAATCTCACGAAGCTCGACAGCGAGATCATGTCCGTTGACCTCGTTGAGCTCAATCTGCAAGCCAGTGAACATCCTCTTCAACCGTAAATACATTCCTTCGCCCAAGCCGTGATTCTCAGCAACTGCATCGACCCCTCAGACCATGACACTGAGCTCGAGATCCTGTATAAAGCAATAATCCAACGCCTCCATTTGAGAGATTGATCTGGAGACTTGACTCCAACTGCTAGGGTCATGGATGAAGAGTTTGTGAATGACTAAGCTCTCGAGTGAGACGCGGTCCAGATCACCCTTCTTGGAGAAGCCGTAGCGACCGAGTCCTCTGATCTGCTTGTCAAAGTTTTGCGTGTGCTGCGTACAACAGCTGATGAGCTCCAGCTCCCTAAACCTCCCTTGGAAAATGGAGGCTGCGACTTGATACACGTACGCAGAGACATTACCGACTCTGAGATCGCCTAGATAGCAGTGTTCAAATCTAAGCTTCTGCCTCCCGCTAGTGTATTCGATTGTCGCAATGGGCTTGCAGTCGGGTAATTTGTTCATGTGAATTGTGTTCCAATCGCTTCGATGATTGAGATTGTGAACGGCCAACTTAACGTCCCAATCGGCTGGAAGCCTGAGCTTCAGCAAGATGGAATCGAGCGGCGGCTCATCGACATGATGCGCGCGGGCAAGCAGATGGAGGTAGCCAACAAATCGAACATCCAGACCAGCGATGCAGCAGCCACTTCCAACCGCAAGGTCAACGATGCCCTGTAAAGCGGCACCCATTGGGATGAACCTCAATCTCAGTCGATGCCACTCATCGACTTCCATGAGTGTTGCTCCTCGATTCGGCACTAGTCTGTACCAGCCGTAGCTAGGTTTCTCGACGATGCGCCACATCTGTTCAGGCCACGAACGACTTCTCTTTCGCTTCGGAAAGCTGTCTGAGAATCCGATGGTGATGTTGCACTGGTGTGTAGCTTGGTGACGCTTGATGTTGTTGAACACGGCTATGATCCAGTCGGAACAGCGTGCCTCGTCGATAAACCCAGCACTGGAGTCATCGATGGTGCTGATGTTGAAGACAACGGTACGGAGGTGCTGACCGAAAAAGGGGTGCTGACTGATGCGAGCGAGTTCCCTAAGCCCGAAGGGCGTCATAACATGGTTGCGCTCTTGGAAATGGCGGCGGGCGTATTCAATGTTCACGGCCTTTGCCAGCGTCTTGGAAGCCAAGCGAAGATTTATGAGTGTGCGGTCTTGTACGACTCTGGCAACGGCGTCCAAGATCTCGAATGGAACTTTTTCGAAGTGAGACTTATCCATGCCGATTGCTGGACTCCATTGTTAGCTTGTTTTCGAGCATATCCTGGAGTCGGTCGAGTTTACGGGCGCGAAAAGATTGAAGGTCGGTCGACATGCCAGCAACAATTCGAGTGAAGGAGTGATGTGGTTGTTCACGTACGTTGGAGTTCTTAAGGCTGAACAAAGTGCTCGGGTGCTAGAGTGGTCGTTGCGATGCGAGACAGTGAATGGAAGAAGGATGTGCTCAGGTGTAAGAGCTAAATTGTTGTTAGCGCCGAGAAGTGAAATTGGAAGTGTAGAGGAAGCCAAAGTAGAATTTGAGGTGGAAGTCGATGTAAACTTCGATCAAGCAGAAGTGAAGGCAGAAACAGAGGTGAGTGTTGAATGAAGGTCGAGTTTAAAGTCGAAGGCCGTGTCAACGTCGAAGAAAAGGTAGAACAGTGAAAGTCACAGTCGAAGTAAAGGCGGGAGCAAGAGTAGAAGTGGAGATAGAGGTTAAATTGTAGTCGAACACTCACCGATCCTTACCACTGTGCTCTAATGCTCGAGCTCGGTAATCGGACTATGTTTCAACGAGAGCTTCCTATCCGCAATCGCACTTCTTGTTGTACTGTATGCAACACCCTCCTCGTTTTCGAGCTGTTTTACATTTGGTAACATTGACAAGTTTGAAGCTATGTCTATGGCCCTTGATATCAAGAGCTTTGGTGGCGAAAGCAACTAATGGATACGTCTGTCCGGAAAGAGGAGCATAGATGACGAACTGTCTGACGGAGGTCAAGATGCTGACGCTCGATGTATCAGGGATAAGGATTGTGTACAGTTGTTGCAAAGCTCAACCCAAAGAGCTTGGCCCCGATCTCACCCAATCTCGATATACTAAGGCCGTAGCCCTACCTCAAGGTATGAAGCGCATCGACGACATCACAATTTTGCCGTCAATCATTGCGTACCCCCACTCGTGGATCACCATCTGTCTCTCGTCGCCAGCGCACTCCGACCCTTGGCACCGTTGACCATCTGCTGTGGTCGAACACGCATGAAGCCTCTGTACTTAGTTGATTAATCCTCATCGAGTGATGCATCTGTGGACTGCAGATAATCAGGGCCCACTGCGTACACCCACGTGTCGATAGAACTCACAAGATAGGGAATGTCAGGGAAGAGGGTTCATAAAATCTACATAGCCTGGCTGTAGTTCACATAACATTGGACAAATTCTTTGCCCGGGCTTATAGAGAGTAAGCGATAGTATAACACACTTGTTTGGAACATTTATCTGAACACACTTTGCGAAAGAGTCACTCTGGTATCTGAGTTGATGACTTGTTTATCTCTTGACAAAAAAGGCAGACCGGCATTCAACACGTAGTTTGGGAGCAATGGCCGCCGACACACTGCACGCGGCTTTGAGCGATAGACAGAAAAAAATATGCTTTAACCCTAGGCTACTTGATGTTCCTTGGTAACGTACAGGACATCTGGTCTAGATTTGAGCAGGGGTCAAGATTAAACTACCACCCTTGATCTACCCGATCACTTTAAAGAGTAACTACTGACCAGATCACAGTGTTTCCAATATAGCAGTTTTGAGAGCAGCCAGAAATCAGGAGCAAGGAGAAGATGGACACGATTGCAGTGAAATAGAAGCTGCGAACGATGAAGAAGACCGCAGTCCAAGAGAGTCACTTCGTATGTCTTGATCAAAATCATGTTCTTTGAGATAGCCTAATGATACGAAGAATTCGTCAGCGATATTGGCAGGTCACACTGTAGAGCTGGTCGAGGAAGTTTATGATCTGTGCGCTATTCAGGTCTTCCTATAGTAATATGATCAGTGTAGCCAGACTGAGTCATCGTTGGACTCGCTGCAGGACTAAAGATCTAGCCTAAGTCTTAGCCCCCTGCTCTTACTTGACGACCCATTACACTGCTCTTGCTCAAGAACCGCCAATGAAATTCTCCTTTACTCGAGAAAGGGTGCAGCAAGATCTCCGAATTTGTCTTAAGATAAGCAGATCTCAGGTATGAATGCTCATAAGCGTAATCTGGTATCCCTTAACGTGCTTTTTCACGTTCTCCGTTAGTATTCTCGAGCGTAAATGACGTACTTTTCACCCGAGAATGTTATGATAGGTCGATCCTAGCCATATGAATCGTCCGTCGCTGTTCATCCGGTCGTCCTCATCGTTGGCATTGCTTGGGTTGACCGCGTGTGTCCGGCGACACGTCACTACGTCCGTAGTGCGTGGATGTCTTGGTCAATCATCAACGACCGGCTAGCTGGTGACCTGCTCTGAGTCCAGGTGGCTGTTGATAATGTCTCGCGGTAAAAATCTCATCTAGGTGGCAGTGCGGAACTGCAGATATTCTCTTCGAACCAGTGTCTATACTGCGTCTCGGCCCAATCCATCAACAACAAAAGCACCGAGATGGTGGTATAGACACCACGATGAGTTGCAACATCGCCGATATCAAGCTTGCTCCAAATTTTCTGGATTGATATCTGTCAGCTTTTTACTGTGCAAATTTATAAAAGGAGCGCCAAGAACTCACCACTTCTCCAGCAAGTGTCTTTTCGGCAAGTATGAATTTCCAGTCAGAACCTTGAGCGACAAGACAAGGTAACATCGGCGGACGGACGTGTGACCGGCCAGCAGCAGTCAATAGTTCGGTGAGACGGGCGAAATGGGCAGAAGTCCAAACACCGAGTTGGTCAAGAGCGTCTTGAAAGTGCTCGCCTTGACGTTTGGTCTCAATACTGACGGCAATGGGCCGACGAAGCAGAGGCGAATGGGTGGTATGGTTGAAGGAAAATACTCCTTTGTCTGCGTGAATTCGCAAGCGAGTAGCGGCTGCTCCCAGTAAATCACTATCCTCCAAGACGAGAGCAAAATCCACCATCTTCCCTTTGATCTGCACATTGTCTTGCGTCCGAGGGATCAGGCTTGAGGGTCCGATGCGGGCGGTTGTTCTATAGAGGCGTCAGCTCGAATCAGAAGATTTGTCGAATCGGAAGGGACGATTACATGTTCGTGCTGGTCGTGCGGCCCTGGTGAACTGAAGCGGCCTCGGCAAGTAGAAAAAGCGTGGTATCGATGTAGCCATTCCAGGCGGCTTCGGACTCGCCCAGTTCGCGGAATTGCCTCACTCGCTTGACTAGCTTGTCGACATCTGCCAAGGAAGGAACGCCGCCCAAAGTCGCACGGTAGTGGGTGTTGTCAAAGTATACGTAGGGAAGATCGACGTCAGGATCGACAATGCCCTCGCGCTCGAAGAGATCCTGACAAGGATGTAAGTCAATCGACTCGTCTGATTCCTTCCGAGTCTTCTCACCTTCTCTACAGCAGGGAAGACGCCCTGGGAGCGTTCGAATTGTCGCAGGCGATCATAGAGTTGTCTAACACCGGCAGCTGCATTAGGAGGTACAGTGTCCTTGATGAGGACGGGAAAAGTGATGGGCTGGATGAGACTACTCAACACAGCGCGCTTGCTGGGAGAGCTACGGTCGGACCAGTGACTCCGCTTGGTGGCGCCGCTATCACTTGTCGTGGTTGTGGACGCTGACGAGACCGGAGAGGCAGCAGTTGACAAGATGTTGAGGCTCGTCAGTCGAGGGGCGCGCGGTGTCTGTTCTGTATTCGCTTCGTCCACGACTTCCGTATCTGCCATAATAGCTGTACTAGTCGCCTTCCTGGCCACAGTCGTTGACGATTGGGTATATTGCAACTCCTGCTCCTGCTCTTTCTCTTGGATGTCTTCTCGCTGGCGTGTCTGTTCTTGCTCTTCCTGGCTGTCGAGTTCAGGCGTCGGGTAATTGTGTCTGGGTCGCTTAGACTCGGGCGCAATGCTGTCGTCGTTGTCGTCGTCGTAGCCGAGGAGGTGTTTCGGTTTCGCTCTAGATTGCTGTTGCTGAATGACCTCGTCCCTCCAGGATTCAATCCCCTCGATCCTCATGTCATAGTTGTGGGTCGCCACGAGAGTCGAAGATTCTGAAGAAGGCAGGTAAATCTTGTTGTGTTACAAGTTTGTTGTGTTACAAGTTTGTTTAAATGTTCGTTGCTCTTTTTGTTTTGCTTTCTGTTTTGGCGTCGGTGCCTACCCCGCACTCTAACATTCGTCACGGATATAGCCGGCTATAAGCTTGTTGTCAATTTCACCTCTCTTTGTCATGATCATGCACAAGGTCGTATGGAAAGACACGATTACTCTCGTGCTAGACGCTGGGGTCTTGGACAGTGTGACGGCAAAGAATCGCAGGATTGCGCAACCTGTCCTACTCTCACGTCATGCTCGTTTCTTGACAAAACTCATGGTTTACAGCTTGTATTGTCATCACTCGCTTCCAACGCGAAAACGGTTTGAACCTCAACGCTGATTGTGAGCGTCCTTCACACTTCTTCCCGATACACGGGTCACCTGCGCGCAAGGTACAGCAAAAGACACTGCTCTGGGTCGTAGTGCAACATATAGTACTTGTTCCTAGCGTCTATCTCCTGTCGCTTCTGCCATTGTGGTAGCTGCCTATATTTCGGTCAAAACTCGTGGAGATTTTGAGTCAGGGTCTTAGGGCCAGCAAGTGCCTTCGGTCTGGTTAATGGATCCTCTGTCCTCCAGCCTTTGAGCGCTGATTGAAGGTAAGTATCTTTGGTCGTTCAGGTGGCCTGCAGATACCGAATAAACGTTTGCACCGAGCGACCTCACAGTTGTCAAACTGTTTCTCGATAGCAATGAACGCTTCTGATGCCATCCAAACCTTCCAATAAAATATCGCTGGTAAGCGCTCAGGCGGTTTGACAGTGCACGAAGAGGCTGCGAGCGAAAAGCTGGAGACATTCCAGATTTTGGAACTGACAGATAACTACTGAAAATTCTCTGTCTTAAGCTCGGTCTCGGCGAGCGGAAGTATGGAAAGTCAACAATGACGCTACGGCGTGAGGAAATTGGATCCCTTAGCAGCTGGATACAATTGATTTGCACCAGCCAACATCGAATCTTCGTCCGTATCTAGTGAACTGATAGTCGCCTGGCAGATCAAGAAGCCTGAGCGGAACATCCCTCGACCAGCGATCTGCATCTAGTCTTTATGGACTCCTTTCCTTCGAGTTCTAGATCAGGTACCCTGTCGACAACCGGACGATCCAGACTCTGGTCTGAGCAAACGAATAATGTCTTTATGCTCAAGATCTCGAGCGAATCAAGATCTTCCTGAATGTGGGAGAGGAGATCAGACCATTGACCATCTATGAGTGTCGAACAATGCAGTATGAGTGTAGACAAAGTCTTTTGCTGCTTTCGCAGCGCATCGACGAGGATCGTGATGGAGATCTGAGTGTTGAACAGGTCGACTTCGGTTAAGTTGGTCGTGGAAAGAAAGTCGAAGACTTGATCAGGCTCAAACCAGTGTCCAGGTTTGAGGTCGAAGAAGGAAGTCGGAGCCAGGTGAAAGGGCACGACTTTATGCCAGGAGCGCGGCACGGTGCCATGTAGTCTGAGGATCTTGAGATTTGTCGTTCTGCAGACCACTTTGCTGAACTGAAGCACATCGCCACTGCAATGGATGATTGAAATTCTCTCCAGCCGTGAATAGTCGGCCTCTTGCTTGCCTCCTTGTCCATGGTGGGCCCTCTTCTTCTTCCGTGCGTCTTCCTCTGTCTTCCTTCTCTTTGCAAGCACTCTCTCCTTGAGTTGGTCTTCAGAGGTTGACTCCGACAAGCCATATGTCACTCCTTTGACGAAAGGGCCGAAGTCTGAGCTCAGGAAGAGTTCGAGCTGTCTTTGCGATTCTGTCAATCTGTCATGACGCGTCGTATAGGTGACGTCCAGATCGGTAAAGTAACGTCGTCCAAGGATCTCTGTTGCCAATGCTCTAGTACCACACGACACAAGACGGAGGCTGCGCAAATTTTCAACGGAAAGATAGCTTTGTCCGAATATCTTGAGTTGAATTTCTGGGGGAAGGTCGAGAAGCGTAGATGGGGAGTCATTTTTGGGAGGAGACTCTCCATGACTGTGGTTGTATGCCATAGGCATAGCTACTGGCTCTTCTTCTCCTGTGAGATCGATGACCGGCACGAAGAGGTTTTCAGTAGCTGGACCCGTGTGAGGATGGGCTACGAGTTGTACGGCGCCATTGATAGAGTAATCGTCATCGCCAGTGAGATCGATCACCACTGCAGACCGGCGACGCATTAGCGATGCGATAGGCTTGGAGAAAGCCGGCAAAACGCGAGAAGTAGTCGAATGGTGTGCTCGTTGAAAGGCTGTGCTGCGCGTGTAAGTATTGAGTTTTCAGAGACAATTTTAGGAAGCATGCAGATCTGGTCGAGCAGGTTGACCGAACCCGTAAGTGAACCGGAGACGAACGAGATCAAGGAGAGAAATTTACCCACTTGTGTCTCGCTTCTGTACAGGGTTGCGATGGTCTAGGGCGTGCAAACTGAAGGCTGAGGCGGCGTAATCTTGACTGCGCAAAGCCCGTCGAAAAATCGTCCACTGCAAGACTCTTGCGGGTAACTGGTGTAGTAGTTGTGAGAGTGAGATCTTGACAAAAGTTGAGAAAGGCAAGTGTTGAAGATGGCGGTCGTGGAGTTCGTAGATAAGTGAGCGTCGCATACGATGTGTCGAAACAATCTCGAACAATCTCCACGGCTTCACTTAGGGGTTTCAGCTCCAAGAACGATCGCCGTGGATCTCCACTCCGGGCAAGATGTACAGTGGTTGCAGACGTTGTCGTTCGAGTACGCGTCCCGCATTCGCCGGAGACGACAAGCACAGATGATGGAAGGATGTCACTATTGAGATTGTAGATCAGGTGAAGATAAGATGGTTGACTGCAGTTGATGCAAAGTAGATTCGTGATAGAACGGAACTCGCAGAGCGCGCTTTGTTGACAATCGTGATCGCGAAGATGGTTATATAAAGCGGCGTTGCACGCTAAATGACACCGTAGAGTAAAGACCCTTGAGTATCTCTGAGTATTGGTTGCTTAGGTACAATGGCTGTTAAACGTCTATGTCAAGGCGCTGCAACTCAATAGTCGGTCACGCTTGCGGATACAAGGCTTAAGCCTTTCTTCTAGACTAGGCTCATGCCCGCCATATTGCGGGCCGTCTAGCTAATGAGCAGAGTGCTGCCCTGTCCACGCTTTCTGTTTTTATATCATCATACGCTCTAGTAATCACTTTAATGACTCTAGCATAACGTGGACTCGATATTGTAACTATATCGTCATTCCGACCGGCTATGCTAGCACTCGCTGCTTGATGTGCAAGGGCCTAGACGATTAAGGCCATCCTTTATGCTTGGAATCATGCTTTTATGGGTTACGTCCTCCGTTGCGACACTAGAATGACTAGAGTTCGCTTGCTCTGTTGACTCGATCAAGAAGAACGTGAAAATCTCTTGAATCAGATCTGTCAAAATTCTTCTACTTCAGCATCGGAATTATCACTCAAGATCTCATACTTCATGAAGTATACACTCTGAAACATCAGCCTTGGGAAAAGGTGCCCTCCATTGCTGGGTCTGTTTGTTCGTTCGAGCGCTAGCTATTTGTCGCCTCGGTTAAGCATGTGCTTTTAATGTTGGAGAATGGCCCTTCGCCATCGCCTCCTTCTCAGCTAAGCCCACTCATCGGGAGAAAGCCTTCCATGCTTTTTTATCATCTCTGGGATGTCGCCATTTTGCCTGTCGAATTTGCATCTCCAGAAGTATGATGATAAAGCTTGTTCGACAAGTCTCAGTGTCGAAGGCCTGTGTTTCACCATCGTACATGAGTTCTTCTCACCAGCTCCCGGCCGATGGGGTTTTATTCTCGTCATGTGAACAGCTGATCCCTTTGCGCCAAGGCACAGGCGGCTCAGAGGCAGATATTGAGGGCTGAACTTCTAGCTCCTTGTGTTCGCGTGCCGACAGCTCCCGAAGTGCAAGAGTTCGCTCGGCATTCAACAGCTGGCATAAGCCAACTTCTGGTTGTGTGCCACTATCGTCAATGTCCTCCACGAGGGTCCTCGAATATCTGGTATCGAGGCCCACAAAGTTGTCGGTATCATCCTTCCTGAGATGAACGGCTCGTTGTTGATTACCATGAGGCTGCTGCTGCGTGGTTCGAGACGTGTTTTCTAACTCCTTCGAGCGCTCGGGGGAGCGAAGAAAGGGACTCTTGCTTCGGCACCGTTTTTCTAAAACGATTTCATCCCTCTTGGAGATCTTCTGTGGTTCGGCTGCGCCCATGTTGTACTTGAGCCTTACGGGGTGACACAAAGAAGGTTGCTTGTCCTATGTGCCGGAAGCGACGGGAAGGTGGAGCGAGAAGGTCAGCCGGGTGGGTAGAGTAGTAAAGGTGTTGGTCACAGCTACGTCAAGCTCTTCGCGCAATTGCGAGAATAGAGTAGATGCTCGTGCGGCGTCAAGAGCGTCGAACAGCATTCAGCCGAAACCATTTCACATGAATCGTAGAGTCAAACCCTTTTAACTAAAGCCCCACGCAATACGACACCGCCGAATCAGTATCTTAGAGCGCTCTCCATTGACAGTGTTTGTTTGTTTCCTTTATTTCTCCACCTTGCTACTGGGCATGAATCCGGATACTGGCATCTGGACTGCTGTTGCTATTCTGATTGCCATTGTAAAGGCTCGACCATCCGCATCTGCTGATCATCCGAATAATATGGAGGACGCTCGGGAGACAGGAAACCTGCTTTGTGTATGTATCATATTCGAGTCCAAACCTGTCCATCAAACAGGTTTCTTCGACTAGAAGAACGATTCAGTAGCTGCAAAAGACATATCCATATAAATACAGACTTACATTGTATTCGCTTTTTCAAGCAGACCCAAAGAGTGCATGCAAGAAAAAGCGCTGAAAATTTGTTCCCGATCATGAGTTGTATACCAACGAAGATAAGATACAAGCCGATGTAGCTAGGATAACGCGATCAAGAGTACAGTCCAGTAGTGATCAGTTTGTGATCCTCTCTTCTTCGGTACTCAATCTGGTGGTTGAAGTTATGCCCAGCCTGCACCACAGCACATGTATGCACGAGCTGACTCAGGATGGTCAGGATGGCACCTCCCACAATCGTACAGTCACATAATTTGTGAGATACGAGAATGTATAAGAGCCACGATTTTTTGCCGACCATCCCCCCTTGGCACCAGAATGGTCTAGGCTAGTCAAGACCGATCTTGTTGGTCGCACAACGTTGACTAGGGATACAGCCAAAAGCCAAAAGCCAAGAGCGCTCGTGAAATATTCTATGGGATAGCTTTGACTAGATCTCGTCGCGGCGGAACGCAAAGAAGAGCCTACTGCCATGTCTTCTGGTCCGATACTTCCAGATCAACACTCGATGCCCTCTGTGATGTATTTGTGGAATCTCGCTGTACTTATGGGATGGCCTTGAATCCGCTGCGAATGGCATGGGATACTCCGGGATTACTAAGATTGTTCCTTTTGTATCGAATCATGACCGGAAGCGAACGAGGAGAATGCGTGTAATTTACACTCTTAGACATGATGCTTAAGGACTCATGCGGCCTTAGCGTACCAATGAGAAGTCTGGAGCACTGACACCTTCTGGATGTATTGAAAATTCAGAAATGCGTAATTGAATAAATTACCCACAAGATCGAAGAGCATTAGAAAATCAACTCTAAGGTACTGTATAAAGCTACATACCATGTGCCTAGTCCTTAACCCATATCATCCTTCGACCTCGAGTGTAGTACATCTTCTTCCGGGCTAAAACCTACTCACACGATGCTCGATACTGTTTACGAATGTGGCATTGAGTACGTTCAAGACGATCGCGCTGAGGAAAAAGATTTTAGAACTAAGAAATCAACAGAAAGTCCGGAGAGGAGCCCTATCCCAGCCAGGCTTCAGTCAAAATTAAAGAACTTGGGCAGATGGCTAACGTTCCAGCGCACTGGAGCGAGTCTCCCGCGAATGTTAGCGACTCGATTGCACAGCGTGGAGGAGTCGTTTCTGACGACCAGAGAGTCGTGCCGGAACCACGCTCAATCTTTCAGCAATTCGACAGATACATTCAGAAATGTCGAGTTCACCCTAAAAATCTGTTTTTGCGCTGATCAACGACTAAGATGACAAATGGTAGGCACGTGAGTACAACGGCCATAAGTACACTAAGCAATGATCAAGTTTTCTCCACAGAATGATCAGAGCGACCTGTTAATCGATTGTCACTCTAGCTTCTCCTTGACGTCATCTCTTCCGTCTCGTATTTGCTCAGTGTATGTGCTACATGTACTCCTACTAGTGTGGATGCATGTGTTGTCAACGTAGCATGAGTAGATGCAGTAAGGACTTAGTGATCCGGTCATTCATCTCAATATTTAATCACAGTCTTTGCCAACATCTACCTATAGAGGAAATGATCAGGTTCTCGACGATTGGAATGAGGATACATGAGGGAATCAGGGTTGATGGAATCAGGGTTGATCTTAATGGAAGTCGTCGCTAATGCTTTGGAGGAGTGTTCTTGATCACTCTCCGGATCTTTCTAGGATATCTCTCAGTCTAGGATCCCGTTCAAATCGTTCTAGAGATTGCTGTCTCCATTCTCCCCAACTGTGTTGGTGACCATCCGCCATACTGTTTCGAAATCCCGTATACAGGACTTGCAAATCTTCGGCACTCAGACCAAGATCAAACGTACACAGAAAGGCAAGTTGATGGTGCAGTCTGCCATCTCGCACAAACTTCGCCATGTCTTCGACGCCTTTTTCTTCTAAGCACTTGGCGAACAGCTCTTCTTCCTCACCAATGACACTGTGTCCATTAAAGAAGTCCGAAACTGGGAGAAGCAGCATTGGAGAAATGAATGCCACGCGTTCCGCTGTTGTAAAAGCCCATTCCCAGTCGATGACTCCGGTAATGTTCATTTCATCATCAACAAGAACGTGGCTTCCTTTGTCGTCGGCGTGCTTCAGATATGTCTCCACATGAGCCGCTGCCGTCTCAGGGTATACTTCTGGCACAATCTCGTACACATCTCTATAGAGCAAGTACATGTCTGTTGGGCTATCCGTGTAAATCTCTGCGCGATGGATGAGATCTAGCAGTAGTCCAACCGAGGCTCTGTAATAGTCTTGCAGATTTGCGAAGGGGCCTAGGGGCCTGATGTCGGAGCCTGCAAAATCAGTCAGGCATTCTCGAGCAAGGGGGCCCACACGTTTCTCGTCGGCCTGCTCTATGGCACCAATCTTCGAGAATGGATGTTTGCGCAGCTCGATATAGATATCCGCAAGCTGTGCGATGATCTTCCTCTTTCTTTCCTGAGGTGCTGAAGACCAATCGAGGACTTTTCCTGGCATGCAGTCCATGAGGATGTAGCCGACCCCAACAGGGTTCTCTTGTCCCTCTAGAGCGTAGCCCCATACCTTCGGTGTGGGTATGCTGGTCTTCTCGAGGAAAAGCAGCGTCTGAATCTCACTCTTGAGAATGCGATCTCGTAATTGTGGTGGCGGCGATGTCGCATTGGACCGACGGATACGGGCTATCCAAGTAACTTTGTCTTCAAAGATGATCCTCACGTGAAGGTTCATACCTCCCATCATGAGATATTTTGTATCCCTTCCGTTCATAGGCATTTCGACTCGACACGGAATTTCGTTGCGTATGGAACTTGCTCTTGCCCCGAGTTGCTCAAAGTCGATTCGGCGGACCAACTGCGCAAGCTCGTTATCCTCTGCCTCTGTACGCCGTTGATAGTAGAGATCACCGTCCTGAGCTATAGGTGAGTAAAACTTTCCTAGGAACCGCATACGTCATCCTACCTTAGGGGAGGGGCAAGCATGAAAAGGTTCCTGGAGATGTTTAACGCAGAAATGGTTCCCGCAAATCACGCAGTCACCAAGGACGCGCACGGCGGGTTTGTTGCATTGCATTATGTCGCAAGGCCACATTGACTGCTCCATTGCAGACGGCGTCACAATGTGCGGGTCGGTATGATAAGGAACGGATACGGTGGTCTGTTGCTTCGATGTTCTTGTGCAAGAGAAAAAGACGATACATGTCAAAAGACAAACAAGAGTGAGCACGCTCATGTGCCCGCATGGTGCCTGTGTATTGAACATGTGACACTCTCGACGCACGTGCACAGACCATCCAACGATCTGCAATGTAGGCAATGTGCACAGCGTAAGGATTGAGATTAACGATACAGCGGGATTGTGGCAGCGCATGTGATACTGAGAAGAATTCACTTTCTATCAAATGCCCTATGGCGTTTCACAATAGCTACGAGCTTGACTGATTTTGTGTTTTGCTGAGTCGAACAACATTGCTAGGGAAATTCATGTCTGCCATCATAAAAAGACGGACAACCTCTCGAAGAGGCTTTGTTTTGATCAAAAAAGTTGGAGGTTAATGTCGATAACGCCGATGGCTGGCCACTGTTCGAAGCAGAACTCAAAGTGCTTGTCTGCTGGCTCCATCGACACGCTTTATGTTGACTCAGTGGATATAGTACCATTCTGGGTGTTGTATGCACCTGATTAATCTTTTTCAGAGGATGAATCTGATTTTCCATCGTAGTTGATTGCACTCCTTTCTCGCAAAGCCTTTCCATAGACATCGTGATAGCATTGGTTCAGATCAGGACAACTATCAAAGAACACAATTAGCCGACCTCTCAACCTAAGCTTCGGGGCTACTTACTACACCGGGTCCTGTCCAAAGATAACATGCCACAGATATTCGAACACACGTCCACTTGTGGCATCATCAAGAGGTGTGTCGTGCAACCACCTTAAGGCACCGACGTAGAACTCCAAGGGCCGCTTGTGCACCTGGTCTCGCGAGACCGCGAACTGAGCACAGCATGGAACCCCTACCACCTTTGGTACGTTATTGTTCTTGAATATTTGATTCCATGCATCGGCGAACGCAAGTTCTGCGCTCCGACCATCTCCATGTTCCTCGCGGAACGGTTGAATCTCGTCTGGACATCCAGGGATGGCGATGCATCGGAGGTTGGCATAGCCGTTGCTCAGGACAAAACTGATATCGAGAGACGATAAGCTCTCAACATTGGAATGAGATTCTGCATCTGTATGCCATGCTTGTGGGTAACCGCTTTCGTGGGGATGTACAAATGCGATGATCATGGGGAGCTTCTCGTAGTTCTCCACAAGATAGGTGAGATACACGTTCGCCTCACGCCCTTTATTCGTCGAGGTATGCAAAGGCCAGGTGTCGTTGTCGACTGAATAGACTGCGTTCTTCCACCTGACATTTGTGTCAGTGTCTCTTATACAAGATGATCCCAAGCCTTCGAAGAACTAACCTTGGAAGCCTCCTTACCCAAGATGTATCCTCGTCGTTGATCTTGCCCATGACGACAATTCGATCTATGCAATCTGGACTGACAAGAGTAGCCGAAATCTCGTGCTGGTTTGCAGCAGTCGTTTGCAAGTGCCTGTACTTCGCTGCAAACGTCGTATCGAGGCCAACCGCCCCATATGCTTTTGTCAAGACATAATCTCCGACACTGGCGGATAGCTCAGATCTGTGGTCATGGAGTTGCCCCTCCACTTCAGTCAAGTGGTCCAAGTACTTCCTGATGAAGAAGAAGCCTCCTAGAATCAGAATGGCTGTGAAGAAACGAGACCATGCCCTCATGTGGACGATGGGTTGGATGATATAGCAAGAATACAGACTGATCTGACAAACGACGATGTTTTGATCAGGTCTCTTCCCCCACTTTAACGCAATTTGTCCTGCTGAGCAGTGGCGAAAGCATTGTGTAAAAGATCGTCCAGACAGAAAGTCGGAATGGCACCAAGAACAGCGACATCATGTTTGAATAGTGCGTTAATCTCTGTGCTTGCTCTACATTCGATCGCCATGGTACCTAACCACTGTATTTCCGGCAATTTGCCGGTCACGCGCCACTTGTGTCATAAGAGGAAATGGTCGGATTAGTGTACATGTAATTTACATGATGACAGGTACCAGCTTCGGACATGTAATTTTTCCAATATGCTCGGCCGCTGTCAGCGAGTACTCGTCCGTCTAACGTAGTCCCGAGTTGTGCTCCAAATTGGAATCATGTACGCCAAACATAAAGTTTGCGTTCAATTCCTGCTACCTACGTGGTTCCAGTTCGCAGAACGACTTGAAACTACGTAAGCCAGCGAAGGAACAAGTGATGAGCGCGTGCCCGTCACGTAGTATCAACCAACTACAGGAACTAGTGATGGAGCGAGTGATCGAGCGGTCCTTCTTACGTGGTTTAAGCTCGGGGAACGAACTGAAACTACGTAAGCGGAGATAGAATCAGCTTTGGAGTCGTGCACTCTACGTGGTTTCGAGAGTGCTGTTCTCGGTCTCGTTCGTATACCCAGTAGGTGTTGCAGAAGCTGGAAAATTTTGACATCTCGGATGATTCGCGGTACGGTAATACAGTTTTATCCTCGCGTTGTAGGGGATCGTGGTAGATTTTTCGAGGCCATGATCATTTCCGTCCAGTCCATCATGCCATCACACTTTGCGTCGAGCTTTATCGAAGGAGTGTGACAAAGTATTCAAAAGATCGAGACCACACTGCGTCCATTCTCTGCCTGCAAAGTCAAGGCTAGGGACTGAGCTTTAAGTGGACAAATCGTTACCAGGAAATGAGTCGAACATATGCTTCTAGATGGATGTATGATTTTTGGATCGGTGAACAGTTACAGGGATGAATTGGTACCTCTTACGTAGTTCCGAATCGTCCAGCGACCTCAAACTGTACATTGATAATGGAGGAACGAGCGATGTTGTTGTCCTTACGTGGTTTGCAGCCGTTTCTAGAGCTCAAAGTACGTAATCTGGCGATGGAACTCGCGATAGGGTAGGAATAGACTGCACGAGGGTATAGTGTCGCCAAACGGTGCTCTGTATGACTTGGATCAGATAGCTTGGCAGTTCAACGACCCATGCTCGGTCTTTGTTACCTAGACTCTATGGCTTTGCTGAGGAATGTTCTCTAGATGAGAGGCTTCTATTCACACATCGTGTTGATGTATGACAGCAAATTCATGGGACTAATACTGTGCTTTGTAAATCCCGGTCCGTAATACATTGCACAATCGATCTTATTTTTTTTTCTTTTTTTGAAAGCTCCATAGCGGCGACATGTTGATACGCGCACTCTCTACCCTCGCTTGATGTCTGGATTTGCTGCAGACTCTGAGTCAACAAATATCTGCTAAACTGATCCGCCATGTGATACTCTAACAGAAGGGGGCTCGAAGTATCAGCGGTTACCTCACCGTAGAATCTGAATCTTGACGGCTGTGTGCTCGTTTGTGCTGAAAATTAGCATGACGGAAGCATTGCCATGGTGTTCTGGATAACCTGCATCCATGATGTGCAGGCATCATCTGCTAATGTACCTGCCTTTCGACTCGGTACCACTTAGAGATGTCGTTGCCAAAGAAATCCAGCCTTTGCAGAACATAGTCCGATCGTGGGGTCCGGAGACGTATCTCAAGCAATGTGGCCCATCATATCATAACAGCGGGGCATGAAGACGGCTTTTTATTAGCACTACAGACATGTCAGATCAATAGAAGGTCAGAAATGACTCTACATAAAAAGCTAATGGCAAGCCGGTCATTCGTCCATGATCCTCATTATCAGGAGCCTCGAGAAGCTAGCACTGATCCCCTGATGGATACAGTGGCGCTGATTGATATTCTTCGTAATCGTTTCCGTAGACATCTGCTTCGGCGACTACCGTAGCTAGCATGTGGTTGTTGACGTTGTTACCTATGTTAAGTATCTCTAGTGCATACTTGTCCGAGTGCATGTTGGTTGATGCTGAGTACACGAAAGTGCCCACAAGATCACGCAGTGTCTTCAAGGACTGATCGTTAAAGCGGACAAATCCACAGTCTGTACTATATGATAGCTTCAGTCCCTGGACTTTTTCTCCATACGAGAAGGTGTTCCTCCTATAACGACGTTCTTCTCCATAGGTCTCATCGCTGTTGTCAAGACTGGCCACCGCTCGCACAATTCCGTGAGTACCATTCGAGATATGTTCAAACATGGTCGACCTCGAACTGTAGATTGAGGTCGTTGAGCCCTGCATAGTTTTGGATCCTTCTGAGGTGCTTCTCAGTGTGAGACCAGATCCCTTTGCACCAGTGATGCTCCGCTTTTCGGCCAAAGTTCCGTTCTTAGAGTCTGTGGCGCCGTTCTCACGGCCGTCTTCAGACGCCACGATCTCCAAAAGGTCAGAGAGGGCATCGGATACGCAGTCTATTCCGGATTTTCCTGAAGATTCGACGCACGAACTCACTAGCGCTGACCAAACATTACCCCCTGGCACGAGCGGCTTGGTTGAAAGGATGACCGGATCCGACGGAAATATTTGGGTAGAGGAGTCGGGAATGACAGTCGAGCTTTCGGACATACCAAGCGCTACCAAAGAAAGACCTGCAAACAAGTGGAAAATCATTTTTTCAATCTAAAATGAGCACAAATGCTTAGAGGGGTCTATGCAAGGCAAGGTGGTTGATGGGATCGAGCGCTTTATAGACTGGACGTGTGTTTGTCTGAATGATCTGAGGCGTGTTCTGTAAAACGTGATGCGAGATGCTGATGATGTCACAGGACTCAAACACTTGCTCTAATGTGTCACTGTCTCTCGAGACACGTAGATATTACCATAGGAAGATTTGGTGATGAATCGATGTATACTGCTTCTGCTTCCATCTCTCTGTCACGCCGGTGCATACATACAGTTTGCCTCTTGAATACATTTGAGCTGAATGAAAATGCAGAAATCAGGATACAGCTCATTTGAACATTACGAGATTTTGGGATGGAGAATGCAACCAGTGATGATCAACACTCTACACACGTTCATTGCTAGATTTCGAACGAGTAGGCTCTTCTGAGATATGCTTATAGCCATCCATTCTCGCATCCTTTGAAAAGGGTCGGATTGAATGAGTACGACTACCCGGTCTGCCCTTTGGTTTTTTTTTGGTGCTTTCTTTCTGGCTGCGGGGCCATTTTTCCAGCGTTCCGTCGAACCTCTAGCGCACGAGAAACGATGTTACAGATCTAATCTGCAGCTCAAAGATGCTTCTAGTCGAAAACTCGAGACTCATAGATCTACTGTATAGCCTTTGGTGGTTGCTGTCGTATCGAATATCGTCCTGACGTGTGAAGTAACAGTAATACGGCTTTCGTTGTTGCAGCGGCGAAATTCGAGCATGTAAGATCATTTATCTACGAATAGCAGTATGATGTCGGTTATAGCTTCACTATATGACATTACCCTCTATATCATTGATTATTAGTATGTAATAGTTGATTTTTGATTATTTGATTATCTATAGCTTATAAAGACTGATGACTACGTCTGTGTGATCTTGGAATATTCATTAAGCATACAGTACTTTACACTTAAGTGGATCCATAGAGGCTCCATACCCTTAGCTAGACTTGCACCAGTCCTCTTACAAATGGATATACTGTCGTACCTTCCTACACCCCTCTTCTTGGATGGCTATATAGATATTTCACCCTTGAGCAATTATCTCTTACTAGCTCATGTCTCTCTCGATGGTTGTGACACTTTTGGCAAGTGGTATAAGTATGTCCTGATGAAGAAGAAGCCACCTAAAACCAGAATGGCTGTGAAAAATCGAGAGCCTGCCTTCATTTGGTCGGTGGATTGAAGGATATGGCAGGAATACAGACCGATCTGACAAACCATGATGATTGGATTCCCTCCGTCCTATTCGAATGTTTCTCTTCTTCGACGCGGTTTGTCTTGCTGAGCGCGTTGCGTGAACACATCTTGTAGAATACCGCCTCGACGGAAAGATCGACTGTCACCAAGGACAGCAACATCATCTTTGGTGAATGCGTCAGATATTCATGCTTGCTTTGCATTTGAGTGCCGTAATTCCTGACTGCACTGTTTCCAGCGTCAATCGAGCGCCACTTATGTCATGACTGAAGAACTGTAATTTGCATGATGACAGATACCAAAGTCTAACGTGTAATTTTGCGAATATGCTCGGCAGCTTATGATGAACACGAGTTTTGTAATGACTGGGGCAATGTAGCGTGTTGAGATTTGATCCTTACGATCCTGTCACGCGGGTGTGGAAATTCGTCCCTTTCACGTGATGGCGAGTCGTGCTTCAAATCGGAATCAGGTCCAAGGATGAAATCAGCGTTGAAGTCTTGCTCACGTAGTAGTTTCGAGTCATTCTGCGACTTGAAATCACGTAAGCCAGTGAACAAACGAGGAATGGGCTAGTGTCTTTCACGTAGTCTCAATTTGCTCCTCCAGCTCAAACCACATACACCAGGAATGAAGCGAGTGATTGCGCCGTTCTTCTTGCGTGGTTTGAGCTGGAGTATTGGGCTCAAACTACGTGACCAAGCGATCCAGTAGGAAGTCGTGCTCTCGAAGTGGATTCGAATGCGCCGTTCTTGATCGTGTTATTATCCGGACACCTAGTAACTGTCATATGAGCTGAAAAACTTCGAATTTTCGAACGATTCGCGACTCGGCATCGAACTCTTGTCCTCTTACTGTAGGGGATTGGAATCAATTTCAAAGCCTTCATCACTTCCGCCCAGTACAGCATCACAGACAGATACCTTTGGTCGAGCCTCGTTGAGAGCATAATGGTCTAGTCCAAAGATTGACGAAACAGTGTCCATTCGCTGCCTGCCAAGTCATAGGTAGGAGCTGAGTTCTAGATTGGCAAATCGTTGCCAGGTAATGAGTCGAACATATAACTCAAGATAGATGTATGATATTGAGTAGGTGAAGAGTTACAGATGAGAAGTAGTACCTCTTACGTAGTTTGAAGTCGTTTGGCGACTTCAAACTATGTAAGCTGGTGGAGAAACAAGCAGTATAGTTATCTTTCTTACGTGGTTTGAAGTCGTTTCCAGAGCTCAACGTACGTAATTTGGCGATGGAACTCGCGATGGGCTCGGCCCATCTTGACCTACTCCAAGATCTGCTAAGCATTACGACGATATGCTGAACATGGCACTCAGCCCAAGAGAGTGTCAACCTCTTGATCATGGCACGAACACCACTGGATTTCGCCGGAATCAATATTGTGTTTATCTGTGTAGCAAGAGCATGTTATCTCAACAGCGCGAGAGGGGCGATTTTGGGTGGCCTATCTCAGCTGGGGACCATGACATGTTGATTCTCTGGTATATAAATTGGTAATCGAGGATATGCGTCGAAAATAGTTAACACGTCGGCGAATTTGTGATAAAAAAAAGTTTTTGACTTCTTCGTTCGTGTAGAACTTTATCTGTTCGACTTTTGGCTCCGGAGAGTTACAAAAGCGTCTCAAAATGATATCTAAAAAGATTCGGTGCGTAGAAGCGCAACGAAATGCGTGCAATAGGCTGAGTACAAAATTGTGCGGCCTGCATGCAAGCCTTCTTGGAGACACTACTGGTAAAGAAATCAAGGGAGTTGCTACTGTCTCCAAGACAGAACAGTGGTACAAGGTGTGGGTAAGCGAGTGACAAGAAGCGGATGATTGTGCGTGACTGGCTTGAAGTGTCGTGAAATCTTCAAGATGTCGCATGACTGCGCGTGACTTACATGGCGCCGATACGAGCTCCAGTGCCGTATGCGATGTTGGCGACGTTCTGGCCGCTGAGAGGACTGTTGATTCCGAGGATGGTGTTTCCGCATGAAGGCTGGTTGCTGACGCTCAAGTTCAAAGTGCACTGCTCATCGACACCGCTGGTACAGATGGGGTCGTAAATGTTCCAGAGACCGTAGTTCTTGGCAACCCAACTGTTGGGCTCGCTGATGCAGGAAGCGATGAAATTCATGCTGTTGGCGGCGGAGAATGCAAGCTTGCCGTCAGAATCGTGAAGAAGGTGTAAGCACTCGTCCATGTCGACGCTCTCGTACTCCATGTCGACACCACCGCCCATAGTTGGGTCAACAGTAGCGTTCTTGCCTGTGACAAGAGTGTTCCATGCATCATAGCTTATGTCGTAGGCACCTCCAGACTGGTCGACACGGAGGAGGTGGAGAGAACGGCCTTGATGGCTAACCTTGACACACATGTTGTCACAGCCAACGCTCGTGGGCCAGTATGCAACTCTGTTGGTGTTGATCTTGCATCCGAGGACGCCGATGCTGGAGCTGTACTCAACATGAGGAGTGGCAGAGATGGTACCTCTCTTCTGAAGGACCATCTCGGTTGGAAGAGCAGCTGCAGTGGCAGCAAGACCGCTCATAATGGTGGAGACAGAGAGCTGCATTTTGTGCTGCATTTTGTCTGATGTTTTCTTGGTGGTTAAAGATATAAGCAAAGGGAGTGAGATGCTGAGATCAACTGGCTGAAAGAGTATACAAGGGTGCTGGAGTGATGGTATAGAAACCGTTAGGAAGTGTCTGCCGAGTCCCCGGAACCTAGCATAAATAGATGAATTTTGAGAGCAAAGTAAAGACTGTTATAAAGAGCGAAAAGGCGCAATTAGAAAAGACACCTACAAAGCTATATATTCCAGATCTGCACCGCAGGAGAGATTCCGTCAGATGGTTATACCAGCCTACGATGAAGAACTCTGGCGGTTGTTAAGTGTGAGAAGATCAATTCAGGTAAGCCAGAAAGGCTGTTACCTGGAATCATCATTGTGATTACAGCTGTTCCAGATCACATGCTCTCTGCCATGACTTATGAGTTACGTTGAACCGGCTGGTAGTCGATTGAAACAAGACTCCGGCTCACGACTCTTCACACACTGAGATCTGATTCGACATGTTGGTGCCGAACCTCGCCCAAGATTCTGCGACATCACATAGGTGTTTTAAAGTCTTGCATCAGCAGATGTCCATATTAGCGTGTGTAAATCATATCATAGAAGTGAAACTTCTGCCATTTTTAGCCTCTTGAAGCTCCCTGACAAGCTTAGAGTAACATATCTGTTCGTAGCTGGGCAATCATGCAACACATCTCTGTCTTTCAGCTTCGAGAAAGCACGAATTTAACCACGGATGAACAGGTATGGTGATGATCTATTGGAGTCCTGTTAGAGGATAGAGTCCATTGTCTGTTGTTCATGTTTGATGTACTGATGGAAGTCAAGAGCTGCAAGTTAGAACCTGCTTCAAAGTCAATGTACTGGGTAATTGAGTGCCATTTGTGTTGAGGAGGTCTTGATGCGTGTCAGCTTGTACCATTCGCATCATGATTTATAGTCACTGACAGACTGATCAGTGGCTACATTACAGATGTCTGCATTGTATTCGATAGTCAGGCAGCGATCCCGGGTCACAAGAATTTTATCGACTTAACAAAATCGTAGTCCGATAGTTTCGATAAGAAACCAGTCGGTACCAACTCTTTGACTCACTGCAACTTGTTCCATAACAAAGAGCCCGTCGTACACGTCAGACTTGGAGCTTCTACATATGACTAGATCACATTCCTATCTTGAAGATAGTCAAAGTAGCACAAACTCAAACAGTATGGACGATTCAGAGCAGCAATCACATAAGCCATGATCATGCTGCTCGTGTAATCCCACAAAGCAGACTGGAAGATGCAATTGTAAATTCGATTGTTAGTGTTGTGGCTTGCTTTGAATGTTGATATAGCTCTCACTTGAGTCACTACCTGACTTGCCTGTGTTGTCAATATACTAGTCATAAACTGACTCTGGGATACACGTTTGTGTTGTTCTCATCTACTCACAGCTAGGCTCATGCAAACGTTCTCATGATGTATTTTTTATCCTGGTTATACTGAGTCTACTAAAGAACTCTGCGTTCAGTATACATATTAGTCATGCAATATCATATGAGCTTCGCATCACCCGCATATCCGTTATCCTCGTCATAATTTTCCAGTTAGTCACCACTCACGGTCTCTTATATCCCAAGGTTCATCACATTACAACAATCACAAACTGTGGTCACACATTCATTTTCCCCTCCTTTAATCATCAGGTGGTTAACGTGAAGATCTTTCTTAGGCATCAAGAACTCTCTGAGGACTCTCGCTAATGAAGGCGAGGTGTTAGGTCTTCCAGGATGCCACAAACTCGAGGAACCAATCTAAATTCGAACCGAGATCGTGACGATACAGAGAATAATGTCAAAGCATCGGTACACAAACCTAAAATCAAAGTCGCTATGCCATCCTCTTCTATATCGAACAAGAGAAACACGAGCCGCACCAAGAAGGTGACGCCAGTGGAAGTGAAAAACGAGGCGGAAGGTGGAACAACATATCAGCTTGGTGACGTATCATTGAAAGCGATTAAGAAGGTACACCGTGATGGAAGAGAACCAAGTCAAGCTAGAGCCAAGACTCCAAGCAAAATCGACTACAGCGAGAAGAGCGAGGCCGAGCTCAGAAGGGAGCTTACTCGTCGTGCAAAGAATGCCAACAAGGCTGAGCTCACAGAGATCCTGCAGAGTGTAGACAGAATCCTTGCGGACAAGACGACCAAAGTGCTATCGGTGCATACAGCGTCGTCGGAGACCGATGCTATAGACACACAAGCGGCCTCCTCTCAGTCAAATCACAAGGACTATGATAAACCTAAGCAAGATATGATCACCTATGAAGACCTTACACTGACACAGCTCAAGAAGATGGCTTCTGAGCGCGGTCTCATAGTAAAGAACCAACGCACGAGGAAGTCATTCGTGACAGCACTGAAAGCTGCTGATGATAGAAACAAAGAAAACATACCTCCTGGGACTGACGAAGCCTTGAAACAAGAGGCAGACTTGGGTAAACGCCCGGACGGTCGAACCAAGCGGCTAGGAAAGACGACTGCACAGCCATTGGTACGCACAATGTCGTCGAGCCCCAATCCTAAGGCTCAACCCGCTCTTTCTCAGCCAAAGTATCATTGTGAAAAGTGTAAGGTTATGTCTGCCTCAGAGGAGTCGCATGGGAATCCGGAAACTCGCGGCCCATACTATGCCTATCTGAGATATGAAGATGATACGAGCAACAAGTTTTACCGTCTTCAAGTAAGCAAAACTTTTTTCCCATCCTCACACTCCAATCTTGTCCCCTGTACGTTCTCCTAACTCGACTGGGCTGCGGGAATCGGGCACCATGATCACCGTCACTCTCCATACTGGCAGTCATATGCGCATCCCTCCGACGAAGATATACCTCGTCCGATCGTGTTCTCCGCCGATTGATATCGATTGTACCGGGCTCATCACAATGAGATCAAAGCAGAGACTGACTACTTCTGACATCCAGGTTACGAAAAGCGGCATTGAAGATCTATATTACGTTAGGACACATTGGGGACGCCATAAAACATCAAATCCCTCCTGCCGATCTTATAGTTTCAAGAGTCCGGATGATGCTATAGCCAAATTTGAAAAGGTTTTCAAAGAGAAAACCAATCTGGACTGGGTTGACCGAGGTTCGCAGCCAAAGAAGAAGAAATACAGCTATATAGAGCCCGAGGATGGAAGCTCCCTCTCGCACAATGAAGATAGGAACGTCGGCTTTAGTGACGGATTGGAGTCACAACGCACGGATCTCGTCGACGACAACCTATCACAGACGGACACCTCTCGGAAATCAGTAAAGGTGCCGTCAGGAGGATCCAATAGCGACCGTGGCGTCACCCTAACGCCCACCAAATCTCGTACTCGAGCTAAAACTCGAACACCTACTCCTCGTAAAAAGGCTTGAGATCATAAAAGGTTTGAAGATGATGATGAAACGGTAGAATCACTCGCAGTCTAAGGGTTGTGTAGAATTGAATGGTTGCGTCTTTGCGTGTTTGCTTGTATTACATACTATAAACTCAGTTTATCATGCGTGCTTCCTAGATAGATTAATCATCTTTTCTGTCTTGCTACTCTGGTAGGTGCAAGACTAGCTAGGAGCTGTTTGAATACAGATCATTTGCGTTAAGAGGCTCAATAAGAGAGCTTTGTATCCGGCGGACCTATGTTTGTGAAAGGGCCAGTCTCTGTCCCTCCTAAAATGGCTGTTTTAAGGATCTCGAAAGCCTAGGGGACGCTCTTCCAGCACTCTTCCAGGAGAGAACTGCGATAGCAGAACCTCGTATGACCCCTGACAACTTGCTCATTGCTAGGGCCTTTGATGCCAAGCAGCTTGAGTTAGCTCAGCCCAGCTTGACTCACCAGGTTTGGAACGGAGTTCGTGAACAGTTTAAAAAAGGCCGAGCAACGAGAATGCAGGGCGGCTGCACAAGAAGGGGTTGAGCGAAGAACGAGAGCGAACGGTGAATGAGATGGACGTAGGCACGAATGACAGCTATGTATGGATGACAATGGTCAGTTGCTGGAGCACAAGAAAACCACCATGTGGATTCACGAGATCAGATGTATGAGAGCTTGCCTGACATAGAATTACGCCGAAGTAGGGGAGACAGATAGAGCGTGAAAGCACAAATTCCGGGCGATGTCCAGCTAGGCTGGCGGGTGTGGCAGGAGAGGATTCGGGTCGAGGACGATCGCCGGCTTCGGCTGGGTTGGGCAAAGAGAAAACTGTCTTTGCCAGGTGTGGAAGGTGGCGACGACGGCAGGAGGAGTTTGTCCGTATGTGAGAAGTAAAGTATCGAAGAGCGGCGGCGACCTGTGGTGAAGCTTCTCATAGTGAAACTTCTTGTGGTGCGGTGGTAACTCAAGCAGGCTATCGACCTCTTTCTCTTCTTCTTCTTGTCCCTCTTCTGGATGGAATGACAAAGTCAAGTATGGCTATTTGTCCGGCAGGCTGAACAGATATCGCTAAGGTCCTAGCAGAAAACATTCGGACGACCTAGCAGGGTTCGGAACAGCCTCAACCTGGCAGATCTCAGATCCTAGGCTCTTAGCAGATTGGCGATGGCGATGGCGATGGCCTACTGATTCCTGGAAAGGTCTCAACGAGAGGTATTGGTCAAGCTTGGAGACTGCGCAGCGAGATTGAGAGCTGGGTCTCGGAGGAGGGCGAGGATGATTGTCGCGAGTGCGGTCGGCACATCATGAGTCAACCCAATGCGTAGAAGACGCGCGCTATCAGCGGAGACTGAATTGGCGAGCTGTGTAAGAGCTATGGCCGAGGGATCCCGGCGGCGCGAACGTATCGAGCGGTTGGGCTCGCGGAGATAGAGGCTGATGGACATGTTGCGAACAACAAGGTACAAAAGACGGCCATCAGGCGACATAAGGGGCTACTTCATTGTGGCAGGCGCATCGCCGGGCCCTTCGGTATTGAGTCACAGAAGCAGCGTGTGCGCGTCCCATGGGAAGGTGCAATCGCCCACACGCTACTGTTTCTCGCCGAGTACACCACGGATTACCCTTCCACGCAACGCGGGTCTACCAACCTCCTGCTTTCTTGAGAATATTCACGATGCCGCGTTTTTCCGCTCCGATTACAGTCATGGATGGCACACGCGGGAAGTCTAGTACTTGCGTGCTATCAATTATCAGCCTTATCTCGACACCGGCCAAAGCCGTATCTTCTAGGATATCATTGAGGTTGCAGAGCAGCCATCCCACACCCGTTTCTGTCCTGTCTACGTAACCTTACAGTATGATCATAAGAGACGAATTTCTACTCTGTTCTGGTTGTTGGGGTGCTCTCAAGATCTGGAAAGGGCATTTCCAGGTCGCAATCTACTTTATGTAAGTTGTTGGATTCGTGGTATGTATAGGCTTTGAAATACTGTCGTTCTCCTTTCAGATCTCTTTTGATAGCTTAGACTCATACAGACATTTTATCGTTTTTTTCCTTTCGTAATCTTCTTCGGTGCTATTCCTGATAGTCGATTTGCACTCTACCATCCGTGACAGCCACAGGGTATTACCTAAAGTTGGCACATCCGTGTGTTCCTTCTTTCCACTATGACGGCTGAAGCAGTGATCATCTTTGTGCTCTTATATTCCATGTTTCGGCCCTCCTATAAGGTTCCGGTGGTTGCCTAAGATCTGTTGTCTACTCTTACATCTTCAAGGTGATTCAATCTAGACCCCATCAATCGCGAAATCATGCTCCTCGGATGCCATACTGACAAAAAGGAGTTAGAAATCCTAAGATGACCCGAGGTCAAACCAGTCAGGGTTCTGGTGCTGGCAGGATGAAAAGGGCTCGTGAAGTGCAACCACTCGATGCGAGAGTCCGACTCGATGAGACGTCCCCCTCTGAACGAAGCAAGGAGGAGACAAGCTTCATCTTCAAATCCAGTGGCACTCAGCCACTTCAAAAAGTCACTCCCGATTTCGCTAGCATGACAATCATCGCCATGAGAGAGAAATTGGAAGAGTTCGGCACCATATGCCCTGTGCTGACACATTTGGGCATTGATCTCCCTGCTATGAAGCATGGAGACTTAGTGAAGGTTCTGACACACAAAGCTTCGCAACGATATCGAGAACGTCAGCTGGATGTACTTGTATTGACAGATGGGCAACATGGGAACACGGACTCAGCTTTTCAAGGATCCGTGTATACTTACAGAGGCTCTGAACGGTCGGGTTACAGGTTCAATTATGACGGACGCACCATTGCGCTTAGTTCGGATAATATGTCATATGCTGCGATTAGCAACACCCCACTGAGTGCCAGGTTAGAACGCAGGGGACCAACTAATGACAGTGTCGAGTTCTATACTATTCAGGTAAGGGAATGCATGTTTTCTAAGCGGGTGTCTCATTTCAGGACGTCTGTACCTCTCCTCTCGAACGCTTAAGTCGTCATATCATGGTCACCCAGTCAAAGCCCACGGGAATATACGCAAGCGCAAAAGAAGAGCAATAACTAATCGTTTGCGGTACGCAGGTTTTCAAGCCCGATTGTAAGAAATCATATCTGCTTATAACCCGTTGGGGATCCGATCAGACGGAAAGTAAAGGCAAAGGCTACTTTTGCGGCTCTCTTCAGCAATGCGAAACTCGTTACAAGGAAATTTTCAGAACAAAGACTGGCTTAGATTGGCAGGTGAGGGACAAGAAGCCAGAACTCGAAGAAGACAGCTTTCACAACAACGCCCATCTATCGACCAAGAGCACAGATACCAATAAGACCATCAATCAAACTTGGAAAGGCGGCGTCTTCGCCTTCACTAAACCTCGAATGTCACAAATTACTCAGTCCCACGACGAGGACATTTCCCAGTCTGGAGACTCTACAAGTTCATTCGATCCAAAAGGCATGAACTCTGATAGCAGGGTTGAGTCGCAGATCATAGATTCCATGAGATCACTAGAAGAGTCTTTCTACTCGCTAGAAGATTCCGATAAATTGTATTCCAACAAGTCACGAAGCGATTCTAATCAATCTCTAGGAGGTTCGAATGGATCACGAGAAGATTCTGATGAGACCGGCGAAGCCTTGGGGCAAAATCGAGTTCCGCGTAGTCGAGACGAACAGTCGACAGCAATCGAACTGCCAGTCCAGCATACACTGTCAGCTAGACCAAAGAGCATTCATACTCAATCGATCCCTAAGCAGTTGGAGCATTTGGTCACTGTTGACGGACGAACCATTGTCCTCGACTCGCACAACATATTGGATTCCTACAGTTCTAGGCTAGTGTTATCACGAAAGTCTGATGACCCTGTTGAAGTGTGTTATCTCCAGGTAAGCAGACATATACTCCTTGGATCTCGCCTCAATTTTGAGGTAGTTGCACTTATCTTGACAAAAACACAAGTGACCTTATCGTGACGGTTTCGTTCCAAGGTCGACGGAACTCATGTGACTAAAGAACAAGAGTAAAGGCTAACGGTACGCCCCATGTAGATTTTCACAGTATCTATGGACAAGCACCTACTTGTGGTCTCCTGGACACGAAACGGGACGGAGTTCAAACGTCGAATTTATATCTGCAACTCTTCTGAAGATTGTGTGACTCTTTACAAGAATATCCGCGAAAGAGAACAATCGAGTCGGCAATTGACGAACAAGACATACAAGCGGAAGCGACACGGTCATTCCAGCATCGTCCCTTTATCGAACAGGGGTACAGTCACTAACAGGACCATTGGTCAAACCGACAAAGGCAATACTGCTAGGAGAGCCACTTTTGCTGAACCTCTTGAGTCACAAGGCAGTGATTCTGACAACAAGTCAATCTCGTCCGAAAACTCTAATAAAACACTAGAACAATCTGATGAATCATCAGAACAATATGACGAGTCATCAGAACAATCTGATCAATCACTAGAAGATTCTGAAGGATTACGAGAGGATTTTGATAGAGTCCGAGAGGTATCTAGTACTAGGAGAAGTTGGCTCAGGTGGTGGTAGAAATCTCAGCCTTTAACAGTCGTAGCCTAGATACATCGCTCGTGGATCTAGATCTCTTGCAGACCATTTGGAATGGATTTCTCCTAGCTCACACGCTCGAACGTATACTTGCAGGCTCACCTTCGCTACAGATTGTAAGAGCAGCGCAATTGTCTGTCTCTCAAATGATTTTCTGCTAAGAGTTCGAGGCGTATAGCGACGTATACATCACTGCGCCGTGATTAGTTTGCCTGCAGCTAAAGCTATACGTTATTCCATCCTAGCCGCATGTACTTGTCTCGTACGAGTTTACCAGCTTGGCGTAGAACATAGGGAGCAAGGTTAACTATATAGCTTCCGATTACAGCTTATTAAGCCATACCGGCGAGGTTAGACATCCCGGTCGTTACTTATGAATTTCAATGTTAAGGTGAGCAAGAGCTAGATATTTATGCCACGGTATTTCTTTACTACAAATATCCAGATCATTAACATTTCCTTGTGATCAGAAGTCGAAGCAGAAATACCTCATTATTAATTCCAACCTCGCTCAGCTCCTGGCCGATGAAAAAGAAAAGGCCAGCGGATTGCCTAAGAAGTGACAGGACTCGTGATCGTCTGGTTAGAAAGAAGGGAATCGAGAGCATGCCTCCTTAGGTAGGTCACGTAATGCCCAGGCTTTTCACAAGCTCAGCAGCCCAATGCTGACCCAAGTGAAACGACGAGCGCCGTTCCATGTGCAATACGTATGGACAGCTCCCGAACAACTACGATCAACCAGCCAGGCAGTATGGTTGCTCGGACAATCAAAAGAGCTGAGCTTTTACGAATCGAGATGTTCAAAGTCACTCGGCGTGTAGCAGACTCTGTTCAATAATTGAGAGGAAGGTGCGATTTGTTTGCAAACTCAAGAGAAATGTAAAGACCTAAGCCACACGCAAGGTCTGTTTCGTGTCAAGGATAGGCTTGGGTGGCTGGGAACGCGACTGTCAAGCTCTGAAATTTGCTAATCCTGTTTTGGCGGCCATTCTGTAGCAATTTTGGACAGTCCAGATCCTCCTGACCACGATCAAAGAGTAACGGAATATATTCGAAACGTGCAACAACTAGAGTAAGAGGGTATAAGTCTTGACGGATTGAGTAATGATATTGGAATATGGGTCAGGGTCATATGCCCAGCAAGCATCAGGCTCAAATAAAATTCTCCAAATGGATGCACACATACAGGAACACATCATCTTGAAGGTCACTGTCTTTTCTTGGCTACCTCGGGCCTTACCAGCATCAATCGCGAGTTGTTAGACGGTTTAGGTATGTAGATTTGTGTAAGCTCCATATATGCTTAGACGGCATCATCATGATAATAATTCATCACTCAAATGAAGCACTTTGGAACAAGCTGCGCAAAGCACTCGAGCAAAGTGAGCAAGAGATTGTTCAAAAGACAATGATGACCAGCGCCAAAATGGTAGAATGCAACACAAGATGGTGGAAGAAAGTAAGAGGAACACGAGTTGGCCATCGGCTTACGCGTGCTTCCCCCAATCAGAATTCGCCTTCGAAGGGCTCGCCACTATTAGAAATAGAATAAGCCTACAGGTCGCGACTCGACGCGCAGCAATTTGAGATTTCCGCAATCAGACAACAAAAGATATCAGTCCACTCATTGTTATTCAGGATCGAGGCCGGGTTGACAATAATACTCGTGCGTTCACATATCTTATCAATAGATTTTATAGCATCACTCGACAATTATTCCTATCTATTGCGCATATCCTCGGTCAATGCGGCAGGATTAGTGTTCATCTCGAATGAGACATCCCTGCACAGCAGTACGACTTCGTCGTCGCATACATGTCTCAAGACAACTCTATTGTCCTGTCCTTGACGGAGGTGGCGAGATGTGCAAAATCGTCTGTGATGATTTGTGCCTGAAGCGTAGATGGATGACAGTCGGCTCGAGCCGCCCACAAGCTAGAGCCAGTGGGTTAGAAACGCTCGAAATTCTGGTGGCAGCCTTCTCCATCAGCATCGATGCTTGATCCAAGCATGCCACATCGGCCTGTAGAGTCTCGCAAGGATTCGCACACGCTTCTTGAACCTTCTGACCATATTCATCAATCTCCTTGCAGCACTCGTCTGTCTTGCCGATGATTTCCAGTCTACCATCATCGACTACCTCAGCGACCCGGATCTCAGCCTCATCACGGGTGGCGGCAGATGCTTTATTCACTCCGCGCAGCTTAGTCGTCAACTCTTTCGGGAGCATATTGTCGAAGCTGGACTTGGTCACTGAAAATGTATCGATGGCTCCCGGACCAATGTTCAAGTAGATAGTGTGGTATCCTTCATTGAGCCCAGCAAGTTTGAGTTTGGTTTTGATGGTGATGAGACCTTCCTTTCGCGTCTGGTCAAAGCTGACAATCACATGAGCGAGACAGCCAACGTTGTTGGAGTCTGGCGCATGGATCATGACAGCATTCCTATCCAATTTCCAAGGCCTCTCTTGCACCATACTTGCGGCCTTCGTGCCAAAGAATTAGGTAAAGCAGAAAACCCCTCGATGAGATCGAGGAACCCCCCCACCCGGGCTTTGTGTCGAGAATGAGCAGCCCTGACTCGAAAGAGAAGAAGTCGTAACACGATAGGAACGAATAACAAGGAAGAATCGAAACACTTGGCACACACTTCGAAGTTCCACACTGCACTCCCGTCGCTTGGAAACCTGATCACGAGTACATGCCCAATCCAAAATCAACAAGAGAAGATGGAGAGTCCTATGAGAACACAGGAATGACAAAACTGATGACGAGGACAGCCAAGTGGCAGAGGTAGCAGAGGTAGCACCGAAGCGCGAAGCAGCCGTCTAGAAGATCAAGCGCACACTTTACGAAGCTCCGCACTACACTTCCGTCGCTTGGAAACCTGATCACGAGTACATGCCCAATCCAAAATCAACAAGAGAAGATGGAGAGTCCTATGAGAACACAGGAATGACAAAACTGATGACGAGGACAGCCAAGTGGCAGAGGTAGCAGAGGTAGCACAGAAGCGTGAAGCAGCCACCTGAAAAACTGAACGAGAAGTGCGGGGAAAGCAGTTGGTCTGGGAGGATTGAGATTCGTGGGCGGCCCAGGTACTTATTACTTCGACGCGCGACGCGCAGACGCGTCATATCGTGCCATGCCAAGAAACCAGCTCACGAACTCGAAACGATGGGGCTCCCATAGATCACGCAAACCGCTAAGCTAACCATTTCCAACCTAGGCAGTGTGCATCGCACAGAAGATAGCCGCCTTATTCTCTCAACATCAATCCATCGCTCCCTTCAGCTACTGCAGCCTGCCACATTGAGTTTACATGCAGACGATGAGCTGCACCTCTGGCTCCTGACACTCCCTGACACACGCTCAGCCTGGACGAGATCTCGACACAGACAAGATCGTTATGTAGTTTCGTACGATTTTCTTGTCCAACGCGCGCGCGCGCTCATTCAAAGACCAAGACCAAAGCGATCTTGAACTACATGCACCCAACAAAAGGAGAAAACATACGGACACAAGGATGCTAGCCCCGACATGATCGAGCCCCTCGTCAGCTCGACCATCCATTCGCATAGTGGTCATCGAGTATGCTTGGTCGACTGCTCGCACACAAACGTCCCCTCGTTTGCGAATGGGTATCCTTTGCATCACTTCCAGAGGCGCCCCTTGTTTTGGACAGATCTTGTGATTGGTGTTGGTCACATGTTAGTATGACTGTTTGAGCGTTAGGATGAACATGACCGCGCTCTGACAAAGCACCGAACCATCGTCTTACGCACCCGGACACACACGTAAATCAAGGTAACTTCTGTGCACTTACCTCTCAAATCTGTATCAGGGCCGCCGATCTTGGTGGGACCATACTAGAGACACAAACAGCGCTGGTATGGGAATCCTCGGTCGTGTCACCTCCTGTCCATCGCGTGTCGAAGGTGTGTGCCATAGGTTTTGATACCCCAAAGTAGCCTCTCGTTTTGAATCCCGATGACTTCCTGGCTCGTGTCGTCGTCGGTCCAAGTCTTCTATAGCAGTCCAAAGCTCTTTGTAACAAGACTGTTGATGTGAAGGCTCATGCTGGTATCGTCACTGTCGGTCGCAACGTAGCCAAGGTTGAAAGGGTTAGACAGGGCAGTACGGATTTCGACCATGGCGAAGGTGGGTCAGCATCGCGGAATCCTTTTGTCAGGGGGCGATGGTAAGATAGAGGAGATACACTCATAAGGTCAACAGCGTGAGCTGGCTGGATGAATGGGTCTTAGAAACAAGACCAGAGAACGACGGCACAATCACGAGTAGTCGTCACTATGTCGAGCCCGTCAAAAACATGACTTTAGACGACGACGTCTTTGGTATAGGACATCCGTAAAGAAGAGAATCCATCGATTCCGTGATAAATGTCTTTGAAACTGGCACACAGAAACGAATGACAGACTGGACCCAGTCCATTCACATTCTGTTGAACAAGTGACAGCCTACCTGATCACTATGGCTGCCGGGGTGCATAGCATGGTCGGACCCATGGGCCAGACGGTGCTTTGTCCACCCAGCGACATATTTCCACCGCCACCTCCACCTGAATATGCCTTCCTACTTCGCAGTCCGCTTCCTGACCACGGGGTGCATGTCCATCATCCGCGCACCAACGACATCTTGATTAGTATGTCTGCCTGGGACCACGAAGACGGAGCTTTACACTTTGGCCTGACCCATAATGCTTGCGCCATCATCGCCGGCAACCGCCACGACGGCTACCTGTCTCGATATAGAGATGCCTCACTTCCGCGCCTTAGAATGAACCACCTCGACCTGCTCGCTGCAAGATCCGCGATCTACTTCTATCATGTGCCCAGGGATGCTAACTATGACATTGTCTCGACCTTCGAGCTTCTCATTGCCGTCACCCTGGACTTGGATGGAGCAGGATGATGTATTCGACACTACTTCTTG
Organism: Aureobasidium sp. P6; assembly: GCA_003992365.1. Taxonomy (NCBI): domain Eukaryota; kingdom Fungi; phylum Ascomycota; class Dothideomycetes; order Dothideales; family Saccotheciaceae; genus Aureobasidium; species Aureobasidium sp. P6. The sequence continues at coordinate 131,300 of RZIQ01000020.1, forward strand.
CGCTAAGCAAGTCGAACATTCCCCTGAAGAGCCGTCTCGTAGCGAAACATGTCGACTTAGCAACCGCAACACTGCTGTAGAGCCCTATTCCCTGTTGCCCGGAAAGACCACTGACAATGACACGTACGTACACAACCAAGGTCTCGCTCCCGCCGTGTACCCTACGAGTCTGAACACTGTTGACTGCGTGTATCTCGACGCCAACCTTCGGCATACTTGCACCCACGGAAGCTGGGTCTTCTTCCCCAAGAAACCCGGCACTTTCGTCGCTCACTTTCTCCAGCCGGTCGCCGATCAGGCCGCCCTGTATCACAACTTCATTACCCGCCCTTTGAGATGCGAACTGCGCGCTTTGTACCATAGTTTTGCTAAGACTATCTTCGATTCACGCCCTAGCCATTGGTCCCAGTACGCTGCACAAAATGGCAAACAAGTAAAACAGCCTGGACCGCTTGGCATCAGGAACTAGACATAGTTTCGTGCCTGGAGATCACGTCCGCAGTACCACTCTACCGAAAGAGGGCTGCAATGTTGGACACAAAAACAAAAAGACCAAGAGGAAAAGAACTTGGTCTTTTGACACCGAACCATCGCTTGAAGCAACAGTCCCCAGCGATGGCTCTATGGAAAGTGGCGAGTTTGATGATGGTTCGACCAATCCAGACGCCCCGACCGATGTCTCAGTAGTGGGAGAAGGCTTCATATCAGAGCTACGAAGAGAAGGGCTCGCTACAGATCGTGCGCGCAACTTGATTCTCTGATGTTGTGTCTGGAAAACGTTCTATGCCATGAGATATAGCATCTCATGATGACGGTAGTTGTCGCGAGCTTGAGATCCACATAGAGCTGCTTAACACGACTGTTTTTTGATCATCCGCGGTGAGCGCTGCGATCAGGTATGTCTGCTCGGGCCGTCGAGCCATTCGCTCTTTGTCTTCGCTGACAGTCATCTCGTTCTCCAAGAGCGGATGATCACAATATACGTTTTTGTGTGGAAATGACCGGACACTCGAAGCTGTCATTACTGGCATCTACGGGCGTGGAAGACAAGTGCCGTTGTCAAAGGCGAGAACCGTTGTTCGGGATGAGTAGTGTCATCAAGGGGTAATACGGTCTTTGATATGCCATAATTTTGTCCGTGCAATGTTCCGGACAAAGCAAAAAAAAAGCGATCAGGTGGTTCGCAAGTCAACATCTTGATAGAACCAAGCATAGCTATCAGCCCCTAGATTGTGATGATGTCCGTGACAAACATGATGAGTAAGCAATATGAAAGCATCAAGCTGTAGCTACTGGCTGTGCAGGTCACTTACCTGACGAGGTGAGAATGCGAAAGTCAAGGAGTCAATGGTGGTTGCGTGTGTGTATCCGCTCGAGACGGGTTAGCGAACGTAGCGATTGAGCAATGTTCAGGGAACAGCTGGCAAGAATGTGCAGGCCAAACAAGCAATTGGTCCATGAGCGAGGCATTGTCCGTCGCCCCAATGAAGAGGCTTTAACGCGAAACGCGAAGATACATTCATTGTAATGCTCACCACCGACTATAAAGAGGTCCGTCCATGATTTGCACTACCTCTCTCGAAATGTGGGCCTGTCAATCCATCGTCTGTATCAATGCGCCTTGAACGACTTGAGTTACTGGTTGCTGAAGATAAAACAGGATTGGAAGCTACAAAACATGAATGATGTGTCACAGCCGCTGCCAAAGCTACCAATCAGCCTGCTGGTCTATAATTGTTCGGCATCCATGATATCCCTTACGTCAACATATCCTGCTGGTTACCAATCATGTCTGGTGCTGCTTTCTTGAAAGCCACCTTCCATCACCTCACTTCTCATCACGAGATCCGTCTTGCGTGTGATACCAGCGAGCTTTATCGAGTCATCATGCCCGCTGCCAGTATCCGGGAGCTCACAGTATCTATCTGTACTGTGGCATTTTTTAGTAGCAGAATCGCCCGATTTCCAGAAACTAGAGAACATGGCGTTCAAGGTTGGGATAGACGACGTGATGACCTGCCAAATCATGTTAGCATTGGATTTTTGTGGTCTGAAAGATATGTAGAGTCATACCCCTACACAGGCCTCAATCACTCCCCAGAGAACCAACACGGTAGAACCTCCAGTCTCTACAACTTCTCTGATCTGGATCGTGCGTACGACTGAGCAGATAGTTGTGAAAAAACCGAAGAACAGCGAGACAGTCAAACGCAGTGTTTTCTTGGAATCCACAGTCGAACGCGATGTTATCTCGGGATCCAAGTTCTTAATGGCAAGAAGGGCTGATACCGGCATGGAGAATGCGATCAAGTCGCAGAGTATGGTCGCGGCCGCTGTGCCATAGAAGAGAGGGCCTACAGATAGACATTTCCCTTTGATGTGAGGGTTCCAAGCCTTTCTCACTGGTCGACAGTACAACATCAAGGCCAAAGCGATTGCTACATGGCTCAGGGCGATGATGAGGATGGCTGTTCTGATTACTGTTTGCTGAATTGCTTTGCCATTGCTCCGATCAAGCATTCTCAGAGCTCCAAGGCAAACGCCGATCTTGAAGGTCATCAAGGCCGCGACATATACTGGTCGACCCGCATAGTTTGACTAATGCGCACCGGTTATAAAGAGCCCTTTGTTACAAGACAAGGACAATTACCAGAGTGAATTTGTGAAGATCTTCGGTCGGACGCAGCTCGAGCGGTAATCCTAGCCCAAGACGCGTCTGATATACAGCAAGTACTGCATATATCACAGTGGTAGCCTGGAACCAATTAGTCTACGCTATCAAACATGAAATGAGACAAACAGACCGCAGAAGTGAAAGTAGTCCAATCGTCTACACGAAAATGTCTTGCTCTATGTGCCCGATCGTAAGCTCTGAGAGCAACGACAGTGATCATGGTCAAGACCATCACTGAACAGACACAGATCAACATGGGATATCTGCTGCGTTGGTTAATCTCCGTGGAAGCATGTTGAACCCACATCCTGGAAGTACCCGTTGTCGTCAGACGAGTTGATGTAGGCAGCAGAAGTTGCAGAGCATGGGGAAGTTTCTTATTAATATTTGGTGGCAAGGTACAGACTCATGCACGAAGGGCGTCGTTCTCACAATGCTTTTTTTTTTCTCTTGAGTTTTCATTGCCTGTGAACAATTTGCTGCTCCTAGCAAAATGTGGCGCTCTGTTGCATGGACGGTCATATTGGTCCGATAGCGCCCGCGACCCCAACAAGCAAGATATTCAGTATGATCCACCTACATACATAAGCCTACCAAGTAAACGGGAATGGAGGATGTGATTCATGCGCTCTGTAGCGTGGCCGGGACAACATCGAGGCTACTGCAAAATCTGCTCGCAGGCGTTTTGTTGTTCTCGCATCTGTTACCTATAAAATAAATCACGTCCCAACATCCTCAGAACGATAAAGCTCTATGTACACCAAGAAAGTCTTCAGTAAAGAGTGTGTTGATTGTGATCGAGTCTTTGTAGCGGAGGAAACGAGGTACAAGGGAGAGCGGTACGCACTATCCAGGTCCACGAACTCGATGAATTACTTGTAGTATGCTTGTTGCTCATCTCCTCCTGCATAGCTCTGGCCAGAACCGTGGTATCGATGATATTGCTGCGACAACGGATACGGACAGCAGACTAGAGTATGCATTGGGACAGAATTAGGGTGCGGATCAGCCACGATGGTCGGATATTGGAACGTCGGGTCTTCTATACCATTTCTTTTGTCCATTATCTGGCTGATCGCATAGACATGTTGCCTCAGATCCTCGAGACATCACCTGAGGGTTTCGGCAAGAGACCACTATTCATGACGGGACCGCGGGTAAAACGAGATCGGACGGGCACGGTGCGCATGTGGTTGGCACCTGCTGTAAGAAATGTAGCACGCCAAATGGCTAATGAAAGCGTAGAGTGTTTATCATACCCTGCAAAAGCTTAGTGCCGGCTGCTAGACTCAAAACAATGGCGCTCGACTTTGACGCAGTGATCGATCGTTGGAAAATCTCACGTACAGATGCAGCACATTACCAGGGGGTCGATGATAGAAGGATCATCGTTCCGGCTTGGACATGGTCACCTGGAAAGTTCTTTGGCGATGCCTGACGTGCTTGGATTCATTGGCTTACGCTGTTCCGCGCAAGGTGTCTCTATCTGGATTCGAATTTGTCAGCTGTAATTGACATAACCCTAAGCTCCGGAGCAACTACTGTTTCGACGAAATCTAAGATATCAAGTAAGGAACAACTTCACCATTGTTTAGTGGGAATGTGTGGATACAGACGCTAGTGATTCTCGATACGAGTCGACGAATATTGTGATCATGACTACAACATGTGACCTAACATATGGCCTGGCGAGTTAATCATCGACATTCGAAGCTGGCAACAGTCTGATCAAGTCCGAAGCTGGACACGGACTCATCGTATGATTGTGGTAAGATCTTCCAAGTCTCCATATCCGAGCCGTGGAACAGTATAATCAGGCATATTGCTGTGGCATCGTCCTTTCAGTTACAAGCGGGCTATTCTCATCCACAGAATCTCCATGGGCATCTTCACATGCGACCCTACTCTTCAGAATTGCACCAGTAGCTCGTGTCGTCATTCTTTCCCCATAGCCCCGTATGGCGTCTCGTATGTTGCCGCCATTGCGATACACAAGCGTGAGGGTTTTCCAGAGATCATGAGCATCCAGAATACCGTGATTCGCAGCTTCTCCTCGAACTAGATATCATTAGTCTGGAATTATAGTGGTACAAAAAGTTCTCTTACACATCGTCATTGGGTGAGCGGCGTCTTCAGCCAGAGTTACGTATCCTGAGTTGGTCCAAGGCACAGGTTCCCAATCTGCCAAAAGTATCTCTAGAACGGGTGTGCCCTCGGCGATATCGTCAACTGCGTCCTTCAGACAAGGCGCGAAGTCACGAGCTCGGGATTTGAAGGCTTCAAGTCTCGAAGCGTTGTCGGAGAACACCTTATCCTCATTTAGACGCTTCGGCCAGCTGATGTTAATCTGAACAGTACAGGCTGAATCTTCCTTCGTCGAAGGCTTGAGGAGCGAGTAGTACAGAAAGGTGCCTGTACCCGGTTCGCTCCCTTGAAACAGAAGCTTATCGATGGAACGAAGGGGGGCGACTTGCCTCTCTGTGAGCTGGGTACCAACTCCAAGCATGCGATATGGAAGTGGAGTCACTTCGTGCTTGTCAGGACACAAGAATCTTCTGATGGCTGATTTACTCCCGTCAGCGCCGATGACAACATCGGCGTCATGGAATATTCCTTCTGCGCATTGGACTCTGACGAAACCATCATGGTGCTGGACGCTTTTGACATGCTGATCCCACCGGATATCGCTTTCCAAGCCATCCATGAGTGCCAAGCGGAATCTGCCTCGGTTGACCCGCCATCGCTCCCCGGAGGCGGTATTAAAGATCTCGCTGCAATCTCTCAGGTTGATCAACTTGAAGTCTCGAGCATCGTGTTCAGCGACTTCTGGGTTGACTCGGCACTCCTTTGTCCGAGTAATCAGTTCCGGTGAGAGCATCTCCTCGAGGAGCGGTAGAGCCCAGTGTAGCGTGATTGCCCATCCCTGTGCACGTCCGTCTGCGGATTTATCTCGTTCCAAAATCGTGAATGGAATACCTTGCTGTCGAACAGGCAATGGTTAACATTTGTTAAAGCTGGGGGAGGTATGCATGTTGGACAGACCAGTTTCAGCGCTTGTCCCAAGATCAATCCCACAACACCCGCCCCGACTATGATGATATGGGGCATGACAAAATTCAGACCTTCAGAGATTCGCACTCCACTGTTTGATGACTGAATGTGGGTAGTAGTAATTCTGGAAACTTGACCCCAGATGGCTACTCACGCCTATTATGCGATTCGCCCCCAGCCAGAATATGAGTGAGAAGCATGTTGGCTAAGCTGTTTTCATCATGTTTGAATTATCAGGGGGTGATAGAGGTAAGTGCACAGTGGTAAACTAGTTCTGGTTACCTGTCTAGCGAATATGGGGGGTTCGGGTTGATCATTAGTATGGAGCGCTTGGCCCAGACCACCGGTTCTCGCTCGGCTCTCGAACCTTATCAAGAGAGAGATTGACAAACCGCACAGACCGCCATAGCGCTAACCGAGAGCGTGGCTAGAGCGCAAGACCTTTACTGAAGCTGTGCCCTAAGCTGCTTCAATCACGAAATTTGCTGACGGCGCGGTAGAGGGTTGCATTGAAGCTACAGATCAAGACATCACACGTTGTCTATGAGAGAAGAAACGCTGTTACACTCACCACGATACCCCGACTTGGGTGAGTACTTCGGGTCTGAGGCAGCCGTTATTGATAGAACTGCATCGAATATCTGATCGGACACTGTTGGTAGATCCTTGCCTTACGAACATTCACTTTCTTTGATTGAACTCTTTGCGACCTTCCTGATGTGTTGGTCATGTTGACATGACTCTTCAGCCAACCGCATGAGCTCGTCTATGGGAGCAGGCACAAAGAGCAAGAAAAGGCTGAGATGGTCTTCTTCGTCGCCGCGAAGCCACCAGATTGCCTCACCCGAAACGAAAAATTGGAGTTCCAAAGGTCAAAAGAGATGTGTGTTCGTATGGGTTACTTACGGTGGAAGCCGAACTTCCTCGTCAAGTAATGTATCCTGCTGTACTATCCTCGCTATGCTCTGTCAGACTGTCACTGCCCCCACTGCCTATCACTTTCTCAGGCCAACACCCAGCACCAGACTACGGAGTATATGATTGAGCATACAATGTTGATCTGAAGTATCAACCCAAAAAAGAATCGTGCCTGTTTCTTTTGTTCCCGTCCCTTGCCACAATAGTCGAACGTCTCGCGTCACATCGGACCGAGCTTGACTACTGGATGATATCGAACGTCTGTACGCTTAGATGATCTCATCTCACAAGCGATACTCGCATTCGTCAGATGCTCGTCTCGAGTTTCGATGGACATAGAGTGCACGTAATGCTAGCGTAATAGGAATAGCAAACGCGATGACAACCATCAGGGTAATTTTGGCTGGAAGATATCCTGGGGCATCGTCCTTTTGGTATGTTTGGGGACCGATGATATTTGCAACGCCGAATGCAGCAGAAATCACAGCACTTGCAGTCACTTTCTGCGTGTGGCCGTTGTAATTAGCGCCAACCCAGTTATATATGATAGCCAACGGAGCCACAATCTATTTTCAGTCAGTCTTCACTCACCACATTTCCATCAATAGCTGCAGACTCACAAAGTTGACCAAATAGATACCAGCGAGAGACCCAGCTGGACGACCTATGCCCTCAAAAGAAAGCAGAGCACCACCAATCAGAGCAGGCATCAAGAGACCTACGATGGACAGCCACCTAGGTGCCTGTTTCACGATTGACCAAGTTGATAGTATGGTTGCAAAGATGCTTACAGCCCCAGATGGCATGTTGAGAAGTGCACTTTGCCTTGAGTCAAACCCAAAGCTGTGGATCAAGACAGCCGAGAAGGTGGTGATTACACCGCTCGGGATCGTTATGCAAAGTGTCAGCAAGACCAGAAGCCATGTTTGTGGATCTAGAAGCAACTCTCTGAAAGAGTGAAGGCAAAACTTGGTTGGCTCGTTTCCCGCACTATCCATCTCGAGTCGCTTTTTGATGCTTTCTTTCTCTTCTTGGCTCAAGAAACTCGCTTTTTGAGGACCATCTAGGCCGGTAAGCAAGATGATTGGGGTTCAACAGCTCGCGAGGACATACCAGGGAGAGTAAGGAGAATCAGTGACGCCACGAGGATGTTGACTATCCCAACGCAGACGAACATCACCCGCCAGCTTGCAAACGTTGAGGAGCTATGCTGTGCTCCGAAGCTGATGAGACCGCCAACAATCTGGCCCGCTCCCAAACCACAATACCAGATGCCATACCGGAGCGGTGTCTCGGCCTTAACATACCACTGCGAGGTGATTACAATCAGAGCCGGAGCAATGACGGCCTCGCACATGCCCAACAGGGTACGGACAGCTATAATGGAAGCTGTGTTTTGACATGCGGCTGAACAGCAAAGGATAACACCCCATAGAAATATGTTGCATCCCAAGACTTTTGACACAGAGAAGCGATGAAGAAGTATTCCTGCATAGCTTACATCAACCTTTGGCAGTTTGTATGGAAATATCGTGCTTACCTTGAGGCCATTCTGCGACAATGTAGCCGATGAAGAACGCTGTTGCTGTCCACGAAAAGTCCTGACCCTGCATGTTGAGATCTTTTTGCAGACCCCTGACATTCGCGTACTACATTGACAACTGGTTAGCTCGGACGTGTGCTACCACTAGCAGATCGCATCTCACATTGACAGCCACCTTGTCCAAAAATTGCAGGAAGTATGCAAGCAAGAGGGTGGGAATGATTCTCCAGTCAATCTTGCGAACCAGAGCAGTGTTGGCACCGTCGTCAGTCTCTCCGCCACGGAAAGACTGAACGTCGTTGTCCATCTCGGTGGTACCCATGGTTAGATCAATAGAGTGGTGGTCGCACGCGAAGCCGCAAAGAGGTTATGGGAATGCTTGTCAAGGTCCTCAGACTCTCAGCAAATCAGTCACATAACAAGGAGGGACAGAGGTTTTACCACTGAACGACCGGAACTCGATTGTCAATTGAGCTTCAAATTCGAGCTCAACAATGTGGCTTGTCTTTAGCCTAGATTGTTGCATTGGTTCAACAGCTCGTGACAGGCGAACCACCCGGTAGTCGTTGACAGCGCTTGAGACATTCTTGCATACGAGCCAAGCTACGAAACAAGGAAGCTATAGGAGGTCGAATGCAGGAGGAATCAATCCGCATGTTAATTAGCAGCTCTACCACGGGCTTGGAGTCGCTATCGTAGCGCATGAGAACTACTGTTTGAGACCAATCCTTCCGTGCTCCACATGGCCCGGCAGTCAGGTACCGAACCCCTCCTGAGCCTTTTGCACAGACCATATTATGGGATAATTAGATCAGCTTTCTGACCAATGGCCTATTTTCTCATTCAACAAAGGAGCCGTAATCTAGTCACGACTTTCTATTCCGCGGGGCTATAAGCAGTGTATGGACACAAAGAAGACTGATCACGACATGGCCACGCATTGTCTTTGCTTTGACCACGTGGTACAGTGATCAAAGGAGGTATTAATTGGACATGCGCATCGCGTAATGTGGACACCAACGCTATCTATCCAGGTACCTTGTGTAAGGGACTTTTGAAGCGCACAATGTACGTGGTATCTTCTTTCTCACCCTAGTCGAAGCATTATCTGGCAAAAAGAATTTGTAACATGATGAGATGTGTAAGAAATGTGGGATGGAGTTTTAATACACTAAGCTAACTTGAGTTTCGTTATTGACCTAATCGATATGCGGCAACGCTCAACGCCGATACAATGGTCATGGAGCAAGCCGAAATGACTCACGGGTCGGGTGACATAGCGAATCATCATGAAATCTCTGGTCGTGCAAAACCATCCTAAAGGGTGCTGTTTCCTCAAGCGGTCCTGAAATGCCAAGGTCAACTTGTTCCCATCAACCAGCCACCCCTAAGCGAGGGCTGGATTCAGGGCTTTCTGCCTGTGCTGTCCTGCCTCTGAGGACCCCATGCTTGAGCAAACACAGCAAACATGCAGTGCATCGATCGATAAGTCGATGACATTACCGCATTATCTGCATCTGACCGGCTTATACCACCTTCTCAAATCGACCATATTTCGTTTGACGTGAAACCCTCTCGTCAGAGGGTAATTGTTCGAGGGTGATTGTCAGAGAGTGTGAAATAATTTTTCATCAATTGTAGCAAATCCTCTCGCTGCAGTAGCCTATAGACTAGTCTTGTGATTCGCATTAGAGAACAGTCATCAGAATCGGTGATCGTTGACCGCGTCGGATCGATACATGATTCCATTGTAGTCGATGATCTTAATCGTTTGATTGCTCACGGATGGCTCAAATCAGAGAGGGCGAAAATTACAGCTCATGACTCCGCATCCGGCCATGGAGCGTACCTCATTCTGGTACACGTGACAAAAGATTCGAATTCCGGATCAAAACTCTTAAAAGGTTGCAAATGATGACTTTGATACCACTGGAGATCGGATTGGCCCTCTCCTAGATCATGTCGGCTCTGTCAACTAATCCTAATATCTCAAAACTTGGAGAATTTCGACATGATAACGGACCAGGAGTTTTGCAGGAAATTGATGACGAAGTGCTAAATCTGGTGCGCAAGGCGCTGGAGATCAACGACCTGCTCTTTGTTGTCTTGGTAAGAGAATAACCATCATTTCGGCCTCCTGTCTGGTCAATTGTCGACCTGATGTTAATGCGACCAGATCCATAATCTAGTACTGCCCAATCCTACTCCTAGTCGGTTATACGACCCTCATCCAGTGGAGCATAGCTTGCAGTGGCTCCGCAAAATCCTTGCGATTTCGAAACTAAGTGATAAAACCCGCTCGTTCCTGTCTGTTCTTCTGAAGGAGATCTATGAAGATTGGAACAAGACTAATCGCAAGGAAATCCGGAAGCTCGAACATCTACTCACGACCTTCCTGAATCTAGACAGTATAGATCTTCAAAGAGCTCTCGGAAAGGCTTCTGGTGTTCTCAGCCAGATGTTCTTTGTATACCTAGATGGAGAAGTGAAACATCACTGTTTGCCTTCCACAGGCATCGAAAATGCGTCGTGGACGATTACCATACCGGGCTCTCCACGCCAGACTTCGCATATGGAGCAGCTAGACATCACACCAGATACTCCAAGATTGAGGTCCATACTAAAGCTTCTCCACGGATCTCGGGAAGCTTTATCAAGCAGAAATCTGCCCGACAGTCTCGGTTTGTGGATCAATCAAGATCTGCACGAACCCAAAGCCAGGTCGCTTATTGTGGATGTCACACCACAGCTTGAGAAACACAACAGACTTGAAGTCAGGGTTGGAGCGACCAGCGCTGCTTGGGGCATCAACTCGCACTTCGCTGTCACCATCGAAAGTTGGATCGTTTGGAGTAGGTTGGAAATTGTGGGAAGATGCAAGACGATCTCGAGCGAAAAAGTTCTAGACTCTATCATCTCGCGCATGGCTTCAAGTTGTGACGCGGCTATCGATGTCATTGACGCATCTTTGGTGATAAGGATTGATCTTTTTGAGCCATTTTCGAAGTCAAGGATCTTTGACATACCTGTCCGCGGCGAAGATTGCTCGCACTACGATGCTTTCGATCTAGAGGTTTTTCTAGATACTCGGTCAGAGGCGTGGCCTACAGGTCGTCCAACGCGAAACGACTGGCGCTGCCCGATTTGTTTCTCGGATTGTACGCCTGGGAAGCTGGTTAGAGATGGATTCCTCGTCAAAGTGCGAGAGCACCTTGAGGTAACGGGACAGTTGAACACTCGCTCTATCATTGTCGATCATGCAGGCAACTGGCAGCGGGTTGTGGATAATGCTGTCGACGCAATAGATTTAGATGTCGAGACATAGACTGTGTTGCAGGATAACTTTGAGATGCTATGAATGTCATGGTTCATTATGTCGAATCAATGACGGGTCTGTTAACCCTTGCGAGAGGCTACGGAGCATCGAACGACATCGTCTGTAGCTTTGGACTAGGCGTGAACCGTCTCGTGCCCGGACATCCCAACAAACTCGCGAATCTGATCTCAACTTACCAGCAATGAATTGCGGTGAAGTGCCCACTCTTTACAGAGGATGATCCTGACAGTAGAGTTTCTTTCAACAGTCGATGCGAAGTAGAGACCCAAGAGCGGATGTATGGACTTTCACTACTTGAGAGATACTGAAACATGAAATGGCTGCCGAAGTGATAAGCGATTAGCAATCTCAATATTTGCGTGACATCTCTCTCTCTCTCTCTATGAGTAACTACGCGTGAGATATAAGAACCTGTCTAGAAATTCGTGGTCGGCTCGCAGGACACATGGCTCCTGATTACACCGTATAAGGTACAGCCAATCATACATCTCCCCAGTCTGCTTAGTTATCACGATACAGACGCGTCAAGCTATAGCATAGATGTCAATAAGTCAAGAAGGGTTGAAACTAAGATAAAGCGAAAAATGCAAACAGTATATATTGAAGCTCCCCTTCCAAAATGAAGCTGAGTAACAGATTCAGCTATAAATTTGACCATAAAGACAGCTTGTAGACTGCTTATTACAACATGAGACTTTGGTGACGAGACGATGATTCGTCGACTATCGGAAAGTGGAAAGTGGATAACAAGCGCATGTAGAAGGATCTTGACTTGCTGTTTGGGTAGGGGCAGTTGTTCTAGTGTCATTCTGGAGAGGATACGCCGTGATGGGTTGTGTTGTAGGGTCTGGCAAAAAATCCGATTCGCGAGATTGGCTCCCATATGGTAGCTGGATACCTGTACCCATTGCAGTAGAGTTGTCATCGTCCGGTGTCGTAGCAATCTTGGACGTGCTGACATCAGCGACATCTGGAGGCGCTGTCGTTGTTGTAGGCATGACGGTATCAGATCTGTTTAGTGATAGCATGGTTGTCAGGGAGATGGGCACGTTCGAAGTCCTCGATGGAGATGCGGCCCATGTTGAGCTTGTGGTGAGGTTTGTCCCGGCGGACAAACCAAAGAGAGTCTGGGAATCTGATTGGCTAAGACCAATGCTGTCAAGACTGGCAGTATAGGTCCTATTCCCCAGCACACCTGCTCCAAGTGAGGTACTAAAGCTGTTCGAACCATTTGACAAGGTTGTTGTGATACTCAAGTCGCTCTGCGAAGTTGGGACGCTTTCCTGATAGGCCGATTCACCGCTGGCTTTCGACACCTGGGTTGCGCCAATAGCTGCGCCTGGAGACTCGCGACTTGTATTCGTCAAGTTTGCACAAACGCTGCGAATGGACGTTTGCGAGTCCGAAACGTTTCCTTCCGCTACATTGATTGACATACAGTAGACCTGCTCACTACACTGAAAGGTGAGCGTTGCGATACCCTCTGGGGCGTCCGAGCCAATGACAATAGCAAATGTTTGAGCTTCTGAAATCGGATTGTGGCACGAAGTATTGGTTCGAGGGTCTAGCATCGAATCCGTACCATCGCTGAATGTGATCAGGGCAGCTGAACAAGGTTTCTTAACCGGGATGCTGAAGGTGGACTCAACACCTTGTAGCGCATTCAACTCGAGCCCATCTCCGCAATCAACCTTCTCTGAAACGACTGATCTTGCAAATCCCAGTAGAGCAAACCACAAGAGGGACGTTTGAGTTTCTCTCATGTTGACAGTCGGTCGCCTCTGAGGTGATTTACGACGAAGGGAGAAGTGGTTGATATATGCTTTCGACCACGTGAGAACTTCGTAAGCTTCTCTCGAACAAGCAATCGAGCAGCACTTAGTGTTATATCACTCCATGAGTGATTGATGATACAATCGATTACCACAATCAGCAGCTGACACAGACACACGTCTATCAGACGTCACTGAGCAATACCTTTCAGACAAGCTCGCAGCACAGTTGCATAGTACCGAGATCGGAGATCAGCAAAATTATCGTACGACACGCCTGTCGTTGAGATGATAAACAGTCATCAAGGAGGTTTCTATTATCCTTCACTGACATGACTGTCCGAGAGATAGCTAAGGGAGAGGCTGTGGGGAATCTCACGACATGGCGAAGTTGGTCTTGACTGAAACAACTCGTCATCTTCAAAAGTATCTGCACACACAAGCTTCTAGCGATATAAAGGCTTCCTGCAGCAAGTCTGTACTTTGAACTTGAATCTCCACTAGGATCTCCCGTTCAAACAACAAATTCAGGGAGAGAGACAGTCGTCATACCTTGTGACACCGACATCGTTCGATGGACCACCACCAACCCCATCCCATGATTCCTGTCCTGACAGAGCGAGCGGCTCGGTATAGACCACAGGGTGAGAGAGCTTCAGGGAAAAAAGAGCGTTTGGTCGATATAGTGACGGACACTGTGATCAAGACACCCAAGAAGTACCACCGGACCCTGGAAACCAGGATCAAATGCCTTGATGAATGTATCCAGGCCCTCAAAGAATTTCGAGATAGCGAGCTACCTAGGAACAAGATAGGATTGGGGAGAACAAACGCAGAATCAAGCACTGCTCAGAAGATTCGAGAGTGGCTGTCCGCGACCTGGAGCATAGTATTGTTCGAGCTTAGGAAAAGCACAAAGAGAAAGAGCTTCATCAAAGCTCAACAGATTTGTCTACAGCTTGAGGAAGCCAAGGATAGGCTCTGCTCAATACACAAGGGCGCCTTTTGGGAAAGTATACCAAGTCCTATCATGCAGCAAACAGAAGATATCAGAAGCAAGAGAAGCGCGGCGAGAGAATTGCAGCGATATCCAGCTATGGAGATGGTTTGGATCAACACAGAGTCTGTAAGGTTGACTGAAATTCTGTCGAGGGCTTTAGATGACAGTGAGAAATTGGAACAGGAGACTCGCATGAACAAAGTCCGTTCACCATGCTCCTCTTGCCGTGCTCCCCTATGCACAAGAGATTATATTATACAGCACAAAGAAGAAGTCTTGAGGTTTTGGGGGAAAATAGTTGAGATCGAGTCAGTAGCGGAAGAGACTGTAGTTCAGAGTGTGGTGACTAGAAAACTTAATGCACTGCCAAGCATACGTAGCGAGTAAGACCAAGAGCGAGGTCTGCACTTGGATGTCGTGCACTAGACGATTTGCTCAACATATTACAGCACATGCATAAGAAGGTCACGGATCAAGCGTTGTTTGTTAGAACTGGAGAACACAGCTCATCCAAGATGACTGATAAGAGCTTCGCGGAAAGATAAACAAACATCGATTGTCTGAAACATTCCGCAAGGTGAATTTGCCCTGGCGGAGGAGGGTTAAGGACTTTCGAAGCTCTATACATACCACGTCACCTAGGGCGTAAGCCGAAGTTTCGAGAGCAACCGATGTGGGGCGAAAGGTTGTATTCGATTGAGACAGCTTCAGTATCTGCGGAACATCGATCTATGGATACAAATATCAGGTATCTGTGCTTCAAGTGATCCAAACTTTACCTCGTCTCTTATCTCGCCACCCGTTGTCCTACTGGCCATCTCTGTCAACACCTCAGCATTCATACTTACAAGTAATGAACTATCTGCCAATTACATGAACAATATTTGGTTGTGTTTCGACATGAAAAATCTTATATATGCTGGGAGGGCCTCTACAGATTTCGCAAACAATCTGATCAAGATATCGACGAGCCATGGCTCTTACGCAGATTAGTCCTATTCCTACACTGGCGGAGGTCATACAATCAGCTACCACTGCCGCGTTTAGCTCGCGGGACAAAGTCATGCTAAGGTCTAGGGATATCACAGAGCATCCCGCTGCAGTGGCAGTAGTCGTAGGCATACTTGCAATCCTCACACTCGTCATCTGTCTTTGGTTCTGCATCTGGCTTCGGCATAGGGAGAAAGACGTCTCTTATGCGACACCTCTTCCGTCACCCGGGACTTGGAACCCGGACTTCTCGCCACTGGGTTATCCTGAGAACGACCCGGGCAGAATCTATAGGGGACACCACGAGTTGGCATAATGAGTCCAAAGAGTGTAAGCAGTAGCCAGAGATCGACTGCTCTGGATCTTTCGACATATATGTAGGCCGAATGGACGGTCCCAGATCTTGCATCACGCCGAGAGAGAACTACCCCGGGTGAGGCAATTGTGGCAGAAGGGGTGCCGTCAGGGGATGCTAGTGGATTACTCATTACTTCTGCCTTCGATAGCAATTAGATACACTAGTCACTGCATACCCTTGCGCTCTATGCATGTACCAGAATCAATACTAAGCCTGTGATTCCAAATCTGCAGATTGATTGGATTGTTGACGATCTGAGCAGAGACCGAATTGAATGCGACTCCTCTTGGAGAGGTCTCATGTTTTTCCATGATGTCAACTCCCGGAATCCTCTACAATTCCAAGCTCTCGATTCTCTAATAGTTCTTTAATCCTGACACAATTTTTGAAGAACTCTGCTTTGTCTGCTTGCGAACGGAACCGTCCTTCAAAACATCTCAGCTGTTTGCAGAAGCTTCGATAAAGATCACCCGATGTCCGTTCGTTTCTAATGGCACGTTCATTCGATCTGCCACGAACCCCGGATATAATTATAACTTTTGCTGTCAGGCCCTCGTATTTGGATTGGGAGACCACGATGCGGCGGGCTAGGTCCTCGTTCTGTATGGCCATTAGGAATTCGAAGTCAACACCGCAACAGTATTGCGGGCTTGCAAGAACTCTGATAGATAGAGGCACTAGATCAAGGGTCTAATATCGCATCTCTGCAATACGTAATACGGAAGATCAGGTAAACGTTCCAACGTATGAGCCGACAATGCTGCAGTGTAAGAACTCACAACATACTGCATTTCAACAAGAGACCTCGATAGTACACGCTGGGTGTCAAGAAGTATTCTGAACGTCAAGAGATAACCTGAACATCGGGCAGCTTAATTCAGAGCAAGGGCCATCAAGCCTCATTCTGAATTCCCACCGTATGTACTAACTACCATCTGTTTTCGAATTTGGACAATGTCCAAGCCATTCGAAAAGTAGTGCTAACGCGCCCTGCAAGCTACGTCTCCAACAGAGAAATTCAAAGATTTACGCACAAGTTGAATCCTTTTTATGAATGTTATCGTTTTGCTTTGGATTCACTAAACGAGCAGATATTCCACTGCCCAATGGCCAATTCGGCGTGTCGAGTGCAAGCTGCGTATCAGATGAGATTGCGTCTAAACAGATCGGCGACAGACTCGAGCGCACAGTCAGTCATGAATCTGTAGTATCTGATCTCGCCGTTATATGTGATAGTACTAGCCCACGCGCGCGAGAAGCAGCTCGAGAGCATTGTTGTAAGCGTTCATTGTGAACTGCCAAGCTCATTATGCATGGATGCGAAGAGAGATGGGACGACTGGCGTTTGTGCGGGGATGCTCTGAGGACCGTGCACAGGTCAGGGTTTTCGAACTCGAAAATTTCCGGCTGCTTACAAAACGCTTATCAGAGTTTGTCTATGTATGTCGTGCTCGGGGAGATCTACGACATTCCTCCGATCCACTTCCATCGTTCCACTACAAGGCACGGATCCTCTTAAGCGCTCAATGGCAAATCAGTCGTCCCCGTTCAATGCATCCCCAGCGACGAGAAAACCCACAGGTCGATCTCATCAAGCATTGCCCAGAACCTGCGATGGCGTAGCCATGATGTTCGTTTCCAACCTTTTCAACACGACCATCTTTATGGGTGCCAATCTCATGATGGTCATCGTCTCGAAGGTCTTGCAGAGCATATGAAATCGTTATTTGGGAGAGCCAGATGCTCCTGTTCTGTGGATCGTCGCCAGTGTTTTGTCAGTCATGGGGTTTTCACTCACAACCAGCTTCATGTGGTCGGATCCAGATTCTCACTATGGTAGTCCCACGTTCCTATTAGCGATAGGCTGGGCCTTTTCATCCGTAGGAACAACATTGATCGCTACAGTTCTATGTGCAGCGGCCGCGGTATCAATCGTCTCATTCACTACTTGAGTCACGTCGGATTCTTCTCTACCAGCTAGCCGTCATGGGAAAAGTCATTGCGCGTCGTCAGACTGATCGTTATGATTTGAACGTGTCAGAAAGACGATCGGCCGTTTGACAAGATTATTGACCGAGGCGACTGATACATGGAGAGTGGATTCGTCACCTGCTAACTCGTTGACGGATCTGAAGCTATTCTCCGCAGGCAGTCTATCTATTCGACCTGTTTAATTACAGAAGACGATACTGGCCTGTTCTAATTCATGCCGCTCACAATATCTTTTGGAGAAATCGAGCTCCAATCTCAGAAACGTGCCGTCCCGTACCAAGGGTGTTTTGTAGGTTCGCGTGGCGTTCATGGTACTTTAATAAACCGGAGTGAAACAGACTGAACGTAATTTATTTCCAATTGGTCGAGCAGATCACAAACCGCTACCAAATCGCAAGAACTATCGAGAGAAGAAGCAACGAACGATGCATAAGTGTCGAACGTCGCGCAGCTCCGCACGACCTGACTGAATGTAATATTGAGGGCGATATCAATCAGGCCAGCAAAAGCAGGGAAGCATGCACCAAGACAGAAAAGGCGATTATCCCCAGTTCAAAAATGTCATTTATCTCGACAGTGCTGGAACACCGGTAAGAGAGCATAATTTCTCAATGGTCATGCAATCCAGACGTCCAGCCACCATCCTGACTACTGTTAGCCATACTCCCAAGAGTTGATTGAGCGCGTGCATGAAGACCTCAGGCACAGACGATACGCAAACCCACACTCTAACTCCGGACCGGCTCAAGCTATCGCAAACGATATTCAGTCAGTCCGGAAGCAAGTACTGAAGTTCTTTGGTGCCAGCACGGAGGATTGGGATGTTGTTTTCGTGGCTAATGCCACAGCGGCCATAAAGCTCACCGCTGATTGCTTCCGCGATTACGCGGAAGCAAATGGGAAGGAATTTTGGTATGGCTATCACCGCGACTCCCACACTAGTTTGGTGGGAGCGCGAGAGCTGGCCAAAACCCATCGATGTTTCATCCAGGATGATGATATTGACGAGTGGATTCTGGAACTCACCAGGGCCGGTTACCAGTCAGAGCGGGTCAATCTCTTGGCCTATCCAGGCCAGTCGAACATGACAGGCAGACGACTACCCAATCACTGGTAAGGGAGGACAAGTGCAGACAGATCATGCTCAAATACTAAAGTCCATCAGGCCAGGACTCATTAGAGGAAACACAGACAACGAGTCCGAGACGTACACCCTCTTGGACGCGGCCGCCTTAGCTAGCACAAGCCCTCTCGATCTAAGCAAGACTTCCACGTCCCCAGATCTTGTCGCAGTCAGCTTCTACAAGATCTTTGGGTATCCTCAATTGGGCGCTCTCATTGTGCAGAGGCAGTCGGCCAAGCTACGAAAGCTACTGCTAAGCAGGAGATACTTCGGTGGAGGTACTGTCGATATGGTAACCACAATTGGTGAGAGCTGGCATGTGAAGAAGAATGGCTCTCTTCACGAGGCTCTCGAAGATGGAACCCCGCTTACAAATTCTATCATCGCAACCAAGATCGCGATTGAGTGTCACCACGACAAGTATGGTGAGAAACCGATGGTCGAAGTAGCAAGGTATACTACCTGCTTAGCTAGAGCCCTGGTCGAAGCGCTCTCAGCCCTACGCCATGCGAATGGCAAGCCGATCATACGACTCTACTCAGACTTCAGCACCGGCCAGGGCCAAGGGCCAGTCATTGCTTTCAACATCCTCAGGGCTGACGGAAGCTTATTTCCCTACAACGAAGTCGAGAGACTTGCCAACGAGAGGAACATATGTCTGCGGACGGGCAGTCTTTGCAACCCTGGGGGGTTCGCTAGAGAACTTGGATGGACGCCCGAAGAATTGCAGCAGGCTTATGCAGCTGGTCACCGCTGTAGCAAACCAGAGTCTGTAGTCTTCGGCAAAGTGACTGGCGTGATAAGAGTCAGCTTGGGAATGCACAATACCGCATGGGATGTCAGGCGTTTCATTTTGTTCATCAGAGACACTCTCATACCAAAGCTTTTGCACGAGATACCACAACGGGTACGCAAGCAAAAGCTCTGGTATGAAAGTCTCGTCGGCGTTCCATAGCGAAGCAATTATGGAGGGAGGGCTGGAGACGATCTCTATCAAAATTTCGCACACGAGAGATTGCTAGGTTCGATGGGCTGATGATCTCGAGAGAAGGATAAGCTGCTACCTAGAGATGTACGCAATCGAGCGTACCCACGAGACGCATCGGTCACCATGCTATAATGTCCTGTAGATGAGTAGCTAAGTATTACTCCAAGGTATCAACGTCCTCGTTTGTATTCAGTGCTTGGAAAACTCTTGTCGTCGCTCAAAAGCTGTACTGCAAGCAAAGATATCTGTCTGTCCGACACCTGGCCCATAAGCTTCTTCTGGTAGAGAACCGAAACCATTCATAAAGTAAAGCAGACTTAGGTAGTCACAAAGAATATTCTGTCAATCAGCTGGAATTACGCCGAGTGGGCCTCGGTGGAAAGGACCGTCGAGGTTTCGACAGTGTGTCCGGCGCTATACCTTCATAGATTCGTGCAAATGGCCAAGCCGATTTTCGATAAGATATAGAGAGCACAACACTCCCTTCATCTGTCAAGCGAGCATGAAGCTGACGGTTCAGCCTACATGATTCTTCCAGTCGATACCTGCCAAGAGCAACAGCGCTTTATAAATTACACCAACATCAAGGCTGACATCCTCTCATCAGACATTGATGTGTAACAAAAGAAGGAGTAACTGCCTCAACTGCTCCAATCGCCAACAGCGCATGGAAAGGCGCTTAGATAGAAGCACGACCAGAGTTGCAGCACCAGACGCTAATCACTGGATGTCACGTATGCGTTCTACTTGCTTGCTCGAGAGCTTTCTGGCCAAGGATTGTAAGATGTCCTGTTTGTCTTGTTTGTACGCATGTGCGGAATCGCATCTTGAAGCAAACCATGCAAACTGACCAAATCCAGCTTGATGCGTTCGCTGCTCGGATCTTGAAGACAGCCATCAAGTAGACTTGTCTAACGTGGCCTCCATGCGATCAAGCAGACATTTGATTGGACCATCCGCCAGTCCTTGCAAGCTGTCTTCATCCCCTTCATTCACCTTCCCGACGGCCATTGATTGAGATCCGGCTGACTTCCAGCATTGTGTCGGTTCGTGTGTTCTGAAAGTCGACACGAAGCCTGGTTGCACGGCCTAGGAAACTTTTCCCGTCGCTCTACGTCGTCAACAATGATCAGCACGTATGTCTTCGAGCGAAACGTGTCGACGCGAAGGTACGATGGGCAAATCTCAGATTGACTGCAGCGTGATATTGACAAGCTGAAATACCGAGATTGATGTCGGAAGTCGCTTTCTTTTCTTGGCATCTTCTTTGCAAAGGTATGCTAAGATGAACCGCTCCGGTGTGTTATGTGGATATGCGTACCAGCGCCATCAGTATGAATATGGAACTCATGTTCTCCTGCAATGTTCCATGCCTTCTTTGCTAGCATCATCAAGGACTCTTCCAGCGACTTGGCTGGGTCTCTGGAATACGGTTCGTAGTCCGAACTAGTGCTTGTGCAGCTCTCGACTGCGAACTTGATACTGACATCTACAGATTCCTCTTGGAAGCTGCATGAGAGTTCAGGCAGGTCACGACCTCCAAATCCTTGCGTGGGGAAAAACACTCTGAGAACGATCTCGAAGAGTTCAACCGCAGAGCCTTTGCATCTCGTTGCTGTGGACATTTCATCCCGTGCTTCAGGTAGTTGGGGTGGCTGAAGGCATGTCGTATTATTCTTCCCATGTCTTGATTCGATTAGGACTTGAGTTTGATGGTCCGGTTGGTTGATTGTCTCTATTAGTGCTTGATAATGCGAAACAGAAGCTTCGGGTCGTGTCTTAATGCTTTCGTCTTGAATTTGTCCTGTCGTACGGTGTCGAGTGTTCTCCGAAGTGAAACAGAGAGGCGTTTCGTAGAGGCGAGAGTCGGCTGAATCGTTCTCGACAGCGAGTTGGGCATGCTGATAGCACGAATTTAGGTCGCTCTGGTAATCGACGAAGGATTGATCAAGGGATTGGAACATGTTGTTAAGAGTGCTCTGGGATACGGTATCTCGACTGCTGTTTCCGTACAAAAGAACATTTGGGAAGTCAACTATCATACGATCAGTACCCTGGATTTAATAATGAATCTCACACATGAACGTGTCGTGGGGTCATACTAGTACCGATCATCGCTACTGTTTTGGTCCGCCGAGCTCTGCTGTATCAGGTCGTAATCTGCTCTGATGATTCTCGACGTGCTTTCGGACGGCATCGGACACCGTTGGAGAAGCTTACCTACTCTATATATCCGACAAATCCATGAGCCGCTTCTGCTTCACATCTAGTGGCGCAAGCAAGCAGAAAAGTAGGCCCATCGGCGAACCCGACACAGGGTGCAAGCAGAACCTAGTGTCCCATCGAAAATCATGGCTCAATATCTTCACGCCGTGTCGCCATGATGGATATGCCGCATTGCCTGGAACGCAATATACTGACATATGACGTGGATCCTTAGCAGACTAACAGAACAGTGCTGGTATACCAATCACAAGCATGTGAGTTCAATTTCGGGCCCGAGTTTCTGGATGACCCTGTTTAGTGAAAATCAAGCCTTTAGCGTGCCTCTATCATCTAGTATTAATCAGACCGATGATCAGCTTCGTGTCTGCGCTCTTGCCACACTGCTACGGTGCAGCTCGCTGGGCAAGGGCAAAGCGTCCAATGTTAGTGCAGACATTTCAAGGAGAAATTGGTATAGGTGTTGGGAGATAGAGCGCGAAGGCGAGATGTGAGAGACAGAGAGATACGGGAGACATCATGGCAAATGACTCATCCAAGATCAAGCTCACTACTTTCGGTCATACAGGGCATAGCTTGCCATGGTATGAAGAAGGCCATATTCCATCATTCTCGCTAAGCCCATGGAGATCTTTTAGCGAGAGGACTCGCGCTCAGGACAGCTCAG
Organism: Aureobasidium sp. P6; assembly: GCA_003992365.1. Classification (NCBI taxonomy): domain Eukaryota; kingdom Fungi; phylum Ascomycota; class Dothideomycetes; order Dothideales; family Saccotheciaceae; genus Aureobasidium; species Aureobasidium sp. P6. Next base: position 153,936 of record RZIQ01000020.1, read on the forward strand.
TGTTAGTTGAGACGAGCCGAACACAATACACCAAGACCGATCCGTCAGTGACATGAGGTTTGCGAATCGGCACAGGTCACGACCGGAGATTTCGCATCGATACACATGAATGAAGCACGCGAAGGTAGATGGCCGCAAAAAAGATTTGCTTCCTGAACCCCAACGACGTGAGTCTATCGAAGACCACAAGGCATACTGCGGTCAGAGGTCTGTCGGCGGCAGTCGTCGTACCCACAGTTCGGTCCAGAGATCCGAGCGCCAAGCCAAGCGCGCAGACGCCCCATTGACCGGCTAATTTGTCTGGAAGTGGTGAGACGCCAATCAACCGTTCGCTCACGGGGCGAGCGACATTCGTGCTCGAGATGTCAGGCAGGTCTGTTCAACCTGGGCAAATCAAGTCCCGTCGCTGTATGCTGCGTGGAAAGAGCTGATCTATGATGGTCGCGCTAAGATTGGGGCTGACAGATAAGCGCGTATCAGCGAAGGGGCACAGCACTACTACCTGCTCTTTTTGACTACGATCTACAAAGCCCCACTCAACCACCATGACCTTTGCATTAGTCGAGCACGAACTCACCAGTCCCCCGATGTGGTCTTTGCGTTGCCCAGAGCAGTAAGTACAATAAGTGGCACATGCGTCGAAGACTTGACACTTTTAAGCAATATTGATTGGATCGAAGAGCATAGACCAGTCTCCGCCCGGAACTTGTCTGCGAGGGCACATCGTTGTGTTATTTATGCGCTGTACCGTGGTTTCACAGATTCGTCAGCTCTCCCCTGCCATCTTTAACCCTTACGTATCGCGTACTGTACCCATGTCTTTTTGTGGGCTTCGGCGTGTAATCCAACTCCAGCAATTTGGTAATCTATCTACAGCAAAAACTTTCTCACGGCGATACAGAAAATCGCTATATTGCATTATTCATGCCCTTGACGATGTGTACATCTCCGACCCCTTCTGACATTTTGTGTTGTCGTTTGTGTCTGTTTCGTCGTCATTTTTACGAGTGCCAACTGTAAGCTTGCACGCCAGTCTCTTCTAAGTCATGCGCTCGCCCGATTCACCTAGCTTCTACAGCTTCCCACGTGATTTTTCTTGTTCATTCGGGCGTGGACTTGTCTTGAAACAAGGAAGGTTACAGAATTGTCCCCTGAGGATGTCTCTCCGAGCCGCCGCAGCCAGCTCGAAGTGCATCAGAGAGTGCATCAAATTGCCGATATCGTTAACGATCGTGTGGATGACTCGAAAGCATAATGTTTACAGCCTCCATCACCCTTATGTTCTATTCTTGTTGACTCTATCTGATATGATATCTCCAACCTACTCATGCTGCAAGAGGAATCAGCTGTCTATCAGATCCACAGGTCAACCATTTTCGATGGTCAATTCCAGTAAAAGAGAGGGTAGTAGTCTGCTGTTCTCGGTATGGTCGGTGTTACACCATTTCTGTTCCTTCATACTTGCATCTGTTTGTTTCCCCTTGCTTGGACTTGTGTAAATGGGCGTTCAGTCTATGTGTGTTAGCTCAAGATCTGGCTGAGATAGCGGCATTTGTTCCATCGAAAGCTTGGAACAGCTCCTTGGTGTGCTTCGGAGCGATGCTTCGTCACATAATCCTTTTTTGCAAAAACCTCTTGTCGCTGCCACCGGAGGAGTTCTCCTGCTCAAGCGTGTACTTTGCTGCTTTCGCTTTCCTGATGCTCCCTACGTCGTGTTGCAGATACTAGTCAAAGTTCTTTCACGTTTTGTTCATGTCTCATGTTTCTTCTGTTCTTGAACTTCATTGGTCCTTGTCGCGCCAGGGTCTCCCCTACAACCACATCAGAATAGACGGCATCAAGATCTCGGCACGCAATAGGTGGCTAATCTTCGGGTGAAGGGAGGAAGCCTCCTGATACTCATGATCTGCTTGTTTTTGTGTCCGAACACGTCTGCATAGGAATGCTGTGACATAGATGACTTATCTTGTACGCCAGTCCAGGACGTGAGAACCTACAATCATACGCTGTATCGTTAGGAGCATGAGTTTTCCCACCATCGCAAGAGTGAAAAGTCTCCAGCTCCAGAAGTGCATTTCGATTTTAGCCACCGAAAGTTCTGGCCACGCTCTCTCGGTGAACCTTTCGTGAAACGGTCAGCGAGCATATAGAATGTGCAAGAATTTCGCGTAAATTACGTCTAGAACATAACGCATGACAGACAAAATTTCTTGACTACTGCTCAGTCTCGAAAAGATATTGATCAATACACGAATCTCTTCACTGCAAAGCCCTATGGTTCTTGAAAAGCCCAATTCTACAGAACAAGCAGATAGCTCACTGACGCGTGTATAGATCGGACATGTCAAGATTGTCGTAAAAAGCGGAGTAACGGAACCGAGACGCTCGACTATATGGTCTGCAGCGTCGTTTTTCCAGACTAGAATATCTTAAACATTACATATAGAGCTTTGTTGGTCTCAGTACCATTGATCTGTGTCGCGTTACCTTTGTACTTGAGCGAGGACCACCAGCGCCCAAGATATGTCAGCGAGTCGGACTCTGGAGGACTCTACTCCGGAGACGTCGGGTACGCCTCGAGTACACACAGTCACAGTGGGAAAGGGTGCACATCGATTCGATCCCGAGACTGTCTTTGCTGCGGTCGGAGATTCAGTGAAGTTTGAATTCTTCCCTCTGAATCATTCCGTTGTCAGGGCAGAGTACGGGTATCCATGTATCCCTTTCGAGACAATGCTAGGCGGAAGAACAGGCTTCTTCTCGGGCCTCTTCCCTGTTTCCGACGTCTTGAGTAATGTACGCAGTAATGCACCGTCGTAGGCACTGACTTCGACTTGGTTGACAGAGCGCCATAGCCTCCTACGTGGGAGCTTACGATCAATGATACGAACCCGATATTCTACTACTGTTCTGCTCTAGGCTCGTGTCTCGACTGGGGAATGGTCGGTACGATCAATCCAGTGAGTAAATGTAACCATCTTTCTTCAGCATAACTGATCTTCCACTCGAAGAACTCGTCCACATCCTTGCAGAAACAGAGAGAGCTAGCTTTGAGCGCACAGATGATGCTTCAGCCAGGAGAGGGGTTTCCGTCTGAGGCGTCATCATCATTGCAGTCCAATGTGCCAGCTGAGTCCACCGGGTCAGCACTCGCTCCTAGCCTCATATCCACACACACGAAGGAGTCTTTCACATCTAAGAACGGATTGCCCCCTGCCGCTATAGCTGGCGTAGTTCTTGGAGCTGTTGTGGTATTCTGTGTCATCCTGGCAGTGATCCTTCTTTTTGTCCGTCCAAAATACTGGAATCGAAGCTGTGATAAGACAGCCGAAGCACCCGTACTGTCGTCATCGTCATGCAAGACTTCAAGCACGACTCCAGATACGGTTTTGCAACGATCTTCGGGGTCTGGTCCAGGTCAAACTCCAGGCCAGAATGCATATCAAGCTTTAGGTCAAGCTCCGGGTCGAGCACTGGATCAAGCATCAATACAGAGTCCATACATATCGCCATGTTCCCCTGGAATCCTGCAAATTATTGGCCCGCCGCCCTCACCTCTACACAACCTAGACACGTCGGTGTTTGAAAAATGCTCAAATTCTGTGTATGAGCTTCAAGGAGACGAGTAGGTCATGACTCCGTACACTCTACTACTTGAGCCGCAGGGCAAGCTGGAAGAAAACTCAATCATGTAGAGTCGATTCATGTCTTCGTCCGCATGAACGTTATCAACAACCCCATTGAAGTGGCCTGCCAGTACGATTGCCCAATCTTCGGAGTTCATCTGTGTTGAATACATAGCTGGAAAGAGTGGTCGAACGTCATGTACGTTATATTTCGAGGCCATGCATAGTACAATTCCATTCAAAGGATCATAATCACTGTGGCAGCTCCACAGATATGGAAGAATTTTGAAGACCGTCTCCAGAACGATGACTTCGTAGATTCCTGCCACGTACGCCTTCTACAGCATATCTCTCTGTTTCATGGCAATGATACTGCTAGAAAAATTGCTTTACCTCCTTGCAAAGTATGATAAATTCGCTGTCAGATCTGCTTTCACACTATCATTATTAGCAGAGTGCAACTCTAGAAGGGACTTGTACAGAGTATGTCTCCACCCGGGCGATTGACAAACGATGATGGTGGAGGTTGCATGGCGATGATATCAGTTGATGAAGCTGGCAGATGCGAGCCGTAGCGTTCACGCAGTGGCTTGGGGTCATGGTACCTGTCGGTCCATCCATCAGGAGGCTCTCTTTGAAGCTAGTCTGTTACGTAATAAATACTCCTGGAAGTGTCGTGCTTATAACATCTCGAGACTGAGGAAACGAATATGCTCGACTGTCACTCGAAAATATCCTTCCAATGGCGCTCTTACTAGATTGTGTCAAGATCAAACTTCTTGATAGGTCATCTTTGATGAATGACGGCAGACAATCTGCGTTCCTGATTTGACGACCCGGGAGGAAGGAACAAAGAAGACCTTCGATGTATACTACGGGATCGGGTTCTCGGCCTGAACAAAAGCGGAAGCGAGGTGCTCGTTGCATGGCTAGTATCTAGCATAAGCACTGCTGCCAATAACCAATGTCTGACAAGGACTGGATCACGATGAAACTTACGTTGTGTTTTCTCGCCTGCCTGGTGTATTTCATCAATACCGAGAGCATCTAAGTTAGAGTGAGTCAGTGGAGGTTTACGCTGTCTAATCGTAGTGGCTCTCTGTTTTATAACGCTTCACCCACTACGTTGCTTCGGTAACGCCACCCACTGATTTAGTTTACAAGAATCCTTCAAGCTCAAGGATGGGCTTTTGCTCGAGATCACTACTGGGTCAAGGATTCAATCTGACACCGGCAGGGGATGTAGTCATGGAGCCACAAGACAAAAACAGGCCAACAATTGCTATCACATAAGTTCTCGTGCCTCGGCATTAGATCTGTGTAAGGCACTCAAGATTCAAAATTCACAGACGAGCACTCGATCAGAATGTTTCTCTCGAAAAGTGAGTTTCAGTCTTTTCCTGAATCGAGCTTCAAAACTTCCGAAGAATTGAAGGCGCTCGTATCCAAATATGGATCGACAACGAACAACAACCGACATTCATCTCTCCAGTCCACCTATCACGTACTCTCATGCCTCTGCATACTCGCGAACATCACTATCGCAGGATGGATGTTTGTCGGTCAAGACTTGACGAGCCTGGAACGCTTGCGAGGGAGAGCGACGACGGCACTCAGTGCGAACTTCTGTGCTTGTATCGCGATTCGCAATGAACATGTCATCAACATGCTCGTTAGAATCGCCTGTAGCCTGCCGCACCGTACTCCGTTGAAGATAAGAACTTCAGCGGCTCGAATCTATTGCCACGGTGGCGTTCACTCCGGCTGCGCTATCTCCGGCGCTATCTGGTATCTAGTTTCCACATGTCTCTGCCTCTTGGTATCTCCAAGGGCGTCTCGTACTCAACCAGCACTTAGCTTTGTCTCAGGGATCACAATGCTACTGCTTATAGCCATTCTGATCTTCGCACATCCATCGCTCAGAGCCAGACACCACAACGTGTTCGAATTGACCCATAGACTCCTTGGGTGGATGTTTGTAGGCACGCTCTGGCTACAGGTCTTACTTGCGAATATTGCAAAATCAGCAGAGAACGCTACGATATCTGGCCAGCATCTTCTCATGGACGCCTCTTTCTGGCTTTTAGTTGTGTCTACGGCCTTACTCATCTACCCATGGACACAGCTTCGTTTGGTTTCGGTGGAAGCTAACATCCTGTCCGAGCATGTTGTTCGCCTGACAGTGCACCATAAGAACGAGACACCCTGCGTAACGCGAAGACTAGCGACCATGCCGCTGAAAGAGACGCACGCTTTCGCTACGATCCCAGGAAAGGACGGCACAAGTTACTCAATGTACATATCTGCAGCGGGTGACTGGACTCGAGGCTTGATCGGCAATCCGCCTAAGAAAATCTGGGTAAAGGGCCGACCGACATACGGCGCTACGTATTCCTCCGGCCTGTTTCGGAAAGTTCTCTTCGTAGCCACAGGATCTGGTATCGCCCCAGTTCTATCCGCAGTCTTAGCTCGTGACGTAAGTGAAGTAGTGGTGTTCTGGATGACCTCAAGACCACGCGGACAGCTCGAAGATGAGCAGCTACAAGAGCTGGAAGCCTATCGAGACCACGTTATCATTCACAATCAAAGTCGTCACGATATCGCATCGGCGGATATACCCGCCACAATCTACGCGATTCATCGCGAACACCAGTCTGAGGCTGTGTTTGTGGTATCTAATCCTGGGCTGATGAAGAAAGTCAGGGGAGATCTTGAGCGCAGAAATGTGCCTGTCTTCGGACCCATATTCGACTCGTAGATAGCCTAATGAGATATGCCCGACTTCAGACTCGTGATCAACTGCTTGTTTATGAGAGGCCAAAAAGGCCAATTTGACTCGTCTTACAAACCAGGTATGGAAGGAACCAATCGCATGCCACGAAAGCGGTTAGAGATTTGTTTGCGCGTCAGCAGGCGCTGGATTGCAGTAGAGTGATAGAGTCTTCAATCATCTCAAGATCACAAAGCCTCGACCATCAGGCAGATAGGGCGTGATGGGAGAAGTTCGGCAAGCTCAATCAAGCTCCTGTTCTGCAGGCAGACATATGGAGACCTATCAGCACACAGCTGTGGCGTTCATATTGAATCTGCTGAGGAGACACATGAAAACACCTGGAGTCAACATCATGCTGTGGCAGATCTAGAACTAAGAAGCGAGAATTACCGGCGTCGTAGAGGCCTGGGACATACTTACTGGAACAACCGCGAATGGTCATTACATACCTATGACATATTATTCTTTGAGAAGCTGTGAAGAGCGTCTCAAAATATGCTGGTCTCGGCAGCAGAGAGGGAGAAGACATCTGGCATCAGGTATTCATCATGATGATTTCGCTACGTGTATCACTTGTATCCCGATTAGACCAATGACATGTACATCTCATGTAATCTCACAATACTGGGAAGTATAAGTACGCGTTGCAAGCTGAGATGACCGCAAATACCAATAGTCTGGATGAACGCCCAAAGGACTCTCTTCAAACTAGTTTGTGAGTAGTCGAGCCTGACATCCTGTCAGTCTTGATATAGCACGGTGTTAGTGACTTCAATCTGAACATCTAGCGGTTCTACTTCCTTGTGAGCTCTCGAAATCGCCCAGAATTCTGGGAGATTCCTCTACGACCCAGACGAGCCACTCCGATAGTGGCTCACAAACCCTAAGAAAACTTCGAAAGTTTTGTAGTGGACCGGGCAAGCACCTACTTCGCTATTTGATTGTCCAAATGGGACTGAGGGTGAAACAAGACCCGCAGTTCAATCTGCCAGAGGGCGCGATGCGATCGCCGTTAAGAAGAAACAGAACGCCCAGGCGGTATAGCTCACTCCGGCGTGGGCGTAGGCAGCGAGTTGTCCTGATGAGACGGAGCAGTTCTGCATTCGCTGTTTCCAGGTTATATGTTGGTCGTAGACATGGAAGATCCACAGATCCTTTGCAACACAGACGGAAACATACCGTCAAAGTGGAGAATCTGGTTTACGGGAAGAGTCCAGATAGGATGGGTGGGGGACAAATACTAGATATCTGAAAGCTCCTAGATTCATGAAGCTTCTGATCCTGATCTTGAACAAAAACCTTGGCAGTATAGTAGTGAAGTTCCAGGATGCGAAATTTGACCAAGACAATCTGGCTGTATGCGCAACATGGAAGCGAGGCAAAGTGATGTCTTTAAGAAATATCTTCGCTTTGCCTTGTTCGGCTTACAGGCCATATCGTGTCGCGTCCAGAGTTACAGTACTGGATGATGCATGAAAGCTTGATGACGGGAGCTATAGATGTTGTAGACCAGGTGATGTATATGTCCATACGTTTCTCCAGATCCTTGCCGTTCAAGATCACACTAGGTGGTCCAGAATCTACGACGAAGAGTAGCAGAGGGATGGAATCTTCGCATTAATGTGATACAGATTGCTTGATGCCCTAAACATCCATAAGAAGCGTCTGTTCCAGCGTGGGCCAATTCATTGATAGTACGATGTTGCGTACATCACTTCTCGATTGCAAAAATATGTGTTTCCACCGCGGTACGATCTACAAACTGACCCGAATACTCTGACATCTCGCGACTCAAGTTTCCAAGTGAGCTTGATGATGCGACAACAATCCAATAGAAAAAGCAATGAAGAGTCAATAAAGGCTCGGAGAGACACTTCGGTGCTTGTCTGTTACGACAAAATCGAATCTGTTGGCAAGCCTATAGCCAGATAAGACCCGCCGTCATTCGACAAATATGCGATCACCAGCTTCGTCCCTTATGACGGGATAATATGCTGAGACGGTGTGATTAGCTTCTGCGAACTTTGTGCTGCTGTCAGTTCCACATCTCGTTGTGCCTTATAAGCTTGACCATAAAGCATCGTTGAGATGTCTGTACCCTGGACTGCCTCACTTGTCTACAGGCATGATGGTGACCACAGCTTTGACTTGCTTAGAGAGCATATGCAATGCCTGCAGTGAACTGTACGAACTTTCCTGCTTAGAAAATCTCAGCGCGCGTGATCAAGCGGATCTGAGATCAAATATAGAGCTGATAGGTCCCATCGGCAAACGGCCGTTTGTGAAGAATGGCCCACTTGTGCTTGGTCTAACATTACTACTGTGTGAGATGTTGAGAGACATGAGACAAGGTACGGCAGCATCTTGCACAACCTCTCACTATGGCACTGACACAATTCATGCAGATTGGTTCCAATGGAGAGACCACACGGATGCAGAGATACAGAATGAAATGTCGCAGCCATCAACAATCGACGAGATAGGGGAGTTCTGTAAGAACATCCTTGACTTGTCGAATGATACGACTTCATCTTACCATTCATTAGACGAGCAGCAGCATCTCAACAACTCAGACGAGTGATTCGTTTACCTCAATGGGCCCAGATCCTGGATGATTCGATGATCATTAGGCTGAGTGCAGCAAACAGATGGAGGACAGACTTGTGGTAAAGACAGTTCGATGTTGAATAATGATATACTTCATACGAGCATGTACGGAATCCATGTTCTTCATGTTCAAGTGTTGTCTTCCGTCCTTAAAGAACAAAAGTAAACATCGATTGAATCCTACATCATAGAGATCAATCAATCTCTGAAACCTAGTGTCTCGATAGAAGATTCTAGGCTTCCGATAGAGCCCGATTGTATCTCCTAGTATCTTAGCGCTACTCCCACACCCGATCTTGATCGGTCATTGAGATTAGAGGTAGAAGACGTCCTGATTTACGTTCTGGTCACAGTAATCACTTGAGCGAATGTCCTCTCACTCTTAGGGTTCCGCGTTAGGAGGAAAGATAGACTCCAGTCAATAGAAATTAACCTGGACCCTTCATCTACACGGAACAGCTACAAGCCAAAGAAATTAGATAGCGCTCGGAACACTGTACATCTATATCCCTCGGGTCACACACCAGGGCATAATTTGACTCCGCTCCACAGTCAGACGACTGTTAGCAAACGACGAGAAGATCTTTGCACGTATGGACTAAACGAGAGCATCGTTTTGCTCATCGGATATGTTTCAGAGTCGGACTGGAGCCTTATAGCAGAGTCTAAAGCGAAACAAACATTGAACCCCGCAACAGACAATGATCCAGAGTTATGTTCCAGGACAGTAAGGTAGACGGGAAAGTTTGGAGAAAGCCGCCAGGAATCGATGCGACTGTATACGCTCTCCAGATTCTTGCGAATCTGGAGAAAATGAGCGAGCAGCAAGCTCTGGAGTGGCTTTAGACATACTCTGACCTAGGTCCACGGTCAAGGCGCACTTATACAAGCTTCTGACAGCGTGGTAGTCTTAGGTAGATCCTACGAACTCGCTCGTTGTGCACGGGGCATGTTAAGATAGTGATGGCTGACATTTTCTTTTACTTTCGGAGAAAATCAAGCTGTGCAAACATAGAAGAACTCGACACTGTGGCACGATGGCGATGGCAGAAGCAATCGAACAGTCCCGATAGATGTGGCATGCCGTCCAAGAATTTTCAGATAACATGGTCAAAACTCCCGGCCCATGACTTGATATGCGTCATCGAACCGTTGTATGGCCTGCCTCTTGACCTGCCTAAACCTCTCCTCGCCCATACTCTGCTCCACCTCAAAAAGGGGTCTAGGAAAGTTGCTGAGAAAACAAGCGAGATGTTTGCTTATACTTCGATCCGGGGATTCGATTATTCCTTTCTCATAGCGTTCGCATAAAATCATATTCTAGAACACGATAGCGTTGGTCAGCAACAGGTTGACTGTTATTTACGACAGCTGAAGACATACTTACGTATATGATTAGAACCTCATCACGGTTTTCTAGCGCTTCGCGGACTTGTAAGATCATATCGCGGTCCTGTTTAGTCTCCACCTCGCGTGTATCTCCACATGCATATCGATCGAGTGACGGCTTCCACGAAGATTCTGCGAAAATGTCCCTGGGTCCGTTGGGACGAAGCATTGTCAAAGTGTGTGTGATTCTCTATCGGTGAGTGGAAATGAGACTTCGATACTTTTATGTGCAAATTCGCCGGCGTAGATCATTCGCATACTAGGTCCTCAGACAAAGACCATGGTGCCTTGTGAAATTTTTCTCATAAGACGCTTTGTAGCAAGGTTTTAAACTCCACCGGAATTACGCGAAGCCATACTTTACTTTGCTCGTATACCAAATCACACTGTATGGTATCCAATTATTGACTGTAATAAATCACTGACATCTCAGCAGACAGCACACTTAGCGCTCTTAGTTGCACCTTTTTGGACAGAGACCCCATCTCCGCGGAGGAACCGTGCCAAGGATTTGATGGTAGACATTGAAGACATGCTACACAGTAACTCTGCATGATCTCATTAATGTAGATACTCGGACGTCTATAGTGTTTTTCTCTAAGATCAAAAACAGTATTTGCATATCCAGATGCGTAGTGAAAGTCGCTACTCAATCAATTCCCTGCACGTTGAGTTATGCGGATCAGGACTCGCAGCCATCCCTCCTCACTCCCAGCCGAAATCTCTAAGGCGAGTCTAGAAGCTGTCTCTTATAGAGCGTTCAGACCCATAACGGTCGCAGCGTACTATTAAAGGCATATCCCATCAGATTATTTGGAAAGGGTATCGCGTTTTGGAAGATGTACACGACTTGCTGTACTGTTGCCTGGTGTGGATTGGGAGTGAAGTCCGATGGACGAAATCCAGACCAAGTGGTGAGATCTGTCCTAGTCCCGCCGTAAGGAACGGTGGTATCTATGCACGGCATGTAATCCATATCCACTGTGGAAAGACTCAAGTCTCTTGGGCAACAAGAGCCGAGCCCCGCATTATTCTCCAAAGTATCGAAGTTATTTTCTTGCGCAGTACCCTCAGGCTCCAGTGCACCATGAGTTGTATCTGCTCCTGTTTTCGCTACTGACAATATGTCTTGCGATGGTATGTCTCTCAATACCTGATCCGCGTAACTAGCGACTGCATCGTCGCGGGTGTTCAGGTGAACCTGGAGTCGGTCGAGTGAGATTGCGGTCTTAGGATCATCAGCGACATCTTGGGTCGAGCGAAAGGAGCCTCCCTCGTCTGTTTCCCAATCGGCGAAGAGATCAGAACCGGGTTGGCTCGAATCCTGCGGAAACAATGGTGACAGATCACAAGAACTGAACAGATCTGGAGCAAATAGCTCCTGGCTCACGTGCTTAAGACCACTGAATATCTCCGAGGGTTGTACCTCCGGGTCCGGAGTTCGAGATCTCTCTCTACTAACTGTCGGTGGTACTGGATCTGTCGACTGACGAGGAGCCTCTGCATTGATACGCTCCCGAGAGATCTGTTCGAGACGTCGGAGCTGATCAAACCGTTCTTTAGTCTGTCTGACTTCGAGTTCGAGTCGTTCTTTAGTTTCTTTGGACTCTCTGACTTCGAGCTCGAGGCGCTCTTTAAGTCTCTTTTGTCGCTCCCGATATTTAGCCTGGGCCGCGCGGTTCCTCTCCTTCCTTTCGATATTGCTTACCATCGCGACCCGGATGAATGAGTATGATTGATTTGAACCTCACAAGTCTGCGCAACAAAGCTGATGACGGGTCCAGACGAGGTTTAAACATCTAGGCTTATGTATCTTCGGAGTCTCCCACCATCGCCATGCCCACTTCTAAGCAATATGACACATCTGCCTCGTTTTTGTGCCTGTGCGAGGGATAAAAATAGCAGTCTTTGCCTCGAATTAGGCCATGTTTCAGGATAGAAGTATATTTATAGACTGCTTGTGAGGAGAGAGCACATCTCAAAACCATCGCACACTTCAACTAGCAAAGCGCTGAGCCTTGTGACACAGGATAGCCAACGGCCAATTACGGTGGGTCTTGTTTGACGGTCTGGCATCTCTCCAAGCTACGAGATGCGCGGTAGACAATGAGTTTCGCATAGTTTCTGTGATGATCATATCGACGTACGTGATTGATCTGCATAGCAGTTCGTCTCACTGACAACAGCATTCGCCTAGTCTTCTAATGCTCTGAGCCTGGATCGCAACTTGCCTGCGCCAAAAAGTCATGTCTTTCACCGATGCGCCTTCGGCAACTGAAATGTTGGCTGTGACAGATGAGACCATCCCCCGGTAGAGATCCAGATCACACAGGATTCAATGGTCTAACACTTGTTTAAGAAATGAGATGCTTTACAGAAACAGTTTCAGGACATCGCTTTTACGTCGGCGACCGAAACACAACTATAAAGCAGCTCCTAAAATTCCAAGTAAGAACGTGTCGAATCATTTAGTTGGAGATTTGGATAGAAAAAGTCGATGCGCGATGTTCATGCATGCAAGACTGATCACGAGCGCACCATGAACGTAAGTAGACATACACTCTTTTCTTCTGATGAAACTAATGACGGCCACCTTATCTTTTCGAACTAGTACTAAAGCTCATCCCTAGCTAGAGCGGAGGTCCTCGCTCGATAAGAGGTGGCATATAATGACTGCGTGGACCTGACTGCTAACCATCACGATACGAAGACTAATGGCCTAAGGGTGGATCCAGTGGAGTGTAGTCTCGTTCAGACCTCCTTTGCGACGATGAGATCCCTTAGCCATTTGATATCCAGCCCTCTGATGTCTAGTCAATCTCGTGGTTGGACACCATAAGCCTCTATACATTTTTCCTGACGTAGTCACGGAAGAGACCGGATGTAGCTATGACCAGATCAAGCGCAGATGCTGGACTCAGCGAGAGCGATTCGGTCGGATTAGATATCCCATGGTATGTGTCTGCGTGGGAATAATTTCCTCTGTCTCCATGGTGGCCTGAGGCAGCATAAGGTGAGAGCTCGGGATACGCAGTTTCTAGGAAGCCAGGACTGAAGGAATGATGACGCTTGGTGATTAACAGGTCTCTTGCTAGCTTCGGAGATACCATGGTGGCCGAGCTGTGCATGGAAACGAAGATGTGCACCAGGCCTTAGTAAGAATCTACGAGCCAGGACTGAGGTGGGTAAAAAGGAACTCCTCTAGCAAAACGCCGGCCTTGACCATCATTATATCGCGCACTTGCTTCCTTTATACTGAATGCAGCATTGTTGCCGGATTCCTCTGAGGAATCGGGGCGTCATGATGTCGTCCAATGTGCCGAATTCTTTACAGCCAATCGCAAGTCGACCAATTTCTGTCATTCGATGTAATAAATAAGCATTATTTTCGCTGTCAGTACGAAATTTTACGACTCGACGTGATGACGACCTATACGCTACAAGCTTCGCACTTGATTTAGAAACGACACGATGAGATTGGAGAACCTAATATAGAATGATACCAGACTGCCACTTTTGCTTCGCGGCTTCAGTAAACTGTGAAACGTTCATTAGAGATACGTTTGGGAAATGCTCGACTTGCGTGTACTGGTGCAAGTTTCAGCAAGTCGGAAACATCGTTTCCTAGCACTAAGGTCTCGCTCAAAGAATGGAACTGACTCTCCTCACGTAGCTTTTGGCGTTCTCAATTCTTTGTTTAAAGTGAAGGCTTCGCCGAGTGAGCCTTCCAATCGGAATCAACACTGTTTTTGATGTATGCATTAGCGGCGTCGAATTGTAGAAGCCGAAGAATCCATTCCGAAAGAGCCAAGTGGGCAGTTCATTAGCTTTCTGCGGAGCAGTACTCATAAGTGAACGGTGAGATGTGCCTGGGCTTGTAGGATATCTGGTTAGAACTTGACATCTCAATTCTGCAACTTTGAGGTCTCCAAACGCAAGTGGGCATTTCTGCCTGTTTGGTACCCTTGAAGCGGCTTTCGGCAAGTCTGTATGGCGTCACGCAGGGTTTCGCACGGACACTCTAGAACCACATGTGCGAATTCATAGCATAGCCCTAACAGGTAGTTTTCACTGGCAGTCCATTGTAGGAGCCAATAGTGGATGTGGGTCTTTGTGGAGAAGCGGCCGGCGAGCGTAACAATTACAAGTTGGCGGCACGCACACGCGCGAAATTAACGCTGTCCCGTCCCGTGGCTTACCGAGTCTACGGCGGGGACGTACCCTTGTGATTTTCGGCGCACAAACAATCGCAATTCCGATTACACGTGTGGGCCAACGCCAGGCGATGGTAATTAATAACACCAGAGCGGTAGTGTCGGAAATTAGAAAGTTATGGTCTGCCAGAGGCTTTGTCCCTCGGCTGTATCGAGACGTGCTTTGCGCAATGGCCCCGCCTGTATCGATCTCTGTTATTCTGCGACTTTGAAGAGTAGGATCGTGATATTCTTAAAGACACCCTTCTCATTTCCCTGCACACATGTCCGTGCTCTTCTTGATTCTAAATTCGCATATCTACATCGCAAGATCAGCTCCTGTTTCGGCGCAGAATGCCTGCCCTCAAGCCTAACTACGAACATGAGCGAAAACCTGAGCTTTGAAGTTGTCACTGTGTCGATAAAGCGGGCGCCAATTTCCATAGGCACAACAACTGGAGAGCAACAAACATCGATGCAGCTTCCTAGTGATCAGCCTACTGGATCTCATATCAGTTCGACATCGACAAATACTTTCTTAGCTAATGAGCCAAACAACAACCAGTCGACTTCTCAGTATGGGGAACAAAATTCTAACGAGACTCTCGGAGACATTCTCAGAAGGCTACAGCAAGAGCATCCCAATCAACGATCAGCTGGCGGTAACTCTGGTGCAAAGCCGAGACCACGGTCGAGTACCGTGGTCGTCAACAGACCGAAAAATAACCAGAGCGGTGTACGAAAAGGCCATGTTCCACGGAAAGACCGTGCTCCACGAAAGGACCATGCTCTACGCAAAGGCCATATTCAATCATGATAACTTTTCGTGTTTTGGCTCATACTGATATCCTACGGCCCAAAACGTCCTTAGAGTAAGTCATTCCCAGTCCGTCAGCTGCTGCTCGTCGACTGACTAGTAAGGCACTTTCTACAGGATGATTTGCTTGAGTTAAGGCGAGAGTCGAAAAAGGCAAGATCTAGATTCAAATTGCGTGCGTGGAAGCAGGCCCAGCCTCGAATTCTGTAGTGGGGGCAGTGTGTTACACATATGTCATGGATATCGAGTCGACTAGTTTTTGTCACTTACTCGACGGACGAATCAACTCGAGTCTCTTGAAATTGGTTTAGTAGTCCTTTCTTGAAAACATGGGGATAGGTTTCACCACAGAGTCACGAACACATTCCTTGAAGTCTATGAAAGGAGCTCTCCATGACACATGGCGTCGGTCGGGCATCGTCTTTTTTATGTGCCACGTTGTTGTTCCTCGTGTTTGCTGTCAATTTTGGACAACCTAGTGAAATGGTTTCACATGTATCTGTAGACAAGCATCTGTTACAAGTGGACGATCTGATCCGCGATCTCTGGTCATCGAGATCCTCACAATTCAGCTTTCTCACCGTTGGTGGGGCAGGCGCATCTCAGTGGCTGCAAGGTGTATGTCCCGCATACGCATACATCACAAAAAGATCACGAGGTAGAATCTGTAGGGTTGTGGGCGAAGATGTTCAGATATCCAACCAATCGGGTTACAACAGGGCATACCACGACTGTGAAGATGAAACGAATGCCCCTTGGTTCGACTCTGCAATGAAGATGGCGCTCGGCATGTTCGACCTTCCAGATCACATGCGTGAGGGTCGTCTACTGTCTCGTGCTTTTGTTGCCAGAATCAGCTTATGGAGGACAGTCTTGGACAGACGGTAACATGCTCTACCAGAGAATAGAATGAACCTGCTCTCGTCGCCTGTGACATATCGAACGCATAGACTCCCTGGATCGTGGAATTAGCACTAGATAAGACAACTGGATTAGTGCCTGAAAGTGACGATGATCTGGTCTTTGCTATTTGAGATGCCCTGCCATCGAAAGGAGTAAAAAGCCTGAAAAACTCCACGTCTTCGGCCAAGCAGACGACTGCATTCGAACAGAACCTGGAGCGGACTCTACTGAGTGGAGACCGTCATATTACCTACATTTCCAGGACGAGGTTACTTAGCTGGAAGGTCGCTACGC
This sequence comes from Aureobasidium sp. P6, assembly GCA_003992365.1. NCBI lineage: Eukaryota > Fungi > Ascomycota > Dothideomycetes > Dothideales > Saccotheciaceae > Aureobasidium > Aureobasidium sp. P6. Next base: position 170,538 of record RZIQ01000020.1, read on the forward strand.
CTAGCATATACACACATACAACAACAAGCACATAGCAGTCGTTCACATGAAGATACAGAAAGCCATGCGATCGATGGCCGTCGATTTCGTATCAGTTTTACTGCCATCCAGGGCGCCCCACAAGCTGGTTCAATTACGAGCCGCTCTGAGACGACGTGTCATTCTCATTTCTTCGGGATAGTGGTAATATGGCGAGAGATTTGCAATTATCAGTAGCCACCAAGGCCATGCTAGCGCAGTTAGAGTGATTTGCGCTGACTTTAAGCTGTACGTGTGAGTTCTAGTTGTCCTACGTTTCCTCGCCCTTTCCTTCTTGTCAGGCAATCAGAATCTGAGACAACTCGCACAACATGTTGCTAACTATGGTGGTCTCATTATCCTGTCTGGCCTTGATCTACGGACAGGCAAATCGTAAGTGCACGTCAGATCCTCCAGTTTGGGTTCATAGTGACTAATCATCCCCTAAGATTGGTCTCCTGTGCCGATTCTTTTAGCTTCTATAGTCGTCCTGAGAGCATCCATGGCAATCACGACTCTGTGCAATAGGTACTTTCTGGATGAGGGTGCCACACATTCTCGAATTCCTCTGCTGGTACTTCCACTGTGTATCATCTGGGTCACAGCATGCGACTGGACCTTTCTGACCGTATTGTTCTACGTACTCTGGCTTTCTGACGACATCCTTTCGTGGAGACGACTCAGATATCACCCAGGACCTTGGTTCGCTGGTGTGTCTTCTCTGCCAACGCTGTGGTATATACGTAAGGGAGATTTCTCCGACTGGCAGCAGCGCTCGCACAAGAGGTATAGGGATATAGTCCGTGAGTCATGTTTCATCGTCTCTGGCCGCCTTCTCTCACATCGGCACAAGCATCGGTCCCGACCGACTGGCGACGTCCGACGGTGAATTCATCCACAAGTTGGATAGCAAGAAACATGGGAGTCCGAGATCTGAGTGGTACGGGGCTGCCATCAATCCCGGCCCGTTCCATGAACGCAATGTGACGACAATGACGGATGGAGAACATCACGGGCGGTATAGAAAGACATTGACAGCTGCTTACAATAGTTTCGACATGTTCAAGAGCGTGCATCACAGTGCTGAGCTTCACATCAAGGGGTCCATTGAGAAGCATATCGATCAAGCAAACGATAATATCACACAAATCATAGATTTTGCGCCTATCATTGAGAGATTCGCTTTACAGGCCATCTCGAACATGGCATCCGGACAGGTTCGAAGACATGTACATGGTATTAAGGGCGGCCGCTAATGCGCCATACTGGACTAGGATGAACAAGACGTCACATGCATTAGTCTTGCCGTTTTCCAAGGCCAATGGTGGTTCATGATGATGACTATGTTCCCGTGGACGCAGGTCTTTGCAGGAGGGCTCTTGGCCACTTTGAAGCTCTGGCGACATATTGCTTTCGGCAAAACACTTGCTACTGTTGTGAGGATCGTTGAGAGACGATTTGGGGAGAACAAACGAGTATCTGCTTCGCGAAGCATCCCACAGTACAGACTATATACCGACATCATATCTGGTCTTATGGACGCAGATCTCAGCGTTGAGGAAGCGGCTAACAACCTCAATGTCCAGATGTAAGCCTTCCATACATTATTGCGCATCACTGTAACGGTCCAGCTAACATCTTAATTAGAATGGCTAGCGCTGCAGTGACAGCCCCATATATTGCTCATATGTGTGCAAAATACATGAAACAGCCGTTGGATGAACAGAATGCTGTCAGATCCGAGCTTAATCGTTGCTTCAAGAAATGGACGAGTGGTATACCTCCAGCCTTGAATCGGAACGAACACCCATATCCGTCAGCACCCATCAATGAGTGTTTACGTGTCTGTCCTCCCGCAGCCCTTTTCAGGGAACAACGCGTGCGTGACTCTGGCTATCCGGAACGCAGAATTTCAGGCGGCATCTTGGTTGGGTAAATACCTTGTTATCCTGTCAAACGACGAAACACTGAGTTGTGACCCAGGGTGTGTCTAGGTGCGGCTATGAAGGATCCAAAGACATTTGGCGACCAAGCAGATGAGTTTAACCTATCTCGATGGTTAAGGTCCGACATAAAAGATCTCCAACGCATGGAAGACTGTCTTGGGCTTGTTTTTGGCTCTAGCATGTCTGAATGTCCGGGGAAAAAGACCGCGTTTAGGGAATTGGTGGTCTCTCTGTACGAGGTAAGTCAAAGGAAGCCTGGTCGAAAACCTAAAGAGTTTGCTTTGCAGCTTCGTCTTGTATTATGGGCCCGCTAACACCCTTTGCAGGCGGCTAAGTACAGATATCAGATTGTGAATCGGGCAGAATTCGCTCGCTTTTCGAATAAGGGCGTCCAAAGAGTCAAACATATGCATGTGCATGTCTAGAGACTTAGAGAGAGCATAACCCCGAATTTTCTGGCACAGAATTCTATCGGCCCTCTCCATTGAATAAAAGCTTTTTTACGAAGATAAACGAGTTGGAGTGCCAGAATCGATGATTGAGAGAATCGAACGATACGAGAAACTGCCCGAGAGCTTATTTGTAGTATCTGCTCGTGCCAGTTCTTTAATCCTTTATCTGCGATGGTATCTATATTGTTTTTTCTCCGCGGTCGTCCTTGCTAAAAATCCTTAGCCATTGACCGGAAGCAAAAACCAATTCGATCGGCGAATTGTGCGCTATGCTTTGTTGTCTTGCATTCAAGGAACCACCACACAATTGCGCATGCAAGGAAACAATTCACATACCATGGGTAAGAGCATGTGGGCCAATACATACTGCGCCGGTCGGATGTAACACATCGGTCACACAGCATCTGACCTAGCACCGGATATATGCAGGCGTTACTGTGTTCGGATTATGATTCATGTGCACTTGCCTTTTTGACTTTCGCATACTTCATCCTTTTTACCAACATTCGTTTTCTGAAACAACACTGGAACAGCCGTGACTCTTGATCAGTAACGTCTTCGAGGCTTAGAAACGTTTACTCATCTTTACTAGTACACGAACGATTCACACATTGGCACATATGATTAACGTAAAGAAGCTTTTCAAACACGAATCGCTCTCGATCTCCGATGGAGCTAGGGATCATCGCTCCGTCGTAGAGAAGGATAGGGAGTCGGACCGTATTGCTACGAAGAAGAATGCCGTGGTTCTCACCAATTCTTAACCATAAACTTGGCTGACAAGATTTATAGGTTCGACGGTGTAGCTGTGACAAACTAGTCATTGCTAGGAAAAGATGTACATGTGGAGTCCAGAACCGTAGTCCGGCAAGGTATCCATATCTGATTCCAACGCTCCATGTCTGACCGCTAACGTCGATCAAAAAAGAGTCACCACTATCCTGTCCATGGAGTATGGAGGTAATTCAAGTTAGTGTGCAAAGAGTCGGGAGCCGAACGTCACCTGTGAATAAAGAGATTCTGCTTTCTGCATTTCATCCGCACATTAAACCATCCAGGATGCTCCGATCACACATCCTGGTTGTTCAGTAATGCTATCACGCACTTCGATCAACATTAATCACTTAACTATTATCTCTCCGCCCATGGGTCGTTGTGTGTCGTTGTGTTCGCTGCTAAGGTCGACGTTCTAAAGCAGTGCTTGCTAAGTGGTATCGGCCTTCCGGAAATCCACGATCCTAGGCATCGTCATTCTGTATTCGCCTGCGGACCACCCTTCATAGCATGAGAAACAATCAAGAGTGGCGAATGTGTTTTATAAATTCGGGTACGCTTTTGAACAGAATGGCCATGGAAGTACCGCTTCGCTCAAATGCCCGGGTTGGATCTATGCGGTCGTTAATCAGGTATGCGTTGTCACAACGCAAGTAGCGGGCAAATGCATTACCTTAAATGGTCGCCTCTTTAAGCGTCACGTTAATCGAAAGATCTGAGCGATAGATATGGATGATGGATGGATGTCAAAGGCAACGGAAGGCCGAAGTTATAGCGTCTCCGCAGGTTTGGCGTGTGAGCATGGTAGAATGTGAAAGACTGGCAGTGATACCTACAGAGGAGGAGGTGGTGGGGGGGGGGGTGGTTTGGGGATAATTGCTGTCCAGAGCGGGGTGTCTTGCAAGTCACGAGAGATCGACACAACCCCAGGCGGCAGTCTCGATGGGAAATGAGCGTTTCGCTGCAGAAACCATAGATCGATCTGGGATGAGATGCAACGCAAGTGAAAAGCGAGTATGTTGAGTGTTCGAAGATTCCCAGAGCAAAATTTGTTGTCCAGCGGCTGCCTAACATGTAAGAAGGTATGCTTTGGCTGCAGGAGTGAGTCTCTGCACATCAGGTCTCGCAGAGCTTACTTATGCGCCAATCTCAGTGAGATCGGAACTACCTCTCGCGACCGTTCTGCTCCTGCGTCGCTTTGTACAGTTTGTACCCGAAGCGTTAGCATCTTTTCCCCGGTGCGGGCAGATGCGCCCAAACCAAGCGCGCGTTAGTGGAGCCATGAGTAACAAATTAGTGTGGCTTCCCGGAGGCGTCTCGCGTTGCGATCGCTCCCGACCTAATTACACGTCTTGTCCTTGTCTTCGCGTTGGGCTTGGCAAACGCCCCGTGCTCAGTGGCATTTTTGATGTGGCGACCCTGTCAAAGACTTGTTTTTTTTTTTTTCTTAAAAATCATACTCCATTTGGCCTTGCGGGCTTTGCCGGGAAAACTATCTAGCTACTGAGTTATTTACAGGTACGTGTCTGGTAAAGCCAACGTAGTAAATTGCCCAGAAGCGGACCCGTGATCAAGAGGTACACCCCTGCTTTCACGTTTTCGCCTTGAGCTCTGTCTTTGCTTTGCCTGTTTAGTCGGTGTTCTATTCTCTATGAGCTTGCGCTGCTTGTTTCTTAGTTCTGACTCTGCACCGTGTTTGGTGTGGTCAGTGTTCGCTTTTTGACCCAACTGAACTGGTTCAGTAGGGAGAGTGACAGTATCAGCCTTGCGGCCGTGGCGGTCTTCTGTGCATCAGTGAAAATCTCTCTAAGACTGTAGGGGGTCCCCTCCGGCCAGTACTCCTGCCTTCTCATCCGGGAGGATGGGCATTCTAGCAGTACGTGGTGGAGAGTTTCCCTTTGTGTGAGACACCCCCGACATCTGTCGGTGGTGATCTCGCCAGGCTGGATCCCATGCAAGTAGGAGTTCAGCCCGATCTTTCCTGTCCTCATCTGTGCTATGACCGTCGAGATTGCCTTTTTGCGGTCGCCGTGGGCGGCTAGGTGCGATCTGTGAGGTAGCGGGGCGTACGGATAGTACATTTTGCCATGGAGGTGTGACTGCCACCGTTCCCCCCACTTCCTCCTTGTCCTATCCTTGCTCTCTCGCTTCTTTGCCGATCGTAGGGTATACTTCTGATACGGCGTGGCGCGGAGTTCAGGCCAGGTTTGCCCTGTGTTCGGGTCCCATCCCGCGGCCTGCTTGGCGAACAGGTCGACTTCCTCGTTTCCTTTGATTCCCATATGTGAGGGTGTCCATTGGAGGGTTAGCTCGATGCCCATGCGTCGTGCTTTCTCGATCTCCTTAACCACTCTGTGTGTGATGTATTGACTTGATGAGATGGCAGGATGTGCCACAGCTTGTATGGCGGCTTGGTTGTTGGTGAAGATCGTGACCCCATCCCTGTCAAAGACTTGCTAGAGGCAAACTTCTTGGAAGAACAAAATCAACTTGAATTCAGCCATGTCCAGAAGGTTGATACAGGACAGTGAGCTGAGAGACGATATCATACCTCAAGGGAAACACTACCGAACAGACTCAAGCGAAACGGAGTGGCTGTCAGAGCGTAATGTTAGACCACGCCCGATCTTTTCGCTCAGGATGTCGCATTTGTGACAAATTTCGTTCAATCGCTCTCCACCAAGGCTCGAGTTGGACAGTCGCCAATACAGTTGTCATGGCAGAGACGGTTCTCCAAGACGTATCTGCTCTCGATCTGATGACTGCTTCCAATCTCGATAGTCGATTACATGGAACATCTTGATGCACATTTGATTTCGCGTTGGTCCTGGTAAAAATATCTCGACAAGAACGAGAGCCATTCATTCCATCTTTGTGAAGCACTGACATACGCAGTGACATTGGTGTATCGGGAGTGATTTGCTTACTTAGTTCTGTGCCATTCATGACACATTAGCTGAGGTGACGACCCCGGTTGCGGTCTTACTGCATATTGAGGGTGTTGAGTAGATGATATTACATAGGGACTCGTGAGCCTCGTGAGCCTCTGAATGCAGGTATGTTCAAGCCTCTTGTACTCCAGGAAGCTTAAGAGGGATCATGATAGATGCATCGCAAACACGACGGCTCGGCCTCATGTGCATCTCGCTCTCCTATGCTACCCTGCTTGTAGCTGAGTAATCCTGTACGAATGGTGTCTGCCAAGCAGTAAAAGATGACAACACGTATCAGATCTGCGCTTCGGGAAGTTAGCATACGATGCCCTCGAACGGCTACGTCTGCATTTCCGGCCTTCTCGTTCCTCCATGTACTACGCAAGGCTCAGACTCTGTGCAAATCAACCATTCAGCTCCTTCCGAAACGATGATGTCCTTGGCTAACGAGAGATCCAAACCACCGTTGTGCACCTCAGATCTTCAAAGAGACATACCCGGTAGTTCATCAAAGTCGACTCGAATAGAGATGCCGACAGCATCACCAACTCGTGAGCCGCTGAACGACACTTATGGGATCAAATCCTGCATGGTAGGCAGTAAAAATATTTCGATGTACGATGCTGGCATCGGGTAAGTTTTTAGGCGTGATGGGGTCATGTATCTCGAAAATGCAAAGTTTGTGGCAGTTTACACGCCATATGATGCAAGTTTGGCCGCCGAGAACATATCCCAGCCAGCACTAGTGAACTACGGAGCAACGATGAATCTCACCAATCAATCTAGTGGAAAGAGTGCAACTTGAACAGTGATAGACCGTTGTGCAAGTTGCATCGATAAAGGAGGCCAGCTCGATGACCTGACAACGAATCACACTTTGGTCAACGGCGCGACTGTAGATCTGGGTCGTCCCCTTTAGAACGAGGTTTTTGACCATGCTCCAGATAATGTTTACGATTTGTGGTTCAAGGGGAAGGTATTGCAGGGCATACCATGAGCGATTGCCTACGTACAGCCCTGAAATCCACGTTATCAACGATGGGGTTTGTCGCCGCATAGTCGAATCATACGAACATATGCATGAATAGCCCTTTAAGCATTTAAACCCACAAGCGACTTGATCTTTAATCTTGTAAATATCCTAGCCGAGACGAAATGCAATGAGAGCACACCCCTAGACTAAGAGGAAGTTTAATCATAGCTCGAATATAGCAAGTCCCGTATTGATACTTTGCAGACCATTAGCAGACCATCAGAACTTGACATGGGAGATGAAAAGGGATATCATCACATTGTGAAGCAGAACGCAAACCGGATCGTACCTAAACACTTCCACATTGTCCCACCAGCCATCTCACCACAGCTAGACAAGGATAAGATATTGATAACATAGAATGGAATGAGGTCTTGTAAGAATCTTGACGGGACTTGGATAGCAGCTAACAAAAGAGGCCGTCAGACTGTTGCGAAAACACAGCTATCAATTGCGCAAAAGCTGATAGAGCATGCGGTGGCTTGAGCTTGTTGCAAGGGTCAGTCAAAAGCATAGATCCTTCATACACGTCGACATACCTCTCGCCACCACGATCCTACGCATTGCCATAGCCCTCGAGGTGGTCAAGTCTGCTCGTTGATGTCCAAAGCACAAACTCATACCTGAGAATGCCTCTGGTCTGTGAGCACCAGCCTCATTTGGGCTCCCCGGGTGCAGTCAACCTAGTAGCGTTGTCAGCATCGTGTTGTCTAACTCCGAAGCTAGCACATACGGGGAAATGACATCGTGTTTATGAACCGTGTCAAACTCCGCAACAACATTCCAGAAGGACTGGAGGGCTTTTTTGGAGGGACAGGTAGGCCTGCCTCGAAGAGTCCATGACTCGCTTCTGGGACTTTTCTCACAGCATGTAAACCAATGCGCCTTTTCAAGCGGTTGCTATATGGTCGAATTGACGTGCACAAAACGCGATAATATGCCTCCGTAGCCAAATTAAGCGGAGAGAGAAGTCTTTCACACGCTTTCTCCAACCTCGGCTTGAACGTGAACATCGTCCTGAACGTACGGAAGACGACAGGCACACAAACGAATAGAACAGATGAGAGACGACGCTTTGCTGAGCACAGTGGACGAGATGGCAAACAAGACCATAAGTATGCTGAGTGCTTTTACCTGCTTATGGTCTATCAGGCTCTGACATCTTGGCTATCCCCTCATTCGCATAAGCTATTCTCGAAGATCGTCGTAGATCCGTTCCATTGTTCGCTTTTGCCCCTCCGATGGGATCTTGCTGATTCGACCTCCGAGCACGCTTTTGTTTCGGTTCTTGTTTCGGTGCTTGATCGGTTCTTTTCCGCTTCGAGCAACGCTCGTTGGTACCAGAATTTGGCTCTGAGCGGCTCTGCTCTTTCTCGCACAAATTGCGCAGCTGAGAGATCTTGTTTGCTTGTTCATCTATTTTGCTTTCCAAAATACTCTGAATCTGGCGCAATTCGACTTGAGTTTGATACTGTGAACTCAGGATTTGAGATAAGAGGTTTTTGATGCTGTCCTGGCCTTCCAGAAGGGTTGTGTGGTTTTCGTTTCCTTGGTCTCGTAATGCGTTGATCTGTTGGTGTGACCTGTGCGCAAACCCGCTGACTTGATCTGCAGCATCTTTGAAGTGGGACATCAAATATTTGCTGCTAGGACAGCATTTCCCGTTGGCTGATGGAGCGGGTCTTTGTTGCATATTCGTTAGAGATTGCTCCGACGGGGCTTGCACTTGGTGAACAACGTGCTCATTCGTGGGGTTCCCATAAGACCTCCCCGGCTGCGAGTACTCCGACCGGCGATTGAGGTACAGCACTCTTGCTCCAGCGACTTGCGGATTCATCGGCACATAGTGTGGCGAACATGAAAGAGGTGGCTGCACCTGTGGTTGTACAAGAGACGTGTGAAGACTCGGAAGATGGCGTGGATCAGGTGGTATGTGATGCGGTCCAAGACCAGATCGTTCCCAATCACGCATGCCGTTTGGGAATGGTAACATATCGTTTTTCATAAGCGTGAGGGCCAGAGTGAATGCTCTCGAGCCTGATCACAATCTAGAATAGGTATGATGGAGGTGTTGACATGACTGATCTCAGCTCCTATTATGTTGGTCTAGCTGATAGAATTTCAACTGCTCCACTCAACATTCGAGAACCACAGGATTGCGGCAGGTACTAAAAAGCAAGAGTGGGGTAACTTTTTCCACTTTAGAGAGGCTAACTTGACGGTAACATGTAACCTTTGGACACCGATATTGATGACCCCACCATCTTATGTGCCGCCTGCTGAACGTCATATCGTCTCAGCTAGCGTCTGAAATAGCAATCGAAACAGCGGACAATCAACCTGTCATTCGCTCCGCCATTGCTGATCTCGAGAACAGATCTTCAGGATGAGATGTTATGGACAAAATTATAGACACTAGATCCAGGTGCAATCTTTGTCACTACATAATGTTCAGCATTTGATCTCCGAGACTTAGCGATCCTATTCATTGTTCGAGAACTTCGCCACGTCAGTCTAGATGAACTTGATCTGGATATTTCTGTAAGATTTATTTATAACAAGCCCGATACGCCCAAGGGGTGGGACAGTAGTCAAGTGGAGCGAATCCGGATCCCAGTCTATGCGTTGTAATTTTCTCCGCACTAACATACAATACACACTACGCCCGAAAAAGCGTGTCACGCACGGTCCAGGTCTTCGTCGTAACCGCGTCCACTTGAAAGTGTTTTGCTCCAGCAGGAACACAAGCAATTGACTTTTTACTTGGTCACCTATAGATGTTCTAACGACCCGCTGTAGTCAGTTGTACTGGCCTTACGCGCGAGATCTACCGACGTGCTCGACAGCTTGATGGCAGAACTACATCTGTTTGATTTTTCGGGTTGCTTCAATGATGTAAAACAGCGTGAGGCGATCAACGTTCCGAGTCTTTTGGTGAACGATATTCTGCTGTTCGCCAAAGCCGGGGTCAAGAAAGTCAAGAGGGCCAGTCTTGGAATCGGATGTTGCACTATATCTTAGGATGCCATCGAGACGGGTCTTGTGTGCCTGATCAGACCTTTCATCGGATCTCTTTACGTTACACGTGTGGGTACTTCTGTGTTGGAATGCGAGGAAGAGACTGTAGACAGATAAGGCGACAGCGGTGATCAAGCGATCATCTTATAAACTGTTGAACCTTTTCCAGAGCCGCCGTTTGCTGTGTATCATCTTTTGAAGCACTCTGTATGAGGTACCGCGTAGATATCGAGGGAGAACACCCTTACCAGCCAGAAAATCTCCTCATGTCCCTGATTGCATGAGATGATATTGATCAAAGTTAAAGAGCAGCCTTCATTCTCCACCATGAAAGATATCTTTGAAACCGGAGCCAAGGCTTCCTGGAGAAATCTGCATAAGGAACCATGTCGATCAAAACTCCTGTCATGAGCCTGTAGCAAAGCCGTTGTGGTCTCTCCACGTCTTCGTTATGGTTCCACAACCAGGCACGCAGGTGACCTTTGTATCACTCCATTGTCACATTTCCTCCAAAGCCATTCGTCAAAACATTAAACATCCTTTGTACCGCTTTGACTGGGATCTAGGCTGATGGTGCATTCAGAGAACAGGTCATTATCTTTGCGATATGCCAATCTGTTGGGCTGTCCGTCAAAAGCGAATCTGTTGTTCTACGTACGCAACTCTCTAGGTCGGCGGTTAGCGTCAGTTATAAAACTCGACATGCCTTCATGAGGGAAGGATCTACAAGGAATCCAAGATCATGCACTACACCGGATGAACTACCACTACCCTTCGAGGCCTTACTCAACGATATTCGGCAGCTTTCCAGTCGATTGTGCTTGCAATAACGATATCGAAAAGTATGATGCCCTCTGATGGGTTTACCTCTAATCTTGTGATTACTTCTCCATACATCCCAATATCCTTATCCACTTGTCTGATCTGCAGCAGCTGTGTCATTCTAGATCCATGGGATCAATCAGGATTGAGGATATCGGCTCTAGATAGTTTCGCCGCGGTGAGAGATTCATGCTGCGTGTAAGCTTTGAGAACTTGTATTATGCTTCAGACTTAGCTCTGTCTTGCTCTTAGTATAGGAATTCCCTCCGGGCTTGTTCGAAAACTCCTGTGTACTATCTTTACCCTTTTCAGAGCTAGGATATGGCGAAGCGGGACGTTTATTCTTGGTATTCCCAGACGATCGCGTTCGGTTGGTATTAGTTTCTTTGAATGTTACTCCCATGCTCAGATTGCTCGGCAGGAGGTCGGAAGAAAGAGTGGGACAGAAGCTTTATAGTCTTATGTGCTCTCATGATCATGTGGTTATCTTAGAGGCGCGATGTAATCATTCAACAAGTCTAGGTAGAGCCGGATGTAAGATGATCCAATAATCACTGTCGAAGCAAACATTTCCAACGATCTACGTACTGTGGCTAGCCTGGCGGAAAGGCAGCGATGGTTAGCCAACGATATTTCTCATACGTGATTAATGAGCTGAATCACGAGATATGAGCTTTCATGACGCGAATTAGCTTGGGTGCGCAAACTCGTCTTGTGTTCTGGAACGTCCAAAATCTTTATTAGTGGTCGGCGCTCCGTAGCAGCTGCGTATCGCAAGATCTTGCTTCACCCCCAAACAAATGTCTGCTGGATCATCCCACTGCATAGTCTCGAGGATGCAGTCTCTACCAAATTCAAGATTTACGGATCGAGACAAAGCAGGCACGAAACTTCCTGTCCACCCGATATCCAATCAAGGTCAAGAACGACCCGATAGCATCGACTCCCTTCGTCTGGATTGGAATCCAGCAGTCTGGGATGCTAGTTCGTATGGAAGTGGCAAGAAAACACTTCAGGGATATGGACTGCCTGTTGTTAAATTCTACCAAGAGCCCGAGAGTCTAGCAAAAGTACGAGACAGAAGAGGCATCAGAGATGTTAGATTGATTCTACTTGAATCATCTGAAACCTTCATGTGTGAGAAGACGATACTGGATAGAGCTTGGGATTCGAACAAGCATTCATGAATGTGTGGCCCTAGATCGCATGGCTATGCGGAGCTCACCGGGAAAGTGCGAGAAGATCATCAGACAATGTTCGTCAGAGTTTGATGCAGGATACCGTGCACTTTGGTTATAGAATTAAGATAACTGTTGGAACCACGTCTCCAATTCACCTGTCACCCAAGAATAGAGACGCAAGGTAGTCGCCCCGAATCCAGGCCATCAAGAGAAGAACCGCATCAGATGGCAAGCGCTGCACAGCCAATGAGATGATAGGCATTAAAAAGCTGTGACCACTTTCCTTTGATCATATAATTGTGTCTTAATCGTGGTCATAGCATTGCAGTCGACGCTTCGTGTTATACCGGTTCCACTATGCGAAACTTCCTGTCGTCTTGCCATAGTGTCTGTGGTTCTCAGGCTCTAGAGTGTTGTGTACATAGAAGTGAGAGAATTGTTCCTCGATGGAGACTGCAGCACGGCACCTGGAAAGAAGTGAATTAGCAAATTTCGCAGATTATGGTATCATGAACTTGAAATATCTATCGCACGATCTATTGATAGGAGATACTCCAGGTCGGAGTACATAAGACAGGTTCTCTTCGTTCTAAGCCCGAACATCATGTACCCCTTGGCTTGTCACAATTCTATGTCGCGGCATAAGCTGTCAAGCGCTGACAATCGCACACGTCACCCGGATAGAAACAAACCTCTACCGCCCTTACCTTCCGGATCTCGGTCACCACCTGAGACTTTGTTTGAGCCTTCATCCGAACCTTTGACTGAGCTCTTGACTATGCCCTCGACTGAGTCCTTGTACGAGCGCTTAAAACCACCACCTCTAAGGCTGCATAAGGAAACCAGTGTATACGAAAAGCCTCGACAAATCTCAACATCAGAGAAAAGAGGTTTTGTGAGGATTTTGATCATGACACCCTCAATAAGGAATGGAAAGGTAGTCTTGTCTAGGCCAAACTGCTTAGATAGCCTTCCGTCAGAACTGACATCCGCTATCCACATCGATGGCAGTGATCAAATGACGGGGCAAACTGTTTTCATCTAAGGATTGTTGATGGTCATATTGTTCTGCTTCGTTACAATCAGGACCCATGGTCCTTGTCATACTGTTTTAGTCGTTCGGTCTATACACTTCACGAAAGCAGTATCTAGATACTCGCTATTTGAACCCTCTCATCAATGCAAACTTTGACATTCTCAACAAGTCACAAGAAGAAATCAGTGATTTCAGTGGACTATGCCTCCAACACGGAGCAGACAATCTGATTGACTTCGTAATTTACGGCTAAGGGAATCTCCAACATGCCGTTATGAGGTATCAGAACTCTAGCATGAACGGGACACACCGCTACCCTGGAAGTTGAAGTTCCCCTTTTGATGAACGATTCAGGGTATGAACGTCACTGCTATAATATGCACAATCGTGACTACAGCTTTGGAGAAGAAGTAAATTCACCTCACGGAACCATTTCTAGCAACTGTTGAAGAAGCCATGCTACCGTGTGACTCATAGCCGCACCATCATCGAGCTGCTTCGCTTGTCATACCATGTCCACCCATCACGACATACCAGCTTGCATACTCACATAATGATCATGAGACTCACAAGTAACTCTGGTTATTTCTGAAGCTACAAATATCTAGCCTTACAAGCACTGAGACTAGGTGTCGAACATTACTCTCAGAAGTTTCAAAACCATGATACGTATCGAGGAAGAACCGACTTCAAGTTGCGCATCTGACTATGGTTCAGATACCGACGATGAAACCTCTAACGAGACAGCCTACCAGGATTCGGCTCATGTACTGGCAGAGAATCTGGGTATAATCGGTGCTACCATTGGCTACATTCAAGATAACTTCTTCGACTATGAGGCTCTTCCAGCTTATGGCATCGCGAAAGATCTCTTCCTGAGATGGACTCGGAAACATCAAGAGAACCTCATTCAATTAGGATCCCGCGCATGTACGGATGGCAACACGCTGAGAGCCCTTTGCGATCCACTACATAGACGTTCCCCCGACAACTTCGCCCACTTCAGACCAGAGATGCCTGACGAGAAGTCGCCAGCCAAGCGACTCCTCGTGCTATTTGAGGCAGCTGAAGACGCCAGAAAGCGCGCTTTGAAAGCCTACCGCGATCTAGTCGTTGTCTCCAATTATCCACCCCACCAGATGCTGGATCTTGGCCTGCATAACTTGCAGCGTCCTCATTTGCCTCTCGATGGATTCTTCGTCTCGAAGTTCGAAGATCTTTCGATAATCGGGCATTACATCTCGAACGCAATGTCTAAAATCGATGAAGACTTGGCAACCAGATATGAACAGATAAACAGGTCGATTCGTGAAGAAGAATACTTGCTGATGAACAAGGAGTTTGAATCAAGAGTCGTCGGACTTCAGTCACTAAGCTTCAATTCAGAGACGAAATCAATGTCCTACCAACTGAACATGGGCCGGTCGAGATTGAACATTGCTAGACTCAAACACGAGCAGCGTCTGATTCTTCATCAACATGTCTCGCCGGGTTGCGACGATAGTTTCCGGACTGTGGAAAGTATATTCGATTTGACTTCTGAACTTCCGCGTATGGAAATTTTCTAGAGCCTGCAATGACGAACAGAGGGTTGTTGATATGTATGGTTCGGGGAGCGAGTCTACTTAGAAAGTTAGAGAGGTGTTCGTACGTTATTCGGATCAATGCGCCCTTTGTCCACAGCACATACCCACAGTTCAAAATGCGTATGCTGTTTTCGGGTCTGTTCAACTTTGAGCACAGCAAATCGTGTTAGTGTCGCTCTTACCAGCAGTCCTTTAATATACATCTGCGAAAATCTATCATAGATTGTCTTGATTTTGGAAACACGAACATCATCTCTGGGAAAGGCATACCTGTTTGCAAGCGTATTTCCCGATGCAGAGAAATCCTTGTTTTGTAATCCAGGCTTTCGACGACTTACCTAGTAAGTGATTTTATTACAGATAGATTGAAACTCCTCAAGCCAGCCAAGCGAATATTACGACTTTTCGTGGAAGAATTCCAGATCCACACGCTCTATAAAACTTCTCTTGTACCCGAAGAAAGACTTTGTGAAATCACACTGGCATCTGGAGTGGAGTCTTCGATCAGCTATATCACATCGCCTTGACTAGAGGCCCATCATCTCCGTCAAACCATACTATTCCGGAGATGCGACTCTTTTTCCAAATTGCTGTGGTGTTCTTCGCGATAAGCAACTGCAGTTCTGCAGAAGCTCAAGTTGAAGGGGGCGCGGTTGAAGCTCTTCCTCATGCACCCATTCTTCCACTGTCCAACTGCCTGACTCCAATGAGTCGGACCGGTAAGTATATCTCCAGTAATCGCTGTCCCGTTGATCCTGACCGTAATTAGTGGAGGTCTCAACATCAGTCAAAGAATCAAATGCTATCTCTGAGATGTACTACTCGGATCTTACTCGAAGATCTTTTGTGAAGCGTGCGTGGAAGATGCTTCCCATTAAGATGGATCTCGACGAGCGCGTAGCTCGACCTGACCTTGTCGTAGAGAACACGACTAAGCCTGCCACCGAGGATCGCTCAGGGCACTGAGCAGCTTGTGTATCTGCACACAATCATTGAGTGTCGTGTGGCCAAGCAGCAAACATAGCATTGAGTGATGTGAGACGTCAACGCCACTTTCTAGAGAAACAGCGGGGATCAGCTGATGATAAGAGGTGCTACTTTCTTCGAACAAGCACTCTCTATGAGCACACAAAGTATACCGAACAGACTTGAATTCACTCCAGACTCTCTGTCGGTTCCATTCGTTTTAAGAGGACTTTGCCCACGGGTACTTGTAAACAAAAGATTCTGCTATCGACGAGCATAGCCGTGAGATTGCTTAGAAGCTAATTTGAGACTGGAACCTCTTAGGGCCCCTAGGCCGTTCTATTGTTGGAAGACAGAGTCTGTTTCATGGAAGAAAATACCAGTGAGCGCAACTACGCAAAGTGTTGCATGGTAGGTGTCTTGAACTGTTGCTATATCACTGCACGTGATTCTTATCTCAATACAAGCCTAAGGTGAAGTTTGTTGTGTCCTCCAAGAACGCTGACAGAGATCACTAAAGTCCATGGTTGGCAAATAAGCAAGAAGGGCGAACTCGGATAGTCGGGGACGTATGCAGAGAGTGTGGCTTTGTTTCGACGCGTCAAATATCGCAGCAAAGATGGTTACTTTCCGCAAGCTATTAAGCGCATTGCCGACTCTTTTGTTCTAGTCCGACACGTTCTTGTCTTCACTTCGCGATGTTTGTAGGCTCCTCTCAACTGTCCGTCAGTAGGTCAAGGGTGCTGCCTGCCACCTGAGGTAGTCTTAGACTCCCTGATAGGAGACATACCTAGTGAAGAGGTTCTATTTGTTCCTCTGGGATGGTGGAACAGTCGCAAAGTCTGTTGTCGGGCCTGATTCTGTGCGGCCTACTACAATCCTGCAACGGCGAAAGCGCAGAAGGAGACAGTCAACTGTGCTTGGTGACTGGCTACGGCTAACATTTGAGAGAGAGAGAACTGGATTAGATAAGACGGAGAGAAACACGACGACTCCTGATCGGCCGTTCAACATTGGAGGTGAGATTTTTGCACCATGCGAGGATCAGGCTAGCCAAAAAGTCTCGAGGACGAAGATGGCGCGAGAATGCTAAAGCTTTTCTTACGACTCGGTGTCTTCTTCGTGTACAAGTACAGACAATGCTGAATTGGTCAACACTATAGACGACAGGCTGTGCAGTGAGTAAGACAGGAGGTGAATAGACCGAATCTCCTCCGGGAAGTCATCAGTGCCAGCCTCCATACCAACAATTTTAGGTTTGCCGGCCCAGTTGTAGGCTGAGGCTTGTACGTATATGACTTGTCGCTTAGTCTGGTCGAGTTGTTCTCAACATGATTTTTGTTGTGGGAAGGCCCACTGATCTGCGGTGGTAAGTGGATAAGCGGATTGGTAAACATTAGAGGAGTGCGGGCGCTTGTAACCAAATGTATTCCAACTTGTGCCTGGAATATTACACTTTGCATCGTTCGAGTGCGTGTCTATCGAGGTGAGAAACAGAATTGAACAAGAACGGCACGCAAGTATCAAGCTGCAGATGACAAACGTTGTCCGCCATGGGCAGCTCAGGCTGCAATTGTGTCTGTCTGCATTGGGCTAGCGCCTTGCCTCAGACGGCGCCCGCTTCCCTCAGCATCATTGCACGCGTCCGAAAAGCGACGCTTTCAGTATCGTCGTCGCTTTCGACTCACTTACAACACAGACTCTCTAGGCTGTCAAGCGTATCGGAGGAGTTGGTTTTACCTTACATGCACCGAAACTTGCGTGCTCAGAAACCTGGGACTTGATCTGACAATCGTCGTGTCGCTTCAACACACCGCAAGCACCCCATCCCATCCTGGAACCTAGAAGCATTCGGCACCGGCCGATCCACCTAATAAAATCACCTTTAACATCCTCGCAACGCACCAGTGTGCCCGACGATATGACCGTCGGCTGTATGTGTCGTGCCAATCAAGAGCTAGAGACAGGGCGGGTCCTTGAAACTGTATAGAACATTGCATAGGCAGGCACAGTCATGAACGAGCTCGTAGTTACCACTAGAACTTGACCGACCGAGTCGCTCTTCGTCTACTCAACGTCGACTTGATCCTTGTTCTCGGCCAATCATCTCCATCCGTTCCAACTTCTTGACGCCTCGTTATCCGGACATTCTCTAGACCAGCCTTCCTCCTCGGAGTGATCCGCGTCCCAGCTAGGCTTCATCG
Organism: Aureobasidium sp. P6; assembly: GCA_003992365.1. Taxonomy (NCBI): domain Eukaryota; kingdom Fungi; phylum Ascomycota; class Dothideomycetes; order Dothideales; family Saccotheciaceae; genus Aureobasidium; species Aureobasidium sp. P6. The sequence continues at coordinate 188,507 of RZIQ01000020.1, forward strand.
ACTCGCTGAATGCAGCTACAATCCACCTATAGCATCGGGCCTGCAACAGAGCATTTTCTACCGGAAACAGGAACCTCGCCTTTTCGTCAAGATTATTGTCGACATTTACCTGCCTTAAAATCCTGCACGTCAAGCGGATGGTAGGAGCAAGCGCTGTACGACTTCTCATAAGAGGAAGAGGGCGAATTGTCGTGAGCGATACGGCAGCGGATACCTATGGCTAGCAATTGGTGGCAGGAGTCTTTGCGTCTCTACTGCATTCATGGTGTTGCGTTGTCGAACCTCTGGCCAAGCATCTGCTCCAGCAGAAGAGATATGACCCTGTAGGTTACCACAACGAGTGCACTGTTGTACAGCTCATCTGGTCACCAAAGACTTTGGCGCTATTACATGGCTACTAATCCTTGCACCATTGGCAGATCAAGAACCACCGATTTACCATCTGTCCTAACTGATACGTGGATCTTCGTCAGCGAGATGACCAACAGTTGTGGCACTATCACTAGCAGACTATACAACACTCAGCTGGGAGCATGCCTTACGTTGCGGCATGGCCGTGCGATTTGACTTGGTCTGTAGAGAACATACGTCGAGCACGTGTGACAAGGACGATAGCGTAAGTAGTTATGCATTCATGAGTTCCTTTTCCCAAGACAGGACATCGTCCACTTGTTCTTCACTTCCAACGCTCGTAGTCTTTGTCACCACTCGTATATTTCAAGCCCCTATGCTGCTCACCTTCGTCCATTAACACTTCGATTGAGCATCGCGACTTTCAGTCGCCCGCCCCTTCTGATACTGTCAATAATCATCACTCACACGTTGCCTCGAGAAACAAACACCTCGTGTTCAGTTCCAGCGGCTTCAGAAATATGGCTAGAACGGGAACACTAGGTGAGCCATTTTGTTCCCTTTAGAAATGTGATTGTTCTGTCTTTTCTGTCACCGCAAACACATCTCTTGGTTTCCTGAGCAATTAAATCTTCACATCGTCAAACCATTGTCAGATGTGGACCGATGTTCGAGCCTCGAAAGCCATGCTAATGTTTCCCTTTCGAAAGACAAGTTCGGCTACATGTGTACGAGAGATGAAGATGGAAAAATTGTCAGAAAGAAGGTGAAACCTCAGAGTCAGCATGGAAAAGGTGGCAAGGGTCTTGGTAACCAATACGCTCAACGGCACCGCAAAATTCCACGCGATACAATCAATGGCATCAGAAGCCCCTCCATTCGTCGTTTGGCCCGCCGTGGTGGTGTCAAGCGTATATCCAACACCATCTACGAGGAGACCCGTAGTGTTCTCAAAAGTTTCCTCAGAAGTGTAATCCACGACGCCATTGTATACACCGAACATGCCAAACGCAAGACCGTCACTGAACTTGACGTCGTCCATGCCCTCAGGCGTCAAGGCCGTGAGTAATCTTACCGTTTCGCTTGTTCTTACGTGCTCACTGACTTTGGTTCATAGGCACCATCTACGGATACGGCAACTGAGTATTTCCGTCATTGCAGGTAATGGGACCACGTCACAAAGTCATATAGCGTTCTTACATCACGATACAGGGCCTAAAGCAAGATCATTGGGTGTGCAGTGTGTTGAATGGGTTCTTCAATTGAGAGGTAGTGCTGACTTGTCACGCTGGAATCTGCAATAGGCGGTACAATGCGAATTTGACAATCAAGTCCTCGGAGACAGCCAAATCCTACTCACATAGTCTGCCCACTTCACAGGCTTATGGTTAAACTACAGAGGAAAGGGACAAGACTTTTCGACGCTTATGGCGATCCTCTTCTTCTCCAACTTCGAGTCTTCACAACAGGAGTGAGAGCATCAAATGATCGGTACTCGATATACACATATTGACTAGATCTCCATCGTCTCATCCATACTATTCTGAGAGCTTCAGATGCTGTTGCTCTATAAGTTGATCCTCAAATGCAGTCAAGCAAGTTTTAGCCCTCAGTCACCCGCAATCACAACATCGATGAAGACTGGGATCATCACTTGGTGGAGTGATGGCCAATAACTAAGGTGTTGACGAACGCAATGACACGTCTCCGAGAAAATTCCATGACAGCTACGACTTGCGCCCTGGATGGCTGTAGCGGGCTTTTGATGGAGTCGAGATCAGCGATGAGCTCTTCGAGTTGAGCGATCGCAGCATTCAATTTGGAGATCGCCACACTTGATTTTTTGAAATCGCTTGCCCGTCGGATACTATCGAACACCTAAGGGGTACCACTGTTGTTAATTGGGACAACTGGCTGCGCAAGCGTGGAGTCTAGCCCCAAGTTTCCGAGCCAGTGCGTTAGGATGTCCTCTAATGTCGCGTGAGCATTAGCATTGCTATGATCGTAAGGTGGAAATCATTCACGGAGAGCCATCAGCTCCTGTTGCAGGTGGCTGATGATCCTTTCCACCTCCCTGTCGATAGAGGTCTTAAAGAGATTTTACATCTCTTCAGGGGACATGTCCTGGTCGACAGTGGCATTGTGAGACCCCTAAGCTAGGGCACATGTGTATTATTTTTTGAAAGGAATGGGTCCGACTGCGGCGACGAAGCAATTTTCCCCCGCAAGACCAAGAGCAGAGGTGGGCTTAGTACGCGCGCGATCTTTGTAGACAGAAGGTTGCAAGCCCCGAGCTGATTGTTCGACGGTCATGCTGATTCAGAGGAGTGAAGGTCTCAAAGGTGTTCCACTCGGTGTATGATAGATATCCAGTTGGTCGCTGTCTTATTGTGGAGGGCAGGTCTGTGTCGCGAGGTCGGATACGTTGTGGTGATAAAACTTTCGTTGCCTGTACGCGTTCATCGTTCTTCTCCATAACGTAGCTGCAATAATGCTGCAGGTACCCGATTGATCATATACTGCAGACCACAAAACAGATGAGGGGTTAGCTGCACATCACCCGCGAGGCCGCACGCGAAGAATCGAAATATGCAACGCGGCCCTGTCGCTATAACAGCATCTATATAGTACTTGGTTGTGGCTTCGTGCGGAAGTCATCCGTAGTGTATGGGAGTAAGAATCCATTGGAACCTTAATATCGGCCCTTAGATCGGCTAGCATCTGCACGAACCTGCTTGCTTTACCTGCTGAGGACCGCTTGCAGGATACAAAGCGTCTAATCATGATACGTGGGATCAACGAAGGATTTCGTATCGTTATAAGGGTCTCTCGAACAGCTTCGATGCGAAGCACACTTTTAGTACATGGAGATGACGCTTACCGCTTTAGCAGTGTGGAGGCTTGCAGCTTGCATAACAAAAGGCATTGATCTCGTCTAATCGAGGCACTATGGGGCAGCGATCTCCCCTGTGGAGTTGATTTAGTCTAGGATATCAGATACGTGGAGATGTCTATTTTGGATGGGAGTTGTGTATGTGAAACTTACGAAAGGAAGGAGGGAAGCAGGGAAATGAAGATCGTGAGGATTGAATGCGCGGTTGCGAAGCCCACACGCTAGCGTCTAGGCTGCCAAAGGAGACCTATGGTTTTGATCGAGTCCCTTCTACATCCACTTGAATGGTACTCTCGCTGTAAGCTCCGCTGAGAGTAACGGCCAACTTAAAACAACTTCTTCATAGTCCCTATTTAGAAGTGCCCTGCGACTTGACTACGAAATTCTTTCTGGTGCTAGTTCGCCCTCCCTCGTTTTCAGATCACAACATCAATCAGGGTCATACTTTTTACTCGATGACCTGATCGTCATCATCCTGATCGTCGATGAATGCATTGAGACTTCTCCGAGAGAGTCTCTGACTAGCTATGGCTTGCGCCTTGTATGCCTGTAGCGAGTTTCTGAAAGACTCGATATGGGCGATTGGCTCATTCATGAGATTGACGAAACCACTCATCGTGGCTAACGTGGAGTCACACTTCGAGATTGCCTCATCGAAACGTTTCCTAAAGTCCCTTGCTAGCCTGATGTCATCTAGCGCTCGATGGGCGTCGCTGCGGTTGACGAGAACAGCAGGCTGCGCAAGCGTGGAATCCAACCCCACGGTTCCGCAAAGGGGCCTTAGCATGTCCTCTATGAACGCATGCACATCGATACTGCTGTAGGCGCGAGAGGGGAGATGTTCCCCTAGAGCTGGCAACTCTTCGTGTCGGCGGCTGTCGAACCTAGCCACCTCTGTACTGATCACATCCGCCAGAAGAGGACGCAGGGTTTCTAGAGGAGTCATATCATGGTTAGCGGAGGCGTCCTGGGCCTCTCCAACCACGAGATCTGCAGGGTTCATCTTAGGAACGATTAGTGGAACAGCAACGACGGAACGGTCCTGCGCCACAAGACTAAGGGGCAAGTCAGGTATGGTATCGTCCCTTCCTTCGCGAATCACCGGCTGCAATTCGCGAGCTGGTGACTCTTCTCGCCGATCGACCAAAGGCGGAGGGGTCTTCTGCAGCTCGTGCAGATGAAACTGTTGGCTTGGCTTAGTTCCCAGGGCTGCAGCTGGTCCATCTGTTCCGCCGGTACGCGGAGAATCTGCGCTTTCAATTATGAAATCGATCTTCTGGGCAGTCGCAGCCGAAGACGTTTCTAGAGGTGTCGTGGCGTCGTCTCCGTTCGTCTCGATATTTGTCTCAACTGACTGGTCTTCACGTTCAGAGACACCGCCGTTGGTCATGCTGGGTCGATCGTTCGATTCATGCTCTCGATCAGTGGCTACCGTGACTGCGGCGTCAGGTTCGCCGGTCACAAATTCCTCCTCCAACAATTCGTTTGTCGGGTTCGAAGAGCTACCGTTATCGATTCTCTTCAGAGCCCATACAATCTTATTCGCTTTGTTAGGGGGGCGTTTCTCGAAGACAGGCTTGTCGCCTTTAGTACCGCTACTCAGTGTGGCGCTGACCGCGGCCCTCACTTTGTCCTGATCAATGACTCCATTGGGGGATGGCCTGACCCTCAAAACGATTTCGTGCGAAGTGAGACCTTCTCGAGAGTCCTCTAAAATATTCACGATGGCCTCTCGCCAAGTCTCCTTGCCCTTTGACATCACCATACTGGGAGAGGCGGATGGAGTGGCTCTAGACCCGTTCACGGGTTCCCATCTAGGTGATGCGTTACTCACAAGTTCACTGATGGATCCTCGTACAAGACCTGGGGTTGAGGGCTGAGAGTCTCGAGCTCGCTTTGCCGTCCCATCCACACTGGAGCTTGGTCCTTTTTCTGCGTAAGTATAGAGTCACTTGAGAACATTGTCGGCGCAGGGTAATTGCGCACCTCTTTTGCGATTGCGTCGCGTCGGCGCGTCGACATTCACTGGCAAGTCTCCGTTATCTGACACACCCGTCATGATTATCAACGAATGTAACAACGATCGGAAGCAGAAAAGATCAAACTGTAGGAACAATGGTCCCTAAGAACTGACAGCAGGAAAACTTCGAAGATAGGTCGAGCGTCGCGAGACTGGTACAGAAAGATGCCCCCACAAAACGTCGAACTCATAGACCAACCGCTAGCGCTGCAAAGCGCGGCAAAGAGAGTTTTGATCGGTAGGTTATCTCACTAGTCAGAAGCTCTCACTTGACTCGCGTCGGAATGAGCACGGACGGAAACGCGGAGCGTCGTTCGAGCGTCTGAGGGTTCGATGTCGCGATTTTGCAGCGAGGACTTTCAAAACCACGACATTAACATGAACATTATTGAATTTTTCAAAGGTTTTAATTTTCACGGTAGGCGTACATGACTCTAAGGTTAGTCCTGTTTTTTTAAATGAATTTGAGCGACTTTTCATCGAGAAAAATTATTTAAAAAAATATTGCGCCCGGGGCATCATTTTTTTGCTTTTCTTTTCTTTTCTTTTTTTCTTTTTTTACACATGTGCACATCTTCAGGGTATCAACTTTTCGCGATAATCTTGAGCGCACCCCTAGGGGGTCTATATAAATTATGTAGGAAGGATATTTCACATCGGTTTAATCTAAAAATCCAAATAGCCAAGGGGCAAACGTGACGTGGTTTGTAGTATAGCTAAAAACATAGTCTAAAAAGGGCGTTTTGAAATGCCTCGTAGGTGAGAGAGCTACATCGAACTCTTAGACGCTCCGCTAACAAGCACGCATGTTCCTCACCAAAATTTATGGTCATGTGATCTGCGAGTCATGGCGGAGCGTCTAACTAGTGAGATAATCGGTAGGATTCGGATCACGCTTGCTGTAGGGATGACCCTGCTTCTCATTAGATGTCGGTACATAGCAACCACAACTTCTAACTGCTATATAGAGCGCTTGTGGTTTGGTACAAACGTTTCCCGCAATCCTAACGTCTAGCCAGATCACGTGCGCACTAGTCGTGCTAAGACTATCTAGAGATATTTTAGAGCAGGCTATTAGAAGCTAGAAGGACACGTAAGAACTAGCTTCAGATCTTGCTTAATGGACTTTAATCATACTGCTTATTCACTTGATGGTGATGCTACAAAGTTACATGACTCCTTCGGTTCTATGTGTTGATTTTAGCTAGTTGCAAAGTGTTAAGCTCTAATATCGAGACTTAATTAGTTGCGACTTTGTCACTAGCTAGTCGAGGCGCTAGTCACGTAACTGTAGCTGCCGGCTTCTAATCACCTTAGTGTCCTCTCGTCTAGGTCCCTACTACTATGTATCGACTAATGGTTCTGACTTTGTTGCTTGGCAGCCATGTACACTGTGAAATGTCTTAGAACAACTTCCTATGTTTTATCTGTTAAATAGTGCATCTTAACCTATCTATATATCTATGTACGTGATATAGTTAGGCTGTTAATGGAGTGAAGCGACCGTGCTAATTAAGCTGTATTCATGTGGAGAACACGGCTACTGCCGAGAATCGTTAGTTTATACAATCGCTCGACCTGTTGTGTAAGCTCTATTCTCTATCACTTTTTTGGTGCAAGTGCAATGTTAACAAACGATAGCTAAGTCTTAACTTCCGATCAGTATTATTAGGTTCCGACGCATCTCGAAACGTACTCTTAACGGATGGCTCTTGCCATAGCTTTGCTGCCATAGGATTGTACATTGTTTAGGCTTAAGCGCGTTACGATAGGTCACTAACTAGGAGGACTCTACAGCTACTATGCAATATATTTGCGGAGATAGTGCAAATATGCCGTTAAGCGATCTTAGTATCGGCGCCTACGTGTTATGTATATATTTACGCCCTACTTTGCCCGTTGGGAGTCTCCTAAGATTGTTACGAACTTATAAGCCTTTGCCCCAAAGGCAGATAATTCGATCATCGCCAAAAGCTTTACTTTACGGCTAGAAAATTGCTGATCATTATCATGACCACCACCACCACAGTGTCGCACGTCTTAAGCTAGTTCTAGCATTTCGTAAGAGATCGACCTCCGATGTTTAGATCTGTAGCTTTCCGACGGACCGAGTCCTCAAGATGGCTTTTACAACCTCGTGCGTTGTCCATAGGCAATGCCCTCACCACTGTCCGCCGAGGTTAAAGACTAATATACGTCAGATGATGTTCTGCTTACCATGATAGGGTGCACGGTCTTCGTCCTCACTCTAACACTACTCTTGAGAGTAGGTTTTAGCTTAAGGAGAATGATCTCGGGTGAGTTATTCAACAGTATCCATCGCAAACCAAAACTTACCAGGTAAGGCTTCGTTGCTGCAAGCTTCCAGAGGACGAGATATAAGCCTTTACTCTAAGAGGTGGAATCTTTGCCCGCTTGACAGGCTTAGGTATGGTCCAATCTTCCAGAATCGCCGTTGCGAATGCCGCAGGCCTCTTTGCGTCGTCAGTCACTTTTCCGATATGGCTAGAAAGATATCGAGCATAATAAGACCATGCGATGCGGAAAGATCTCAACTCTACACTAGCTAAACCGAATCAAGAAGTGTATATGAGCTTTAGGACTTTTGTAGACATGCCACTGCTCAATTACCCGATCATGGTCTCGGTCTACTATATGATCACCCCCGCAAGCTTAAGCGCATCTACAGTTGTAGAAACGGTAATATTGGATATCTGATAGGGAGGCTGCGGCCGTAAGGCTTAGTACATGTAAGAGGTCAGAAATGTATGCCGAATGATCTAGCCGGTGCAGAGAAGTTCTACGGAGCCTAGTATCTGTCGACAGCTTTAGACAAAAATATGGTTTTGCATGCAAGCGGCACGGTAAGGAGCGCTCTAACAGGCATGGAGGGACCCTTGTAGATAGATTAAAACATAACACCCTGTCGCTTTTGTCTAGGAAGCGACGCAAGATTGCTCCAGGTCTCGTAGATGCGCTGCTTTGCGCCATCGATAATTTGGTAAAGTAGCGGAGCCCTATGTAGGTAAAGCAGACTTTGCGAAGCTCGACGAACGGTAGTGCGGGCTCGCTGATCGGCTTCATCGCATCAAACCGCTGGTTAGAGAATTCTTCAAGCGTCATGGTGGCGGATTTTACTTCTCGATATGTCGTCGTCAGATCACGGAGTCACTTGGTGATCAAGCTCGTGAACTACGAATAGAGTAGTTAATCCAGAGCAAGACCGAGAGAGAAAAGGCCGTGCGTATCTTGCGGGCAGCGTGTCTTGGCAGTTGTCTCGAAGCAGGGTTCAGACTCGCATGCGTCATGAACGACTGCCATGGCAAGAAGCTCAACGCACGATGGCTGTCCGACTCGCGCAACGACGACACTAGATGTCAAACAACGAAGGCGAATGATTTGGAGCAAGTTCAAATCTTAGAGCCGGCTACCGCCAGCTTGTCCTTTTCCACCTGTGCTCTACGATGAAGTGATGACAGTGACAAGATTAATGGTTAGGGGATATTTCTCGCTAAACAATGCGACAACAAAACCACAAGTAGACCATGGAGATCGTCGAGCTCGTGGCATGAGGGAATGTAGCAGATTTCGGTCGACAAAAATGCTTGCGATGGGAAAGCTGAACTGATGGCCACTGTCGTTGGCGAAGACGTTTGGTGCTCAGGACAAGACAAATGTCAGCCGGGAAAGAGCTACGCAGGCTAGACTTCACGCTGAATCGGTTCCTCTTGTATCTTCTTCCTGCGCCACACGTCCGCTTCCTTTGTCCTGTCACACTTCCCCACTTGCCCATCAGCTGTATCTGAACCGAACGGGCATCCTCGACCTAGAATGTTGGCTGACTGAACGATCCATTGTCATCTGGCCAGTGAGACATCGTTGCCGTAGTAGCTAGCCAGTTCCGGCTGCGAGCGACTCGCATCACTCGTCGCAGCACTCTTTAGCCATCTGCAAGTTTCGTTCTTACACCTGGATCTTACGCATCAGATACAACCGCAAGGCGGCAGGAGCAGCACCAAGAACTAATCATGCCAAGCCGCTCGCCCTTTGTGTGGTGTCTGAAGGGTGTACAATTGAATGGCGCTTCAGATTATACTATCAATCCTACTATGCTGCCTTCGAAGGACACAGCTCGGACACTTAGAGAATGGTTCTCTCATGGCCCTAGATCGCCTTCTGCTCGTCGTCGTCGACCAAATCCAAAGCCAGCCGGGTCCATTAGTACTCGCTTCCCTCATACAGCGTCCACTTCTACGTGTTCTCTTATCACAGCACCTGCCCCTTCCTTATCCGCTGCCTCTAAGGGCCAACCAACCGTTACCGTTCCTAACCGCAACGCACAAGAGCAAAGTTTCCAGCATGGCAGTGTCCGCGACTTCCGACAACCCTCTTTCCAACAAGTCAACGATGCCCCTTAGCAAGCCGACGACTTACAACGCTCTCGCCAGTACAGCTACCATCAGGGAGACATTAGCGAGCAAGACTGTCGCGAGCAAGCCGACCTTCGGCAAGCCAGCCAACAAGAGTCCAACCAGCACAACTTCTGGCAGTGCGCCCTTATCGGCACGACCTCCGAGAGCTCCAACAGTTTGTTATTCGTACGTCAGAGTCTCTGTCACTCTCCGCCATCAAGATAAAACGCGCCCACGAATTGGCCACTGCGCTCGATGTGGATGACCTTGATCTGTCGTCTCTCTGTTTTAGACGTCCTGTACCGCTGTGTGGAGCGGCCGTCCTAAAGGATACCACTTATCGAGGCTTTGAAGAACACACGCGCCGGCACAACCTCAAATTTTTTTCGCATCGGCCTTCACGTCTGTCCCTTTGATTGTGAACTTGGCTTCTCAGACACCATTCAGCAGTACATAAATATTGACATCTACTCACGTACATCGACTATCAACACTAACGCTTCGCCGCTCCATTTGACCTACCACGGTTGCGCATGCCATACGCTTGTTGGTCCTTCCTCTTTCCCTAAGCGTTGGTCTCAGGAGCTCATGTCAGCTCGTTCGCCTTTGTCCTGCTGGTGGCTAACGCTATCATGGGCAGACTCGGCCTTGGTGACAACCTTTCGGATCAAGTCCCAAATCATCTATTCAACCATGCAAGGCCTACGTCCTGTCCTTGTCACGATGGGTGTGAATGCGAATTCACTATCTCTAAGTTCTCCCTATCAGCACAGATCGCACGCAATCGATAGGAAGTGTTTTCATATGGAGCTCTGTGGAGCCCGCCATTGGCATAGTCTCATCTTGTTTGATGTGCATTCGCCCAGTTGTGCGAAAGATGTTTTCAAAGATGTACGACCTGACGTGGCAACGACAGTCTGGTGGATCCTGGTCTCCTAAACAACGAATTCTCATTTCGACGTTCTCCAAATAGATGACGAGATCGTTCTTGTGGTATGTGCGCAGAAAGGAGTCTGGGATGTCGAGTGAGGACATCTATTTCACAAGGGAGGTTGATCTGTGCGGTGGAAGTATCTCTCCCGGCCGATCGCCATCACCTCTCTGAGAGCCAGCGAGGTCTTGCTCGAACTATAAACATCCTCAATAATGTTTGACCCTTTGTGCATGAAGCTCAGGTGCTTACAAAATCGTTCATGTTGATCTCTCGAAGACGGACGGATACCTGGTCGTTGTATTCACAGTCATACCAAGCAGTAACTTATCACGAGAACCCCCTCCTGTTGTCGATCAAGGGATCAACACTATGTCTCGCGCTTGACGTAGTCTCAAGTTACGGAACCTCAAGAGTAGGTAAAAAGGCAACAATATGTATCTGAATTGCGAAGCTAGATCTGAAGATCCTGCGCTGATACTTGTGTGAGCTTCTGAGTTCTGAGATTCTCCCTGTGGATCTGTGGGACTGCACATGTGGTTCTCATCAACGAAAGACTCTTGTGTGATAGCGTGTCACTCGCGTTGCAGGCCGAATACGCCGTGTTCAGAACGCGGTGTTGACATTCGAGACGACATAGTACCTGGAGCACTGAGCACATGTAAGGTTACTAGAGAAGTCATTTTCCCTGTTTTTGATCGAAAGACCTTACACTGGCTTGACTATTCACTGTCCTTGTTGGAGGAAGCCTCACACGGGCGATAGATATCGCCCCATCCCATGATACTTGCAAGAATGAGTGGAAAGATGTGTCTCTAGATTCAGACATATGTAGAGGGGTATTTTGTTGATTTCATCGCTTGACGCTAGGTTGTAAGTTGCCCACTGCCGGTTGCCGAGGTTTGCAATCGCCTGAATCAATCAGTCATCAGCATCTGCTGCATCACTCAATATCATATGCGCAGAAAGGTACCGCATAGTTCTTTAAATCTATATTCTCTATATGATTGGGGTCAGAAGAGTCACCGTTCGTATATCATGTGGGTAACTTACGCAGCAACTACATTAGGCGGACAGCGTTTGTGTGAATCCTGGTATCTGACGCACCAGGATCGTACAGTATAGCGCAGGTGGCCACAGCTGTATTCGACCTTGGTGTAGTCACACATAATGCTCGAGTGTGCGGTGGATTCGTGATTGGACCAGGTGTTGCGGGTAGGAATTGATTTATCTTTGTGTTCGAGGTGGACGAGATGAAAGATAGGGAGAATGAATAGCGAAACAACGATTGGAGATATCATCAAGAATTTAAATCTCAGCGAAGATTGGTGGCGAGCAAAGACTTCCATCGACCTGCTCTCGGGTGGTAAAACGCCTCATTTCCTTCGTCTCATGCTACTGAAACATGCAGGCGACGCAGGAAAGCAAACAAGAAGCCAATGAGTGTCGCTAGATCGATGATGCAAGGCATCAAGTAGCCTAGCGGCTCGTGTTTCCCGCAGCTTATCCTGATCACCCACCTTGGAGTCATTTTTGATGCGACATCCATCGCTAGGGCATATGCATGGATGTCCGGGCAAACGTTAATGCCAATTAGATCAAGTGTCCTCAAGCACTCCACAAGGGTCAAGAGCCGGAGGAATCCGCGCCATATAGCGTGTCAACACTAGCGAACAGAGCGAAGATTGTGCTGCTTGGGACTTGCTTGCTAGGGGCGATATGCAGGAAGTCATCACGGTGAATCTGATAGTAGATTGCATCCATCGAAATCCTGCCTTTTCGGATGCCAGGATCACTAATTGCACACATTAGCGTTGTCCAGTGTTTTGGGACGATGTTCCCCTCGCGATCGCGAAATAAGCGTCGGTGATGCCGGCAGCAGTTCAAGGTCACATGCGATTCGGGAGGACAGTCGTGGAATGAATCAGGTTCATGGCCCGTCAGTCTGCAGAAATGCCAAAGAGATGTGCTCACTTTGTTTTTGGTGGGTGTTGATCGTTCATTCTTACCTAACTACGACAATTCTCCTCGGTCGTAAAGCTAGACAGTCAACGCAAAGGGTATCAAGCAGTTGTAGAATGACTACGTGTCAAGCGTAGGCAACTTCATGCAGATGCTTGACAAGGGCATTGAGACGTTTGCCGCGCAGTTTTCGACGCTTGCGAAAGCCAGCCGTACCTGCATGCCTGGGCTCAGATTAGTCCTGGTGATATCAGCTTTTTTGTCTAATGAATAGTACTTATAACTCATCTTTGTGGTACTAAGTACGAACCTCATCCATCATTCTAGCACTGTGGCCTCCATGTGTACGCTTGGAGATGTTTGAAGCAAAGTCGACGAAAATCAACCCCATTGTACCTCGTGAACGCGTGTCAAATTCTGGCTGACTTGAAGGTCACATATTTCTGTTTCATCAACTTCCTAGAAGAAGATAGTGCTCTCTAATGTGTCCAAGTCAACTCCTGGTAATGGTTCTTGCCTGAATACGTACCATGACAAGAGGGGGTTAAAGATAGTCGCCTGCGCTGGACTCGTGATAGGCTATACTGTTAAAGGAGCGCCCATCATTTCAAGTATGAGATTGTACCACCTTACGCAGCTCAGATGTCTACCGACGTCTCGAACCACTTGGGAAGCAACCATTGCACCTACAGATGTCAAGCTGAAGAGCGGAGCAATCAATTAGCATCTAAGGCTAACCAGCTTTTCAGCTTTTGAGGAGTGACAAGCCTTACATATTTGAGGTTCCTGGGAGAACCTAAATCATGTAGGGTAGCAATGACCACGGAGCACATCTGTACTGGGGTAGAACATTTCGATTTCATCCAACTGTACCAAATCACGACCGTCGAGCCAAGTCTTGAGACAGGCTCGTCGATGAACGAGACTCTCTTGAGGCTCGTGATCCGCATATCTTGAGGCAGCGCAAACCAGCGTGAGGAATTCAAGTAAGGACCAATGATTCTCAGAGTGGAAGGCACCTCATGCGTTCTTTTGCTGTTTATCTATAGTCTAGTTATCTGATTCACGATCCGATTCGAATCCTCCTTCGTTTCCATGCTGATTTGAAAGTGCGGTAAAAGCTTTTGTGACAGGGAGAAGACGATATACGATTGTGTACATGTTCATTGAGGAGGAACTATCGTACAATTGAAGCATTCAAGCTACTTAGGTGTCACAAGATGACGCACACGAATAACTGCTGCGGCTAATAGCTCGTAGTGAGATGCCGTGTTCGTCAAACAACACGATCACTGATTGTAGGGGCCATTCTTCAGTCCGAGCCATGACACAGTCGGCGGCGCGTTCTCATCTCATATGGTGCTGAGACCCTTACTGCGGCTCTGTTGCACCACCAAAAGTTGGATCCACCATGGGCCACGCCCTGTAGTTGTAGTGGTGTGTTGAACATGGTGGTAGTTGCCGGTGCAAATACCTACCATTGAGTCGTGTAGTTCGTCGGTCGTGAGTGCGTCACGAGCATCTCGTCGCCGGGTGCCTGTTCAACAATAACGCTTGTCTCAACTCGAATCCTACGATCCAGTGGACCCTTTCGTGAGAAGTTTCGCCGTCCTTGCGGCGAGACTCTCTGGTCACCCTGCTGTGGCGCCTCTGTTGTGACTGACGCTATGTGTTTCCCCGCCATGTCACAAAGCCCCAGTTCTTCCGGTTCTTCTTCATCATATCCTTCTTCGTGCGGTCCTCCGAAACGTGGAACCTTGTAGGAAGCTCCTCTGCAATACCTTTGTTCAGTGTGACTGGGCAGCTTGTTTGCTTTACCGCTATCCTTGAGTCCAAATATGCTACGGATACCGCTCATGATGGGACGGAAAGTGGTGATTAAGCATGAAGATACAATGCCTAGTGATGGCTCGAGTGAGGTCCAGATCTGGGCAGGCCCCAAAGCCCACGTGATGTCGATTTCATGCATCATACGAGACATGTAGACCAACCGGATGGTTGCCGCGATCACTACACTTTCGACATAATCTTAGTAAACAACCAGTATGATATCAAGGGATGGCATGTGCTTACAGTGTACCCAAGGCTAAGATACCCATAACCCTGAGCTTCTTCGTCCAAGACATCTGTAGTGACCAGATCCATGGGATTGGTAGAAGTAGGATGATCAAATCAAGGGCTGCGCTACAGATACCTGTGAAAATCCACATTGACAGGTAATCCATGCAGCTACCATTGCTCGTACCAGTATATTGATCCCAGAAGTGGCGCAACGGTCGACAGGCCACCGTCATTGGCAACCACACAGATAGGGCATAGATGCAAGAGGCAAGCGCGCAGGCAACCAGGCTCCGGTCGATCCACGTTCGGCACCTTGTTGTGCTGCGTACCGAGCTCAACGAGAATATGCGCATGTAAGTCCAACAGAACGATAGCTTGAGGCCAACCGTTGCGACAACGTAGATCCATGGATAAATAAACAATGCCTGAAGACATCGTATCAACCGTCAGTCCCAGGTCTTGGAATCCGCGTGCGACTTACAATTGACATTTTGCGTAGTGAGGGTGTGTCGGTGGCCCAGACATGCTTTCCGGCTCCGAAATAGTTACTGGTGAGCGTACAGGTGGCTGTGCCATACTCTCCAAGCTTTCACACGCCATTCGTCAGCATGTTGAGCCTTCGCGTTTGGATTTCATCGATCGTACCAGAGCCATCAGAATGAACCAATCGTCGCCGTCCAGCCCAACACGCTTTCTTTTCTTGACAATGATACGGAGAGCAACTGCTAATGTCGCGATGGTAGCGAGCACTGCTACAACCGTGTCATCCAGGACCTCCTGATTGGCCTGGAGATCAATACCAGGCGGAGGTCTTCCATAAAGCTCTGTCACTGATCGGGCCATTGCAGATCAGTATACTCGCCTCAGACTGAGGTGGTATAGATGTTCGTTGCGAGGACACAGAGGACTTTGAGGGTACGTACACTGTTGCCAAGTGTATGTGGTTGTTCGTAGGTCAGGG
Source organism: Aureobasidium sp. P6 (assembly GCA_003992365.1). Classification (NCBI taxonomy): domain Eukaryota; kingdom Fungi; phylum Ascomycota; class Dothideomycetes; order Dothideales; family Saccotheciaceae; genus Aureobasidium; species Aureobasidium sp. P6. Next base: position 204,098 of record RZIQ01000020.1, read on the forward strand.
GATCACAAAGCGGGTAGAAAAGGAAAGAAGATAGTACAGAGAGATATGTGAGGGATTCTGCCCCCTGTGAGGGATTCTGCCGCGTTTCCCACATCGCTAGGGGGTCTGGCTGGTAACATAGCTAGAATCAACGAGTCCAGAGCGGGTCCCCTGCTCAATTTTACCTGGCTTTGACAGAGGAGCCAAGGCAGGATCATTTGCTTTATGCAGAACATGGTGACGCACGCAAGAAACCTAGGGCCGTATTCGGAAACAGTGTATTCAACAATACCCGAGACCCAGGGCTGACCGTGAGTAAAAATTACGACTTGAAAAGAATCGTTAGGAGTGGATCGGTATCGACAGCGATCTGCCGCCAGCGTTTGGCCAATTTACTCCATATATAAAGAAGCACGACAAGTATATTGCAGGACATACGCCAGTTATGGTGCCGCTATCTTATATGTTGAGCCGCAGGAAGATTGTGATCAGCAGCGAATGTCTCTTAAAATCATCCTTCCGTGCGGCACGTTCAATACCGCATTTCTAACAGCCGAACGGTCTATACACAGAGTCTGCTCATCGTGCTTTGATCAAGAGCTTAGCACATAAACTCAGGCGCTTGGTCTGATTTCGGGAAGCTAACCTCGATACCCATACATCGAGCCTCTCGCTCTAGCCTATATACTGTCATACCCAGGATCTGTCGGTTTTGCATACCTGCACCAGACTGGATCCTTTTGCAGCTTCTCAAAGTTGCACTGATCCAAACCAACCGCGACTTCCATACCCTGTCCCTCCCCTTTGGTGACCTTCGGGTAAATCATACTGAGTCCATTGAAAAGACCCCTCCTGGAGAACCTGACTCGTTCGATTTTTCCGATTGCAGGACCAAAGTCAAGGTCGTAGATATCCAATTTGTACCACGTGCTTGTAAGGCAGTCGCTGCCCATCAAATTTGGGTATGAAGCCGACACAACGTGATCATATCCAGGAATGGTGTCAAGAAGGGTGACGAGCGACTTGACGTACTCTGGCGTTCTCTCGTCGACCGCTTTCCTAATCTCAATGGCAAGAGAGCCGATGCTTGAGGGTTCGCAAAGATTCCTGATGGGGATTGCCGCACGAGCGTAACTCATGGGACAGCCAGGGTAATGCCGTGATAGAGCTGGTGTAGAACGAAGTCTCAGATCGACGTTGACTATATGATAAGAAAGTTTGCTTCCGTCCGGAAATCTTTCAGGATCATTTTGCGCCCGATATACCGCGTACCAAAGCAATGCAGTGACCATATCGTTGGTCGACAAGCTGCGCATCACAGCCTCATCGCGTCCAGGGTGCACCACAACGTAGTCTTCCTTCAGCTGGACCAGAGCTTCGGGAGACAATAGGTAGACCCGAGATTCATGCGTTTCTTTCATCGCTGTTTCTCCGAAAGTAATGGGTTCGGGACTGATGATGAGTTCAGGATGGTGTTCTGGCCGGCCCATTCTAGCGGTCGGCTTTTGAGAAGCAATGTGGGCGGTCCGGTCGAACGTTTCGATGGGCAGAGAGTCGCACTTGAGAATGCTATCGTCTTGCGAGTGACGACAATTCTGAGCCCACACCCGTAACACCTCGGTCAGACCCTGAGCATCAAAGATCGAATGATGACATTGGGCGGCTAAGATGAAACCACCGTCGATGATGTTCAGCTGTGGGACAAAGACCGGTTGCTGCTCGCCCACCATCGGGAAAACACCGCGATGACAAAGGTCCGTAGGATTGAGTCTCGGCTGGGGAAAATTTTGCTTTCGCAATTGGTCATAAACCAGACCAGTTCCACGAAGATCTTTCCTTATCAAGTCTCCGAAAGATCCAGGACTGAGAGCAATCTTGCCGGTCGGTTTTTTCCCATCGTCGAAAGGCACAATCTCACATGCGAGGGAAGGGATGGCCTGGCGGGTCGGCTCCAGGCTTGTGCGAAGGTGATGAAAAACATGCTCAGGATCAACGCCAGGAAGCGATTTGAAGAAACATAGTGGAGAGTAATAGCCACGCGGATTCGATTGCTCGATTTGAGACAGGTCGAGGGGATTCGCTGATGGAGATCTGTGATTGAGGCCGTCTTGCACATAAAACGCTGCCGTGCTAGCAGATTCGGCAACCGTATCTTGAGGCAAAGTGGCGCCCATCTTTTAGAGTCAAATGACAGTCCGAAGGTACAAAGACGATCTCCATATGGAGCGGCGCCATTGGCCTATATACGCGGCTCGTAAATCGAAAGAGCATGTGGCCTGTTTTGCGAACGGTCAGTTGAGGATAGTCCTCGTGAAGGGCTCCGAGATATGATTTGCATCGCGCCTAGTGGAATATAGGATGATATCGCCATACAGGCGAGCCCCATATGAAGAGTTGAGGAAGTGAGTGGAGCTTCGCGATGGGTCTGGCGATTAGTGCACGGGCTAGGTAACCTGTTCACGCCATTGTTTGCGTGCCACAACCTATATATGGCGCATCGGTAGTGAACCAGATTCCTCATTGGTGGGGTAACTTTGACCTTCGGCACCGACGTTCCGTTGACGCACAGATGCGATGAGCCAATCCCGTTCCGGCTAGTCAGCAACGCACATCAGAGCTGTAGATACGGGGGTGAAGATCTGTTAACCATGATCCTTGTCTGCAACACCGAAGTGAGCACGTCCCGCCTTTGGCGAGACGAGCGAAACGAAACATAGATAACGCTAGGATTTCAAACACCGACTGATTACAAATCGCGCATGCTTTGCCCGATCTGGTATTGAACCACTGTACAGAACTCCCCCTCTTGATTGATAGCAAGTTGAATGTACCTCAGGGTTGTTACATTTCAACACACTGGCGAGCGGAAGGATAGCAGGAGATCTCGGGTCAATTGTCCAAAGCGTGACAGATCTGGCTCCAGAGTGCGGCATTCAGCTCAGCGGTGTTAAGTCTGTTGCAGAGGGATGAGGAACGACACAGGACGAAGTAACATACTATAGGATATCTACAGTACGATATCAAAGAATACCACCAACCGAGATTAAAGAGGGGTTTGCCTCGTTGGGAAGCAGATCCGTACAAGAGTGATGGGCTTACGATCTGTTTCCTGGCCGGATCTCTCACTATCTGTATTTTATTAAGTGCGTCCACCTCTAAGGGAAGCGTGATCGAGATCCGGCATTTCTTCTCAACACCCACACTTTGTTGATCCTCGATCTAGCAGTCTCGATCGCTGATTTAGTCCAAGAGAGGCCCAAGCAATCGTATACCAAGACCCGTGGAAGTTACACGCGACCTGCGGATATGATGAGGAAGACACAACTATTCTTGATGCTTGTCGGCTCAATCCTGGCTACCGTAGCACTCACAATTTTTCGAGAACATGTCAGGTAGAAACAACATCTCTGTGAAGAGTAAAAAGTGCCTGGGAGCCTGGTCATACCTTGATTCCGATCAGGCGAAGACTTGATTCGGCTGTTTGCGTGTCAGTAATACTTAGTCGGGTCCGTGGAGAGCAAACTGTAGAGTCAACCATAAAGGTTTGAACACACTCTATCGACTATGGTCTGACTCGAGTTTAGACGGAAAATCGTCTGGGAAGGATCAATGAGTAGTCGATGTAGATATCCAGAGAAAGGCCCGAGCGATATTGTGTCTACTGATAATGCCATCCCTCATCAGGCTCATACTTGGACCCGGTATATAAACCAAGCTCTTCACATACATCTTGGTGTTAGTCACTCGAAAGCCACCTTAATCGTCGCGATATCCAGATATTCATCGGAATCTCCTCTGACTATGATTTCGATCGTGGTTCCGGTGTCGCGTCTTTACAGCACACCGCGCCTTCTGTGGAGCGGCACGAGTTTTGGTACAGTGCTGGAGATTTACCGGTAAAAATTACAATCTTTGTATCCAGTCGAGTTATCCGCACAGGGGAAGCAAGAACTGCGAAGTGAGAGAGTCAGACAGAGACGTTTCTAGCTAATTGTTGGGTCTAGGGTGGTATCATGAATCAAGAAGGTGATGATGTTCCGGACCTGATATCGTACTACAAACACGTAAGCCCATCCAATCTATTCTGTGCTCTCATTACGTGGATTTGTAGAGACACCGTGTAGGGTACTCTCGTGAGTCGACATCCTGTCCTCAGTAATCCTGATACTTTACGACACAGGTGGTTGCTTTAGCTGAACGAAAAGAACTTCTCAATGCGGTAAAGTGTATGTCCCATCGCGACGAAAACTCGCACGTCAAACAGGCGGAGCGGGAGTGACTCTGATTAGAAAGATTGCCGCGACATAGAACGCCCAATCAATCTCTCATGTTTGACTACATGCATGCAGAAAGACCCCTAGTATCAATTCACCCTTGGCGCGGAACGTCCCAAATTGATTAGGCGTGTGATCCGTGCGACCAATCCCATGTCGGACCATGAGCGAAGTGTTTCGTGATTTGGTCGTCTTGAGCAGATGCGATCACAAAAGCTGCGGAAATTTGACAGAAAGACTGCAGACGGCGATTCTGTAGGGTTTTGAATCTAAGCCGGGTTCACTGCTCCAAGAAGCGTTGTTCTAGTCGTTTGCTGGACATAATTGTTCTAGGCCGGGACTAAAGCGGCAGATTGCATCTTGTGTTCGAGAGGATCGAGAACGCTCCGATTGGCTCATCGATCGAGTGGCTGTTGGGCGGAGTAGCTCCAACGCTGGGTTGGTAGGAACAGTGATCCTAGCTCATATGTGTCACTTGGTCCAGGAATTCATGCCAGCCAGCATCCTCCCATTCGACTAAGCACCGCTAATAGCTGTCCATAGTTTGAGATGTCCTCGCCTTCCTACAAAGTGTGTTACATCAGTTCTAAGCACAATATCTGGAGCTGACATGCTTCCAGGAAGCTATACGTTGCTTGAACACGCTCCAGAGTGGATATCAAGAACTAGCGGCACGTAAAATTGCGCTTCCAACAGGTCAGCGGCAGAAGGAGAACCTCGAATTAGTCAGGGATTTCGCAACGGATAGTCTTCATTCAGTAGGAACTTCCACAACCACATGCACACTGGCGCTCACTGAGTTAGCTTGAACGTCTGCGTGGCCTCAAGATCTTTCATGTAGCCGGTACCAAGGGCAAAGGGTCCACAAGCATGTTCCTTGCTCAGTTGCTCCACAAGCTCTGGAATCCGAGCGAAAAAGACACCAAGATCGGGCTCTACACTTCGCCCCATCTTGTGTTCGTACGAGAACGAATCCAGATCAATGGAGAACCCATTCCAGACGCCCTGTTTGCGCACTACTTCTTCGAGCTCTGGAAGGAACCGTGCAAGAAGCTCTCATATGCTGGGTTCCTTACTCTCTTAGCTTTACACATATTCGTGAAGGAGGGAGTCAATGCTGCTGTGATTGAAGCGGTGGTCGGAGGAAGATATGATTCTACCAACATCATCAATTCACCCACCGCTGTAGGCATTACACCGATTGGTTTAGATCATATCAAGACCCTCGGACCTACGTTAGAGGATATAGCTGGACAGAAAGCTGGTGTGTTCAAAAGAAACGTTCCTGCCTTCTCCGCACATCAGAAGACAGAAGTGGAGGACGTTTTGAATGATGTCGCACACCACGAACAGGTATCTTCACTACGTTATGTTGGCATGAACAGCAGCCTCAGGTGTAATGACGACATGCCTGCGGCATTGAGGGCAAACGCTTCACTAGCATATGCCATGTTCCGAGTGTTGGTGGAGCCTCGAGACACCTACCCGGAGGACATGCCAGACAAAGTGGTCCAGGTGATACAGCAGACATCTACGCCTGGCCGGTTTGAGCGGATCTCAAAAGCGAACCGGGTCTTCCTGTTGGACGGAGCTCATACACCTGAGAGCATTGAAATAGCTTCGGAATGGGCCCTGCAACAGTCAGTAGATCGTGTATTATGATCGAGAGGCAACCATGCTGAATATTGAAGTAGGTTCTCTGCCAAAGGATACAAGGCCCTTATATTCAATCAGTCAACACGAGATACCCGGCCACTGCTTGAAGCCATCTACTCGAGATTGGCCTCTGTCTTGCAGCTTGTGGTTTTCTGTTCATCCAAAGTTCATAACGACTCGATGGACGAAGTTGGTACGTCCCCTTACTTCTCCATGTTGACCACTGCTAAGTTTATCAGAAGATATCTTGAACAAGAACGAGGACCCGGCATCGAGACAAACGGGGTTGTTCCAGGAGAACGCGAGACTGATCTGGTGCTCCTTCGGTGGTGGACATGGGGATGTTCAGACATGTAACAGTATGGCAGAGGCCATCGATGTAGTGGCCAGCGTGAGCGGAGGCCAGAGTCAGCAAGGGCAGTTGGAAGTCTTCATAACAGGCAGTCTGCACCTTGTAGGCGGCGTCAGACATATGTTGACAAGCGTCTCGCAACAATGATTCGCTCCATGGCGGTTCTGCATATATGCCGAAGAGTTCTTCAATCATCTGCTTTGCGTTTTCCTGCGCGTAAAGACCATATCCATAACAGTGTGCCGCACTTCGCCTCTTACACGATAACAAAAAGACGATCGTTGGTCAGAAGGCGTAAATTGCTGCAGGATTCCAGTCATTCAGGCAATCTCGGTGGTTGACATGGCATTTATGGGGCGAAGAACCAAAAAGCAAGTCAAGATTGCCACCTTCATTGTATGTCGCGATGTAGGATCCTGGTGCTGGTCATCGCGGAACCTCATCGTGTACCGCGATGACCGACCTCTGGCTCGTGCACCGTCATTGGCCTCATGTTCGAGTTTGCAAACTTGTGCATCCTCTTGTTACTCATGATATGCTAAAGTCGAGTGGACGTGAGAATCTAGGGAACCCTCAAGAAAAGGAACTGCTACCCTTTGACCCTCGACACTCATCGAAAATATGACAAGTACAATCCCCTGCCGGATTGAAGATACCTCTGTATTGTGCAATGGTTCCTTCGAACGGCCTTCCGGTAATCCACACGTGATGCAGGCTTTCCTCAGTTAAGCGCCCGGATACACCACAGAATTCATCCTTCATCTTGATATGACACGGTACTTCGTCCTGATAGCTTCTTGTCAGCATGTCAGTCACGTCTATCCCAACCCAAGACGCCTGCGATATCGTTCTGCGACAGGCTTTGAATCTCCTGCCAGATGCCGTGAGTGACATCGAGTCTAGTTTTCAGCGCAGGGTATCATGATTGAATTGCTCTTTAGACCGGCCGCGCGCCCGACGAGATGCTTGCCTTTGTACAAACCGATCTAGGACAGGCTGAATGCATCTCAGCGCTGAGAATATTCTTACAGTCTCTGGAAAGAGCATGTACAGTTTCACAACAGTCGGACCTCGCCAAGGAAACCACTCCTCGTGCACGAAAGAGACAAAAGACACTGCAAGGAACATTGTTGAATGTCCTCAAGCGTTGCCCACAAGGCAGTCAGCAAGTTATTGCTCAGACCGCTGACACTGGAGTCACGGCTTCCACTAGACAGTACACGGCGACCGTACAAGATCATGACGTCGCTCACGATCGAATGCACCGGGCGGTATCAAATCGAGATTCCGCGATTCCAATCGCGACTCAGTCACCGCTATCCGCCACGCTTGCACGGTCTAGCCAAGGCATCTCATATATATCGGTCATTAAAGAGTTGGACTTGGAAGCAAATCTGAGTTCCGTATCTGCTCATCTATGCGAGATGCAGAGACTTGCTGGCGATCCTGATCTCCAGAAGGAGTGGTGGTCGACCAAGATTTCCTCTACGAACAGCATCAAACATGGAACAGCAATATACGTCGCATCAGAAATAGATCGTCGAAGAAGTCATCATAAGAATCAAGACATATTACTAACGTGTATTCTTGCAGATGTTGTGGAAGAGGCAGTGGACCGTGGAACAGTCGAAGATACCTCTGATCCCCTTCCACACGGAAAGACTGTCAGAAGCGCAGTGATCGACAGGGAATTTGACAAGTTTTGCGAAGACAGTATCTCGAACCCCGCCATCTCATTGACGCGGAAAAAGTTTGGCGCTCTCATTCGAGAGGGCCGGTGGTTGAGGCGGCTGTCACCAGGGCTCTTATTTTGCTTAGCCTCATTAAGAAAGACAGTGTATGTATATTTTGCTCTGTCGCTGAATAATACTGATCGATGTTCAAGTTTGCGAGAATTGACTGCTGAGAAAATCGACCAGCTCGACGAGGAGCTGAGGAAACACGAAGTCTTCCAGCAGTATCTTGGTCTGGCTGATGTACAAAAAGAGCTCAAGGCTAGATATCATACTTTACTCCACGAGAAGAAGTCTGAAGCACAAAGACACGAGTTGCCGGTAATCTCTACATATCTTGAGGAAGGTCCCGAGGCAGTAAGCGCTCACGGAGCTCAGAATCCAAGCCATGATCTTGATCTGATCCAACAGACTGCTGACCATATTCTTCTCTCTCACATGTTCACGTTTCTCCAGCCTCTTCATATCGAGACTGTCATTCCACTACTCAAAGGCGCTGGAGGTCTTGTCAGACGCTGGAGTCCTGATGGCGAAGTGCTAGAGGCCACTCCCACTAACGACGGCATAGCGACAAATGTCGTGCAGTTGCTCGGGGACCAAGGGAGATACAACACTGCAGTGAATCTATGGAGGAGCCAAAGAGGAAGAATAGCATCGGGTGAGGAACAAGCCGATGAACTCGAGAGTTATAAACAGATGCTACTTCTTGTGGGCCGAATATTTCCCGTCGACCAGAACCTCCATCTTCGGTAAGAGGACGATGAGATCTCCGGTGCGATATTGTGGGACCACTGACCCTGCGCTATAGATACAGACCATTAGGTATGGCACTCGTGCCAAGTCTGGCCTATCTTCTGGACGATAGGAACTTCGTCCATGCGGTCAGAACCTGTAAAGAAGTCGAACAAGAGCTACTCGCCCTCTGCTTTCTTTCTGCCAGTCGATTTTCGCAGTCGGACAAGCCCACATGGACAAATTTGCTAACGAAGTCAATGAAATGTTTGCCCGACCGCAGCAGCCTCATATATATACGCCTTTGGAACTGTGAACGCCAACTTTTCTTGAGGAACAGAGATCCAATTCTTGTGGAGAAGATGCAAGGAATGATCGAGAAAGTGAAGGAAGAGTGCCAGACCATCAATGAATCTGCGATATGTCGAGCGAGACTTGCCATTCTTCTGAAGCAGCAGGCAGACTCTGCTGTGATGAATCTAGAACTTGATCAGGCACTTCAATATGTCGAGCATTCGAAAGCTCTTTTGCAGGGAAGTCATTTGGAGAGACTCACACGACTTGACATTGACGTCTGTAAGGCAAAGCTACTGCGCTACAAAGGACATTTGGTTGAATCATCGAAGATATTGAAAGATGTTCTACAGTCACGGACAAAAAGTCACCGAAATACAGCTTACTTTCGTGCGGTCGCAGAGGATGTATATACCAGTATCGAGTATCTCGCAGAACGCGGTAGGGAGTTTCATGAAGAAGCCCAAAACTCTCTCGTCGTCCGTCTGAGATCGGCAATACGTGAGCTGGAATCCGGAGATAGATGCAACACATCAGTTTGCCACCGACTACGACTCGCCCTAGCAGAGGCCTATCTCCTACGCCGGAATCTACCCTTGGCCCGAGAGGCGTTCGAGAGAACGTACACTGCATTGAGCCAGCTTTGTGAGCCAGTTTCAGGCAGTCGCAAAGACCATCCGAGTCTGCTACAGCAGAGTCTTTTTCTGCAAGCATCGCTGGGCTTGGCGAAAGTCCATCATTCGCAAAGTCAATGGCCAGACGCTATCGCTGCTTGGAGCCGGGCTCTGGAAGTCCTCAAGAAATACCAGATGAAGGGAGAATACGTGGAAAATCTCATAAAGGCATCTCTTGCGGTCGCAGAGCGTCGATTAGCTCCACGTTCGACTCCCGTCGTGGATCTGTGCTCGAGCAATATGACTGACGAGTCCGTGGATAGAATCCTGAACAGAGACTCACGGCAATATTGGTTGCTCGGAATAAGGTCTTGGTCCAATGCTATTAAGGATGAATGGGAGGCTTGCAAATCCATCCGTGCTCAAGCGAGATGATTCCTGGTCAGATCAATTATGTATTGTATTGATGGAGCGGATAGACGTGAGGTCTTTGCAGTACAATTTGAGTGCTGAGATATTCGCGAGAGATCCAAGGTTCTGGATAGATAAGCACGGCCCCTGTCTCATGCGCCGAACACTGCTGCTTTTTTCCTCTCTCTAGTCAGATTTGGTCGGCCTCTTGTTCAAGGTCCATGTCTATATCTAACGTCCTTCCGCGTTGATGATTGACCCTTTACACTCTGGTGTTCCGATGAGTGATCTTGTCTAGCGGATACGCTCCGTTGCTGTGAGTGTATGAACTTTAGCCCAAATCTTCCCCCTGGACATTCACCACGGGCATTCGCAAAGGTTTAGGACGCTGAGACTTTCCCTGCAGATCGAGATCAAACAAACAAACAGTCTCAGTCTGCTTAGATAGCTAGCGTACAGGAGTCTGGAATACGGTGAGCTACGCGTCGATGTGGATGAAAATGCGACCTCCGGCGAGGGCTCAGCGGACAGTCTAGCATTATTGCAAAGACAACATTACGTAAGCGACTTTTCGGATTCGACCGTGACTGTGACACTAATTGAGACGTCTTTAGAAGGAGCAGATAAGAAGTGGGTTCAGACTGTGAGCTCCAAAGGTCGCAGCGTGACTTTGGAGCTTGTTCCCCAAAGTCAGCGTTTCCCCCAATTCGATGCAATTGGCTGGAAATCCTTTTCTACCAGTCAAGAGGCTGTCAAAGCGGATGCCAAGACAAAATGCAAAAGGAACCCAGTGACTGAATCTCACAAAGTCGAGTTCACCTCTCGAGTGATTATCCTCCAAACTCCGACTAAGCTTCCCATACAGCGCAGCGATCGATTCTTCCTGAGTCATTGGTGCGCTTCACACTTTGTCGAGGGTATCACTGCTGCGAGCAGAAAGAGTACATGGAGCTTAGACCACAGCAAAGTGTGATGTGTTCACTGCATTGCAAGCAGGGACTCTTGCTTCCACATCCGGTCAGGCTGTTCGAATGAATAGAACTACTTGATGATGACCAGGGTTGTGACTGCATGATGGGCGTGATTCACTAATGTTTTTCTTTGCGTACATACTGGTACCAAGACCAAACTCTACTACAGCACGGACACTCAGGCCACGCCATCACTTCTGTCAACGCACATCTTCAAGATATCCAAGAAATTGCGTGAATGGCTATTCACGAATTCATCACCCAGTGCTATGAGCGCGTAAAGCTAGCGGATCCTCAGGGACGCGTAGTAACGCGACGCTAGGGCGTGGCTTGCAGTTCACATGTCCTCATGGATACAAAGATTATAATCACAGATGCTCACTTGCTAGTTGATTGGTCGGCAGAGATTGGCTACAAATGCCTTCCTCCAAGTCTCGTTGCCAGCCGGATGCTTGTTTCTTATTTTCTCGCTTGTCCGCAGTGATGAGCACACGTGCTATCAATGACAGAGGTTGATCGTTGAATTGGTTATGAACAAGCTCATCAGTGTCGGATTTACTCTGCGAGGTATTGAGTGAGTGCTCAATGAGATCATATGCAGGCTAGCTGTATCTTTGGAAACGTCACATTGACAGTAAGACTATTCGAGTATCTGGTGCGGTTGCGCGTCGTTGTCGGGCCCGTTTGTTTCTCTGGCGCGCGAGGACGTGCAGACATTGCACATCAGCCCGTAGTTTGCAAGCGGCATCAGCATATCCTTGCAGGTTCTAAGGCAAGATGACATGTGTATATACTCACAAGATCTACTACATCACTGTCGAACATCGTATGCGTGATAAGCTTACCTGCTCCTGCAAATGCATGCCCTGAAGCCTAGAGATATCCAGTTCCAAGGATTTGCATCCGATCTGCATCGAATCAGGGGTTTAGGCCCGGGGTCGGCATGAGTATGAGATTGGAGCCATCTTTCGTGAGCACCATTTCGACTCTCCGCCAAAAAACCTGTCCTATGGAGCCATTCACGCAAATCAGAAAGCATAACTTACAGTATGTTCATTGCATGTTATGGGTCTCCGTTAACTAACGCCACGCAGAGCGAGGTGTTGTCTATTCTCGCCTGAGAAGCTGCTCATCTACCAGATCTCTCGCTTCTTGAACCTCCACGACAAAGACAAATGTTGGTTCATGGCTTACTGCGGAGGCCAACGGAAAAATGCTTGTGTGATGAACTCTCCGGACGAGACATATGATGTATTCTTGTTAGCTGAAGATGCGCTACTCAAGATGTCGGCGAGCCTTGCTCTGATCAATTTGCCCGGTGAGGAACCTGAATCCATGATACATATCTTTCATGTCAAACAGCTGGAAGTATCTTGAGGCACAATTCTCGCACGAGATAAGCTGCCGATGGCCAATTTTTTGTCCCCCACTGGCAAGTGGGATTTGGTTCTGGAGTCTGGCTCCATCTTGCTTTCTTCAGAAAATCCAAGCTGCTGGTCCGAGTTCAAGGTCAACAGGAAAACCACCCTGAGTAAAGCAATGAAAAGACATGTTGCGGATTCAAAAAGTCCCCCCGGAGAGGTCGGCTCGTCTCCTCGATACACAGATCACTGCTGACTTGGTGTAGCGTTATGCATGTCTACTATCTACAGTGCTTCTGCAATGACCGAGGTCCACACCTAGCTCATGGCCGCATCAGCCTTGACCATGTATATGTCGAGCTTTGCCACCAAAAGAACGATCCTGACAGAAAGACGATCATTGTGGTGACCGAGAAGACATGGGCGGTCATGAAAGCGAAGTTCGAAAGCATCACTGAGTTGTATCCATTGCAAGATGCCTTTGACCTCGACAATAATCGCCTCCATTAGTTCAAATCCAAGATCGAATTCATACAGTGGTTTGACTGTCGCGATCCAGGTGCTAGTGTCAGCGAGCATTCAGTCCAAATTACTGTCCAACCTCCATTTGAACCTCCAATCATGCCTTGTGCAGTCTTGGATACGGATTCAGGAACAGGAGGATCATTCGTTCGTAGATGGCTCATTTAGCACCAATGGGAGGGCGCGTACGTTTACAACGGATTTCGTATAGAAATCTCACCCTTCACTGTGCCATATTACCCCCACGCATCCTGGACAAAAGAGAGTCCTTCTTAGTGGAAAAATTCACACTACGCATCTCTACTCGTCTTGTAATCATCGGCGGCTCTGACCCCGAGCCTATCCAAAGCTTCCCCTTAAAGACGACCGGATCTTGACTACCGGCAACGAATTGAGTTCATGTAAAGATAGAGACGTTGCGCATAACGAGACCTTTTCATCAACGAGATTGTGTTCAGACGAATGTCGCAGGCAACTCAAGCAAATCTTGGGCCATGGCTCTGATCATTGCATCAGACGTCGTGTCAGTTAGGGCGGATGCGCGCTCTCTTGTCGATTCTTCACTATTCATGGAGGTAGGCAACAACCCATGAAAGTTCTTGTATCATGCACAGACAGATGGCCCATGCGCGTACCCAAATCTGTACCTTTGAGACTTAATTGTTGTGCGACGCGATGGAAGCAAGCAGGCGCCATCTCGTCTCGCGCTCTCTAGAGATACCAAGGCGCTGCATTGAATGTATGCAGCACGGCAGACTCTGCATATAGTGCTGACCACCGCTAAAGCTTCGGGATGCGAGTTGCAGGATGGGGGATGGAACCCTTGACCGGCGCCACACCACGGCGACAATACAGACAACATTCACACCGATATCAGAATGCCGTGCACAGAAAGCGTGCCTCTCCTTTCAGGAGACTCACCTCCAGGTTCTGGCAGTTACGGTTTGAGCTACTGGATCAAAGGTCTCTACCTCGCCATACCGAAGAGCAAGCCTGCGGCCAAGGTGATGATATGCTGCTGTGTACTGGAAGTCTTCCTGGGCTGCTGTTCACTGATCGAATCCTTGATTATGCAATCCCTTGTCTCACGAGACAAAGTCTTCCTCATGGCCTTGGTCCGTCTCGTCTTCGAAGCCATTACTCCGATGGTTGGAGAGGCCATATCGGCCCTTCGGACGTTCACTGGCAGGGAGACACACAAGAACTTCATGAACACTTTGGGACAGAGCAAGAGATACTCGTCAGACCATGACCAGGGAAAAGGTCCATCGATGAATAAGATAGGCGCCGTCGACATCTACTGTCAGGAGATCAGGTCACTCTTCCTCAATCTGACCACTCTCTGTATCACTTTGGTCTCCCTCATAGCTAGCGGTTGTTCTGAAAGGAGCGTTTGGGTCGTCACGCTACCATTCTACTCAGTGTGCGACCTTACGGTGATTGCCGTGGATATACTGCGGCGCCATCCAGCGACTTATGAGCTGCTCGCTGCGAAGTCGTCACTCAGCGGTCGATCGTCAGTGACTATGCCCAAACAGTCGAGCGAGTTCACTGAGTACTGACTCTGCTTCCAGACCAAAAGACGCGCAACTGGGACAATGTTTCAATGCATATCACACGCGAAACATCAACCTCCAGACCACGAGACTCCAACTCTCATTTAAATGCACGGCGGTGCTACTTTTGACTTCGGCACTGCCCTTATGCGCCGCAATGTCAGGAGGAGACCAAACGCAATTGACCATGATCGTTCTGAGCTACCATAACCTCTATCGACAGCATAGGAAACTCGAACGGAATCTTGAAGCCATCGCCAAATCGAGAGCTAGCATGCAAAAAGTTCTTAACGAGCTCGAAACGCAGGACAGCAAAGACGAGATCTGACAAGAAAATCGATGTGACATGTATCAGATCCGTACACCCGGATGGGCAGGTCCGCGCACGTTTGTAGTATGGGAGTGTGCGAGACTCGCTATGTGATGGATGGGGTGAAGCCCGAGTAGCTCTGTTGCAGTGGAGTACACGGCTCCATACAGGCCGGCATGATCTTGAGGTCCATCTCATATAGAATTGCAACGGATCCCGCCAAGATATCAGGAAATGTTTGCTTGCTCTTTCTATTCAATCGTATAGGTTGAAGGGGATGCGCGTCGTGGTGCTAGAGTGTCGATGGGCAGCGGTATCATTGAGCCCCATGCCGTAGCATGCGAAAGATCAAGGGTATCGAGGGTAGTACTGTTGAGTAAGTAATCAAAGTCGACGCGGTGAAGCGAGTGGTCGACCTGTGCTTTGTTGTTGATCCTGAGGCGTGGGCTAGTGCTGAGAGCGAGAAGGGGACTCGGCAGAGAATTGGCCATCTTGTATTACTAGGGCGCAGGAACCGATCTGCGCACGACACTCTTCTTCACGGTTGTTATGTCCTCATCGATGGGAGGCAAACTCGATCAAGTAGGTAAGATAATCGTTGTCTTCGCAAGCTGTCCAATGTACGAAGAGAGTGCGAGTACGGCTTTTGCGCACGCCACAGCGTCCTCTCGGCGATATACTTCTCATCCGGAACGGGGACTAGATATGATGAGCCAGGCGTCGATGGCAGCGACGATGATGCGAGACCTAGAAGGAGCAGAGGCGGAGGACGGGGTTGCCTAAAAGTGACGAGAGCAGACGCGGAGACCTGACGTGCATTGAATAAGGCACTTCTAAGGAGAAGACGGCGCGAGAACGGGACGATGAGAATAGAGACGAGCTTCGATCAGTACAATAGTAGTTGGTTCAAGCGCGAAATCAAGGTTTCTGTCGTGAGGAATGCGTGGATCAATTAAAGGAGGACTCAAGGGCGAAGATAATCTGGCCACCTGACGGTCCAGTAGAGAGAGGGTGGTGCTTAACAGGACGCGTTATGGCCGTCTGGCTCCTGTGTGATGGTAGTGAACACAACATCGGGAGGAGCTGTCTGCGCTAACATCGAGCAGAAGCAACAAGATTAGGAGATATTGGTAACCGCTGAGACGATCATGCGCTGCCTGGAAGATGAACAGTCCCTGTGTCCAAAAGTACGGCTCTGGTTCTGTGGACGCGACGGGAGGAGTGACAAAGACGTAAGTAGGCACATCGAAGACTCGAGGTGGTAGGAGCGGTTCATTCGTGAGACGACATCTTCCAGATGCGTCTAATGGTGTGGTAGATGAGCAGGGACTGTTTTACAGTAAGGTGAGCGCCTGATTTCAGTGAAAAGGAACGAGGTGACTTAACTGTCGCCGCACTGGAGCTCTTGGCGCAGACAGGCACGCTGGTTGAAGACACACCGCTTCGTGGTCGACCTCGATCAGCTTCCATTCACTGATCTGTGATGAGTAGCATTGAGATAGTGCTATCTCTCAATCAGTAGATCCTGATGCGATTATGAGGCAGCTTGGGACCACAAGCGACCAGTTATTATGGAGGCAAACGAGAGGACAAGTCCGCGTAATGCAAGTTGGCAACACCCGTGCGAAGGTCCAACCTGACCGTACCGCTGTACGGAATGTGCCCGGAGACTTTTACATCACTATGTCTACCCCCATAGTGACTCGCACGTTGTCAGAAAGCGAGTCAAGGGCGATGTTAACGGTGGAGTGTTAGCGTAACCTCCCAGATCCGACTTTTACGCTCCGTCGCATTACAGCTCGCGGCAGGTCCACTCCGCATTCGAAACGCAAATTACCGCTAGTTGGCGAGATGCCGCATTTGCAACCACATGACCGTAATCGTCAATGATACCATTCTTACACTCGACTCGTAAACTTAATGCTTCGAAAGCGCATGTTCACTCCGGTAGGATACCACGACTTTTCTTACATACGCGCCACTTGTGGTACCTCGTAAGAAAAAGCATGATTATCCGTGACTATCTCTGTTGCGTCATTGGGAAATCTGAGCGTTTGGAAGCAGCAGTCGCAACTACTCAAGAATCTTAGAGTCCGCTCTGTACCATATGCTTGTCAGTGATCGGGACACCCAAGACAATCTCGCAATGTCGATTGACACAGATCCTTTGAAGCTTCTGGACGTTGTAGAGCGAGTCTATCCAAGCCTTTCAGTAGAGGCAAAAAGCGAGTTGAGACTAAGCATCGACTCACTGAGCAAAAGGCTCGAGACTCCCTGGGAAACAACCAAGAGGATCGTCTGGCAGGAGGTCAGTAGAATCATACTGGTGCATCGGCCGATTGTATTGCACTGCTGATCTTCTTAGCCGTGTATCAAAGCTTGCATCTACACCTTGATTGACTTGGGGGTCTTCCAGAGATGGACAGATGCTGGAGCTGAGGTCCAAAGTCCGGAGGATCTCTGTCGAGATACTACTTGTGATCCTCTGTTGTTAGGTATGGTTGTTTTCGACATATCGAAGGAGGAAAAGAGACCTGACCTCGCCCACAGATCGCCTGCTGCACAATTTGGCGGCGAACAATCTCCTTATCAACCATGGTCCAGGGAAATATGCTATGACTGAGTTTGCGAAGTCTCTGGCAAAGCCCGATCAGAAAGCAGCCTATTGTTATTCCCGGAGAATCCAGTCACGCATGTTAGACCAACTCCCATCGTACCTACGCGAGAGAGAGTACAGCCTTACAGGTCTAACTTCGAGATCGACTGCCTTCAGTCAAGCTTTCAGAACCGACGACACCTTCTTTGTGTACTTGTCCAAACATCCCGATCTTGAGAAGAGCTTTGCCCTCTGCATGCAGGGAGTTAGCGAATCCATGGAGAGTTGGGTCAATATGTATCCCACCGAACAACTTGTACAGGACACAGAAGACAGCCAGCTGGAAGTTGTCCTTGTCGATGTTGCTGGGGGGATCGGTCACGATATCAACGCGTTTCAACGCAAACACCGGATGCAATCAGGCAAATTGATCTTGCAAGACTCAGCAAAGGTGTTGAAGCAAGCCAAAGTCGAGCCCAACATCGATGTTATGCCTCATGATTTTTTCAGACCCCAGACTGTTAAAGGTACGACTTCTCCATGATCTGAAACTGATCCAAAAGCCGAAACGGTGCTTGAATCCTTTGCTAATACTCAATAGCTCGTGCCTACTACCTCCACTCGATCCTTCATGACTGGCCGGATAATGAAGCATGTGCCATTCTGAAGAATCTGAAATCTGTCATGAGCTGTGATTCGATCATTCTGTTACACGAGCTCGTTAAAGATTGTCCAATGACTTCTCAAACGGCGACTTGGATGGACATAACGATGCTGGCAGCATTCAACTCGCGCGAGCGTAATTTGGACGAGTGGCAGAGCTTGGCCGAGGGGGCAGGCTTGAAGATGACTGGACACTTTTGCCACCCTGACACACCATACTCGATAATCAAGCTTGAACTGGCTACAAACAGCAAATGCGGGCCGGAAGAGATATATAGCGGTCAGTAGACAGGTTTGAGTCTGGCTAGATCTGGATGGCGATGTTGTGATAAATTGATTGCTGGTTCTCGCTTGGCTTCTTATGAGCAACAGATGCTATTTTGTTGTCGGCGGATCCAGATTGGAGAGTCTAGGAAGTAGAGGTAAAGGTTCCCCTGTGAGTCCCGAAGAGCCATACTTCATGGCTTACCACAACGCTGGTGGGTCTCTGCACATGATAAAGTTAGTCTCTACACATATGACTTGTCCTTGGGCTCGAAGATCTATCATGCCCCATGATGAATTGAAGATTGGAAGCCGACGTAAATCCCACTCATGTACCTTCCTGGATTACAAACGTACAGGTAGCGACGATTTTGTCCTAACATATACATGGAATATGATGCCCGCATCTGTAAAAGCGGTTGGACATCTCCAATCGGACTTACGCGAACTTATGGTCACCAAAGACAGCGACTGGCGGCTGGAGCAGTGTCCATGTCGTGAAACAGTCATGGATAAGAGACTCCGACACAAGCTTATTGGAAGCTATACAATGCAGAGGACACGCAGCTCGTCTCTATGCCTCATCTTCTAGGGACGACATCGACCACTCGATAGAACAGATAACAGGCACTCCTGACTGATTCGAGCAATTTCTTTCGCAGGCGACAGGATGAAGAGTATCGAAACCTCGAGTCTGAGGATGAGGACATCGGGGGAACCGATCCGATGCTGTCATTAGGACATTTTTGACTCTTCTGATTACGATTTTATTGGCGTCACTCGTGCCATGCGCTTCGATGCGCCATGGCGCTTGATAAATGATTGCTGCCTGCTTGAGACGCCGTCCTGTGTGCACAGTAGCTCTCAAGATGAGAGCTCTATCATCAGTGCTATTACTTACTCTGCTTCCAGCAACAGGCCTTTGTCTCACCTCGGTCTGTCAGCGTGAAATGGAGGTTCCAGCCACTATTGCATCTTCGGACAGAGCACAAGGACTTGGGACAAGAGGATTGGACGTCGTAACGACGACGGCAGTCGCATCGAGTCAAGCACTTGCCTCAGTGTCTCCTGGTCAGATTGTTCGATTGTATGATCCTGCAGTAAATCTCACCCAGTCCTTAAGGAATGACAGCGTAGGGGGCAATAGTGGTTATCGTGCGGCAGCATACTATGTGAATTGGGTGAGTAGTTCCATGACTGCCCTTGTTAACATTCTCACATAAACTAGGCAACGTATGCTCGGAACCATCAGCCATACGATCTTCCTGTTGAAAATCTTACGCACGTCTTCTATGCGTTTGCGAACATCAGCATGGAAGATGGCAAAGTCTTCCTTTCTGATCCCTACGCTGACACTGACAAGGTTTTCCCTTCCGACACATGGTCGGAGTTGGACAAGACTCTCAAAGGGTGTCTGAAGCAACTTTTCCTCTTGAAGAAGAAAAATCGGGGATTGAAAACTCTTCTCAGCATCGGAGGCTCAATATATTCTCAGAACATGGGCAATGCGATATCCACGGAGCATGGTCGGCAAAACTTTGCGCAAACCGCGGTGACTTTACTCGCTGATCTTGGTTTCGATGGCTTAGACATCGATTGGGAACATATAGAGACTGACGCAGACGCGCAGAGCTACGTAGCACTACTCTCCACAGTACGTGCAGAACTGGACAAACATGCCCTCAGCCAACCACAACACCCACGATTCCTGTTGACTGTGGCCTGTGCCTGTGGCCCTTCTTCTTATAATTTGATGAAACTCACCGAGATGGACCATTATGTGGATTTCTGGAATCTGATGGCATATGATCTCGCGGGACCATGGTCGGCACTGACAGGGCATCAGGCGAATGTCTATCCATCAACGAACAATACAGCAAGTACACCTTTCAACATCGACGCGGCAGTGGATCACTATACACAGTCTGCTGGTATCTTGCCGAACAAGATAGTTCTGGGGATGCCGCTATACGGCCGAATCTTCGCTGAAACTGTAGGGCCTGGGTTTCCATATGCAGGGTCTGGCAACGCTGGGGGCTGGGAGACTGGAACTTGGGACTATAAGGTATCACAGATCGATCCGAGGTGCCTAGCTTGACTTTCTTATACATTACTGACCATCTTGTTTTGTCTTAGTCTCTCCCAAGACCAGGCGCAATAGAAACCTGTGACCTGCAGATTATTGCATGCCGGAGCTATGATTCCCTGAACAAGCTCATGGTCACGTACGACACTTCATACAGCGCCTCGGCTAAAGCTGACTACATCAAGCAGCGGAAGCTGGGGGGCGCCATGTGGTGGGAAAGTAGCGGCGATCGCACCGATGACAGGAGTATCATCAACTCTGTATGCCACTCGCAGCAGTCTGTGAGGTCCAGGCTGACCATTATCACAGGTAGTCGACAGTTTAAAACTTGCTGGAGCCGATCGAATGGATAACACCTTTAACTCGTTGGAGTATCCCTCTAGCAAGTACGATAATGTCAGAAATGGGTTTCCGAGTGAATAAAATACCCTTTGATGACAGATGTGGGTCGTACGTGCGAATGTTGTAGCAGTAAGGCAGTGCAAGAGAAGACATATTCAGTGCATACTACGAGACTTGAAACATCGATCTGACGAATCCCAAGGGCGAGCAGATGGTTGAATGCTGTGATAAAAGCCTTTATAGATATCATTGGCTAGACAGAACTGTTTAGATAGATTGCGATCTAAACCTGACCAAGGAAGGAGTAGCAGAATTGAGGAAACCAGAAGTATTGAGCAGCGCCGAACGATGATGCTCACTGCCCAAACCTGATGATTTGACGATGTGACAGTGATCACATGATCCACAGCGGGCAGCGATCTGCTGGACGTGTGCTCCGAGCCCTAGCACACAACCACAGAGTAAACCAACAAGCGACACCAGATGCTAAGACCGTCCATGGACCATGTATTCCGACAATCTCTCTGCATATCGAAGATTATGGTCAACACGATACAAGGCCGGGACTGAAGATGCCTCCCGGTGGTATTCAGCCTCGTATACTTCCCGGGCTTCTGATTGTGTCAAAGTTTGTCGTGGTGCTGATGGAAACAGTATCTGGATTGGACTCATAGACGGTTTGTAGCCCAGCGAGTACTTTACTAGCTTCGAAAGCGCGAGGGCTATGTCTTCGAACCACCTGCGCTTTATGCCGAGTAGTCACGTTGTCTCAACATCATCTTCATTCCTCGCTCGACAGTCTCTCCTCAATTTCGTCCGCAAGGTCGAAGTGAGTATTTGACCACGAGTTGAACAACCCCGGGTTACGAAGCGCAGGCTATTATCACAACATGGATCGATTGATTTGGGCTATGTCGATTCTGATAGACGACTGATCTCGGCCGAGTTATGACCTGTCACTGTTTGACTGTTTTCTGACCCATTGTGATCAACAGATTGAGCAGAACTATTATCACAAACCAGACTCGATGTTCAATATGCTCGCCAGACTGGCAGGGTCACCCTATCAGCCAGTATCGATCGTCCTATCGGGCTTGATGAATGATCGAGGAATAATCTGTACACCAAGAAGTGAGTGAACCGGAAACTACAGTAACCTTGGTGTCCAGACGTCGATTGCGATCGGCCGTTTGACTAAGTTCGAGCCTCAGGCATTGATTCAATCAATTTGTGTTGGGGTCACCATTCTTGTCAGTCTAACACGTAACAAAGCATGATGTGACAGCAGTGATAGACATCCTACTATGCCGGAGGAATCGAGCCCAGTGGACGGACGACACAGCTCTGGAAACTGCATCGATCAGGACAGAATTTCGCTGCACATCACGAAGCTGACGGTGGGGTACCTGGTCTGTTTTGGTTGTGTCTCAGCAGCAGTCAAAACGACCTGACAAGCCCTGCTAATGGCACATGCACTAGTTCGTCATCCCCTTGCTACATGTTCTGTCGACAATGGGTATGACCAGAGTATTCTCGTCCACATAACTCCGCATAGAATCAGATAATTTGCTTCCACCTCCCGTGACATGACCACACACTACAGAGACGTCGGGTATCTGCGGAGATGGGGATACGATGGTCCAGGAAATGACACTAACGATCGAATACACATAAAGTACCAACGAGACTGTTGAAAGACTAACCGGAAGGCTTAACATTCGAGATGACAATGGTGACACTCCGAGACTAGAATAAGTTATCTGCTTGATTTGTGGGTATAGGAGTGTTCGGTTCGTTGACGGACGTCGGCTAGCACAAGCCAAGAAGAAAGACGTGTTTTTCTCCGGTGGGAAGATGAGTCTGGAAAACTTACAATGTGCACGAACTTGTAGCTGCAGTGGCATAATCAAATATAAGTCGATCAGTCCTTAGTCGGAACAATATCGCAGCAACAGCACGACAACACAATGATTGCGGAAAGCGATTAAAAGGACCACCGCCTGCAGTTTTGTATGGACGACATCCTTCAGGAAGAGGTCGGACCTCTAAAGAAAGGCAAAAATCGACTTAGACCTTGTTCCGGCATGAGCTTGACGCTGGAAATATGTCAGACTTCCGGAAAGCTTAGTCACATCGAAGACATGGTCAAAAGCCTCAACTTGTTTCGCCCGGCGATGAGTCGCTTGGGGCTCATGTTTGTGGGTTATGCGATGGATTACACCTTCTGGTTTCCCACTATGTGTTTCGAAGAATGGCTGAGGCTGGATTTTGATATCCTTACAGGCTCTTGGGTACAGCGTAATGAGATCAGAAATGCGCTACGAGATTTCTTGACGCATGAAGGTCGGAACCATGTGACCATGGATCTCTTCAGGCGAAGCCATGGAATTGACGTTCAGAATGGAGCAAGTGTCCTTCAGCTGTTTGAGGTAGCGAAGTGTGAGCGTCAACGCTTCGGGAAAGCGTACAAGGCACTGCAAGAACTGGACAATTGCACGCACATTGGATATTCAGACCCGAAAGCGTCCCCACAAGAGTTCTGCCACCAGCCGCTCCAGTGCATTCCATTGTATCGCCTTCGCTCAGAACCAATACATTCCTTTGGAATTCTCCAATGCATTGGAACTCTCCCGCATCAGTTGATTGAAGCAGGGAAGAACAATATCGAAATGATGTCAGACTCGAAAAGGCCGTTCGATGCCTGCTTCTTAGAAGCGAGCGAATTGGTCCACCAAATAACACGACTGGGGATTTTCGGAGCATGATTAAAACAGAGGATCGCCGTGATAAGACGTATAACACGGTGATTAGCATTCAAGTTGGGGAGCTGGAGCAAAGCCGGGAGAATGAGAAGTGTGTCGGACAGACCATAATCTCATCTCTCTTGAGTCACACCGAGACAACTCTCGAAGAGTTTAGGGAGCTTGTCATGGTTGATGGGCATTACAGTGGAGAGCTTGAATTTCTTTTAGGGCTATAAGCAAAATCGCTAGTCGCATACAACTTTTTGAACATGGCTGTGAAATTGTGGCTGCCTAGAACAGCGAGGTGATATATGGTCGCCATCGAACGTATGACGCGCTGTCCCGATCTTCCGACAAGCACAATCTGGAGTTCTGCGATCTTTCGTATGATAGTGTAACGTGATACACGTCGAACTCATACAGGGAACTGCGGGTGTCTCGTTGTAGAAATGATGTGTTGTTACGATGCTGGTCAGGCAAGTTGTTTTCCCCCTTCTAATATACGTTGCAGCTCCAAGATTTCCTCCTCCATCGATTTCAGTGTTGAGGCAATCGCCATGAGACATGTTTTCGCTTCAGGGCTCTGATACCACACCTGCTCGAGCATGCTCTTCACTTTCACACTCTCTTTCTTAACAACCTCGTGCGATTGCGATACAGCCTTGTGCGAGACTGACGAGAACGTTTGGAGACCTTTATGGTCTTTCAGAAGCTTCGCATCCAAGACGATTATAGCTAGATATTTGTGAGCAGCTTTCTGTGGATCGGCCGACATGTACAGACTTACATTCACCTGTCGTCGCCATCATCAAATCAGACAGTCTTCTCGCAAGCCTCGATATGATCAAGGAATTTGCGACTGAGATATATCAATTATCGCAGGATATTGCTGGCCAACGTTCCAGAAGAGGCCTGCAGCCTTGAGAGAAAACCATATGTCTCTGGCGATAGTCACCGCGACGCTGCCATCCAGCTTGAGCTCAGATCATCTCCCATGCCTGATCACTCGAACGAGTTGTCTTGATTGACTCGGGCCAGAGAGAAAAAAACATAGCCTTGCATCACACCCCAGCGCATCGTATGTGGCGGACGCGCGGTAATCGTAAATCAACGGACTGTCAAGATCCATCATCCACAAGCGTATTATACGTGAGCCAATACTACAGAGAACAAGAGACGTTCGTGTTTCGTTGAGCAATGACACGTCCTATTGTTCGAATCATACCAACACTCCACTTCCCATCTATTACTCATGGAACAGGTATGACCACTGTTCGTCTTCCAGTTTGCTTCGTGTTG
Organism: Aureobasidium sp. P6; assembly: GCA_003992365.1. Taxonomy (NCBI): domain Eukaryota; kingdom Fungi; phylum Ascomycota; class Dothideomycetes; order Dothideales; family Saccotheciaceae; genus Aureobasidium; species Aureobasidium sp. P6. Next base: position 228,857 of record RZIQ01000020.1, read on the forward strand.
AAGGCTCTCGCCATGCAAAGACAGGTACCAAACCGTAATCTATGTCTTCCACTGCTGGCTAGCTAACACCTCCTAAAAAGGATACCCGACTTTTTAGCTCATATCATGAAGATCGCAGATTAGCCACTCTTGGCTCCCACAAAGATGGAACAATCTGTGAGCGGGCCATGGCGTATCGAGTATATATGAGCCAAACCATCATCCGATCATCCCAAACCAGAATGAATGTATTACCGGCGTCCCAAAGTAGAAGGTGTAGAACAAGACCACGCGGCAGCAATATTACACCATTGTTCATTTACAGCAATGCTGTGTTATAGTCTTGTTAACATCCTCGCATTGGGCTTCCCGTAAGAGTAACATACCATAGTACATTTTGATATTTTGCCCCGTGGGGAACCGACCTGCTAGGAACCCGCGACCTCGGTAACTACCCACGGACTGAGATCGAGTTATCATCTCCAGAATTTGACATGTCTTGAGTCAAGGGATTGAGCTCGATCATGCCATATGTGCTGTTCCTTGGTGAGCCTGAGTGGGCCGGAGAGTACCCATATAAAATACACGTAAGATATCATCGCCCAAAGTAGCTTAGCGCCTTTCTCCGTGCCCTAGTCTTTGTGTGGAGAAAGAGCTTCACGTGTCTTATCGCTTCTTTGTCCTGGTGCTTTGTTTCGTGCGCCGGAACACATCGATGGCTGAGACCGCAGATCGAGCCAAAATTATCTGCCAAAGCTATCTTGGTACGACACAAACCTCCTGTCACTGATATGGGTGCCTAATTTATAAGTGTTACTTGTCGTCTTGACAAGATTATTCTGTCCACTAACGGACACCATGATGGAGCTGCTGCCGGCTGACTCAAGCTTCAAAATGGAGCAAGTGATTGCTAGCGAGTGTCCGAAGCTCGCTGCTGCTGAAGGCGGAAGCCGAACGGAATGTTGCAACCCACTCTGACACTGACCGGTACAGAGTGATATTCTTGTATCTAATGTATATGACACATCATGTCTACAAATTCAGCCGCATAGTCTACCTTGGTCCAGTAGTTCTTGCAGTGACTCTGCCCCCGTATTCAACAGATAGAGGAGCGCGCAGAACTCGCACCAATCGTCGTCTGACATAACACCGAGATTTTGCTCGTCGTCGATGCGAACGCAGCTGTACGAGTGTTGGAACAATTTGCGCTTCCCCCGCAGTCAAGGTTATATAGAGCCGACCCTGATAAGCTTTCCCGCAGATTGGTGACCCCGAAGAACGGCATTTGGGCAGGATCTGCCAGAATATACCACCAAAAGTTGATGCAGCGAGCTTGCAGCTCGCAGGCCACCTTCGACCAGTACTTTGCAGCGTTCTCAACACTGGGACTTGCTCCGCCTGTCTTCGAGGGATCTACTGTTGGCCATCCGGTCTCCGTGATCCATACCGGTTTACCCAGGGATAAAGGTAGCATGCTCTCGTAGGCTTTCCAAAAAGAGTCGGCTGCAGCATCCACACTTGTCGCTTGGTCTTGATTGAAATAGGGAAAGATGTTGAGTCCTATGAAGTCAACAGCCTCTAGAATTTGACTGTTAGTGTGGTTTGTGTACGCGTCTAAGGTATCTACGTGCTAGCGAATGGGTTAGCATGAGTCTGCAACGTCTAGTCCAAGTGAGTGCACTAACTCCAACTGGAATATCATGCAGCACTGAGTGTTTCAGCTTGTCTCGAACTTGTTGAATGTAACCAAGCAGGACAGATATGTCCTGCCCAGCACCACTATCCTTGCTGGCCCCAAGTACAGACGAACGATATAGATCCTCACTACCTACAGAGATACCGATGACGATGTCTCTCAGGTCTTGTCCATAAGTATTCATGGCGGAATCCAGAGCACGAAGCTCTTTCGAAAAGCTGTCTGCATCTACGGACGCCCAGAGGCCCAGTAAGAGCTTTGTCTGGGTGGCTTTGGCCGCAGGAATGGCTTCGATTACGGAGGTGTCAGTGCCTTCCTGTATCATTGTATACAACCTAGCACTAGAAAAAATCCCACTTTCCGATAGGGACTTTGACAAGGAAAACTGGTTGTGGAACGACGCGTAGTCATTTCCCTGCGCTGCATAGTTGAACCCTTGATAGTTTGCTAAAGCTGTGTTCGCGATAGTGAATATCGCTTGCAAGATCAGGAATCGCATGGCTAAGCTGCCTTGACCAGTTATCATTATCTGAACTTGCTCTTAGGGAAGCCTGGATGCCCTTTACATATCATCCGCTATAGTACTGCGTTACGTGTCTTCTCTTGCATATCCATCAAGATACCAGCGCAGAAACCTTGATGACCAGCTTCTAATGATCATTTGGTAAAGCTGGGCCGAGTGAGACGGACGATAACGGCAACATTATGACCATCTCCGTTAGATTGTAGTCTCATTGACCATCCGGTGTGGAGGTCTTCTGGGCCCAGTTTCACGTCCTGAATTATGACGTGAACAACACTCAAAACCACGCTCTACATCTGGGAGAAATTAAAAAAATCCAGTATGCAGGATGCCGCTATTACTGTGAGTTTGGAACTTCCTCTTGGTCTTCCAAAGACTAATATCCACCTTCCGACTGAGATTTGTGAGATGATCTGGAGCCTTCTGCTCCCGAGTGATAAAACATACAGATTCGTTCAACAAAAACAGTCAGAAATTTTGCCCACATGTGATGCTGCAGCCCCTTCGAGAGCCGAGAAGCAGACACAATCTACATCCGTCCTCCCTGATCTTTTGAAATTGTCGAAGCATACCTTTCCAGAGGTTGCATATACTTTTAGAAGCGCGAACAACTTCTGCTTTGACATCCGTGACGCAGATGCTATACGAGATCTGACGAGAACCGCGAGGTCATACATCTATCATGTCCACCTCGTGGATCAGCTAGCTTATGACCTGAGGACGATTAATATCAAAGAGCTCATCAATGAGTTGTGGGGTCTCAAATCCATCTCTATCCCAGTTTATCCCGAACCATTCATGATGTCTTCCTTTGCAACCAACTCAGTTCAACGGGCAATGAACTTGTCCGTTGCTCGAGATCTCGTGGAGCAGCTTGAGGAAGGATGCTACACACAGCTATTCCTAGACTGCAGTCAGCCACGCTCGCTGATGTGACCGAATCCGGACGAACTTCTTACTATCCAGCTGCTGCAACATGTAAGATCGACAATGTACTACAGCGACCAGAAACTAACCCGCCCCTAGTTGGATATGTTCTTCGCTTGCATCTATAGCCACCCTGGGAAACGGACAAAACTTCAGAAGATCCTAGCACAGATGGATTCTGCATATAAAAGAAGCTTCCTCACTCTTGTGGTGGAAGCCAAGAACGAGGAAGAACAGATACAGGGCTTCAAAATTGCCCTAGTCATCCCGAAATAGTGCGCCATATAGGCCAAATGGAAGGCATAGTATGATAATGTGCGATACGTTCACTCGTTACCCCACACAACAGTTCGGGCTCAATGCAGTATTCTTAGATCTGTTTTGCTCACTTTGCTCAGCACGACCCTCTCAAACATCATCTACCTTGACTATGATGGTTCTTGGATCGATCGTTCACTTCGGTAAAAGAAACCAATTGATCTCCTTCCAGCGAATTTTCTGTTGTCTTAGTGCAAGCAAAAAGCTTTTCCCGATACGCATTGAATTCATGTTCAGGTTGAAGTAGAAGAACCGACTTGTTCTTTCAACGGGGCGTGTGCAGAAAAAGGACTTGCATCATGGGCAATTTAGTAATTCTGACTGCCGTAGAACTTCTTCTCAACTCATGGATGTGGGCTTCTGACCCATCTCATTATTACCAAGTCTAGTGAGCCTCATCTGCTCGACTCTCGTAGTGAAATTCTAGATTGCGGTTTGAAAACAGGAGAATGTATATCTGGATTTCTTCTAACGTGGTGTACTACTTAAGTCACCATTCGCGGAATGCATCCTGCTCGATCGGTCCAGATTAACGTGCTCGAATACATACTATCAACACAAGCGTAGTCGAAACTCATATTGGCATCACTGTTAAGACGTTCATGATGGCATAACTCGGCTTCCTGACAGAAGCATCTGTACCATGAATATGGAGGAGGGCAACGTACTCATGTCGAAGAGAAGCCCTTTAGCTACCCAATAATATCAACAACTCCATCTATCTATGCCGCATACATACAGGCGATGCCCGAATAACGAGTGCCTGCCTCTGCATTGTACCTGGAACGAAAACGAGATCCGCGTATGACAGACCACCATGAAGGGAAGCATCTTATTAATACAGTCCAAGGATACAGGTTTTCCATCCGACAATAGTTTCTCTGATTATTAAGGACATGCCGTGATGTGAATCGCGGTATCTTCATCCAGAGTAAGTTGGTAGACATACGATGCGCGTGAGTCATCGAAAGCATAAGAGTATGCACTCTCGCACATATCTCGTAGTGCTGGATTCTGGTTTTTGCAGGTCTGCATCGTGTTGTTTGCGTTCTTACAGCAGGCTTCGTCTGTTTGATAGAGGGTACAGTTCGACAAGCAGCTCTGGGCAGCATCGAGGTAGGTGGGAGGATATTCTTTGCTGAAATCCTGACCGAAACGATTCTCAACGGGACATATCCAATCTGGAGGGATGCTGCAAACTAGTGGATCACAGGTCGGACTGACCTTCGTAGGCGGCCCGACGGTCGAACAATTCTTTGCGTCCATCTCCACCTTGAAAGCATTACTCACCGCATCAATATTACTGATGTCCACATAGCAATGACCCGAATATGGTAAACAAGTGACCTCGACCAAGCTTCTGGCATTGGGTCCAGTGCTATTGGCTTTGTTGTCGATCCAAAAAGTCCAAGTGGATTGATGTTCCGGTCCATATTTTAGCACATATTCACGGACCTCTCCCTGTTGGCTGGAATGATCGAAATTATCTTGCTTTGCACAGATAGTGCCATTAGTCACTAGGAAATGTGGAAACACCTGCGTCGTCGCAGGGCAATTGTGCGAGAACTTGACTCTGTATCCGGATGCGATATCTGTAGCGTTCGCTACGTAGTCTGGAGTAGAAGGAAATGCTAGAGCAAAGCTTGCTGTCGAGAGAAGATGAGCTAGGATGGTTCTCATTATCTTGATGCGGGAGAAGCTGGACTGGGTGATCTTCTCTAGATCTGACCCGGTCACTTATAACTCGTCAGGTATGAGAGGTTGACGTGGTTTTTCTGTCGAACCTCGTGTTTCAGGTCATGCGTATATTGTGTAATCCAAGGGCAAGACTATGGACTAGGCACAACGGTGATCTTTATCATCTCGCTTTTTCCTGACTCATCACTACTCACTCATGTCTGCCCAAGATAGCTAAGCATGATCTTTGTCCTTCATAGCAAATCCCTGCGGCATAGATAGGGCTGATGTTCAGCCAGAATTCTTACAGTCGACAAGCAGTCTGATAGCCGGTGCACCATGCCTGTTAGCAGGGCTCTCGATATGATCCAAGGAGAGACGGGGAGTCATTGCTCAAACTGCTGGTGTGAATTCGAGTTCAATGTAGCGGCTACCTTAGAGACTGTAACTATCCACTAATGTTTAGTATGGGTCGCGCCAATGACGTATGTATCTGTTTGGCAAGCTTTAAGTCTCGAGACGGTCTTTTGATGCAGAGTTCAGTTGCAATGCGACGACGTACCGGTTGCAAATTTACTGACTCAGCACGTGTATGAGGCGGCTGGTACAATGAACGCTAGGATGGAATATGCGTCTCCGACAACAGTCCAGGTGAGAAATTGAGTCAAACACTTATTACCTCCGACCGCTTCAACATCCAATTTTTGGTTCACTTGATATTCGCGGTTCTAGAAAGGATCTGTAAGGACTAGAGAACTATCTTGGGGCAGTATCTCTAGGCTTATGTAAGTGAGTAGAATCTTTTGTGCTAATTCCGACAGGGGTCTGCCTTTGATCTCGGCACCATGACTCACGCAGATCAGATAATCCAGACCACAGAGTGACACGACGGATTTCTCAATACCAAAGGCATTGTAAAGAACACATGGTGCTATCTTTTGATCAAGCTAAATATGGCAACGTGGTCGCGACGATAGCCTAGATAGCCTATGGTTGGTTTAATACTAGCGATTGCTGAACCATGCTTTGCTTCGCACAAAAGTTCCATGGCTTTTGGTGTTCACGATAGGCTACCATTTCATCTGTACTAAGAATAGATTAGTACATTCTGGTCAATCAGGCGTGCGGCCAAGGACCCACATCGAAACATGAATGCGGCGCGTCACGACAAGTATTATGTTGACGAGAGAGTTACTGATCGCGTTCAGGTGAAGCTTGAATATCATAACATTCAGCTTGTCAGCAAGATCGCATCTAGTAATTTTCTGCCAGGGTATAATTCGTCGAACAGATCAGCTCTGTCTGTCTTGGAAATAATTATTCTCTTGTTTCTCCTTGTCTGATCTCCAGTGAAGGCTCGTCATACAGTACTCGAAACTCCTACGGATACCTCTGTCGCGAAGTGTTCAACCCACAAACAAGATGTTAGCAGAGAGTCAGTCTCCAGAGACTCCTATCGATCTAGAGTCAGACGACGAAATACTCACCGCGAGATGTGTGAGAATATTTCGAGTGACATTAGACAAAGCAAATGGTCCCTGTGAACAAGATCCGGACATCTTACGCCTTTCTCGAGAAGTGAGACATGAGCTAGATTCTTCCACTTCTATGGCGAATCTGGCGACGCACAGAGACCTTCAGAATCTCCTCTCCGAGATATGTAGCTTTCTGGAGTCTTCCGGTTATAACACCTACGAACGCATTAGTCTGAAGCACAAACCGGGATGTCCAAACCTCAAAATTCTTACTGATTTCCAAGTTTGATCGCCTTTGATTCGACCTTCTGGTCAGCTTAAGGAAACAGAGTTATACACGCGGGTTGTGGTTTTCTTCCATCATGTCAATGCGTAAGAGAACATGCATTGCTCAAATGCATAACAGAATGGTCCGCCTTGTCTTATCGCCGGCCCAGTATCGATTTGCATCGACTTTCTCGATGAGAAAGATCCACCTAGCAAGTGGGTCCACTCATGTAATTGGAATAGGTGGTCTACATGGGATAGGTGAACCGAATGGCGGTAGGTCTCAGAGCGATATGCACAGACACCAATTAGGCAACTTGGATTTCGCTTTCTGATAGCACGTCATTGCCGGATCTCGATCACAACAGATGATTTCTGGGACTTAAAGCACAGACAATCCTCGTGGATAGCTTCATGGATTGTGAGACATAGATTCGTATACAGCCGTCATTACAAAGACCATACTGAGTCTTTGGTATAGGAGACTGTGAGGCTGGATCGGGAGGTTCATCATAGCTAGAAAAGTATCGACCAAGTATGCAGTATATGTAAACCAGGGTCATCAGCACGAACCCATCAGTATCTCTCGAAATCCGCCAGATATCATCATACCCACGTGTTGCATTCCATGTCTGTCAGTCTGTCTTTGATGTCATGAGACATTGGCCTTCTTGGATCTGACAAATCTTGATGATCTGCGAGATAGGAACCCCAGCTGGTGTCCCAGCTCGAAAGATCTGCCCTAAGCTGTCTGTGAACCCAGAAAATGTGATCCCAAGATTGATCTTGATATCATTAGGTTGACAGAGGATCGCATCTCGTAGAACCTCAGTTGAATACATATAGTTGTTCTGAGAGCATCATGCCTCCTAAACCCAGAATGGTTCCGAAGCTTTTCTGAGAAATGAGTTGTCTCGTGCTCCACTTGACATTAAGAGTGCTGGCACTGATATCTTTCTCGTGCCTACTATCCATATCAGCTGTATTTATACGAACGAGGAAGATCTGAACACACAATCGCCATCGCTTTCGGTCTGGTTGGCTACCAATCTTGTCTGCGCCGTGACATGAAGCACAGTGGATGGAGCGACAGCCGGAGACGCGTTCAAGAACGCTTGTACAAGCACTACCGGTATGACTCAGGGAGCCCGTCCGTTGCCTTTTTCGTCTCTGCGGTAGAAGCAGACTCATATCATCTCTCAATTTGATTGATTCAGCTTACTTTCGAGCTGGCGAAGTTCTCCCCACCCTAGATAGCTCGCTATGATCACCTCACAAGCTTACCAAGTCGCAGGAATGTTATTTTAACATCACCAACCTCCAAGCATCCCGAACGTACTGTTATTGCCAGTGACTGAATAAATGGAGGATACTAAAATGGCCACATGTGGTTTCTTTTTATAGCCTCGAACATCTCCCAGTGGCCTGGTCACATGTGATCTGTCGATCACCCGAGGTACTGGTTCTGTCACGCGAGACACCTCTGCATAAATTACGTTCTCGCAACAACGAAGCGGTCCTCTGGGCCGTACGAGGGAATCAACATCAAGCCAACGTATCTTGCGCACGAGCATTAGCGGCCGCGTCGGCATACTTTGATCGGTAATTCCTTCGTCAAAGTAGACGTATCAAGTGTAAGAATGGCCTCGTAGACGATATATTCATCGCTGAGGTGGATCAGAATGATAAAATCACTCACATCATTGCCTCTCTAACCAAGTCGTCTTGTCAGAGGAGTGTTTTCCGCACGGATTTGACGAGGCCCTCAGACTGAAGACAGAATTTTGCATACACTATGTAGACAGTGATGAGCGACGTAAGTATGGTAGGGCCCAACGGCAGCATAAGCGTGATCCTACAGAGGTAGTGCTGAGAATCTTATGGTTAACAAATCAGGCTGAAAGTTGATCTGACAGCCGGCGAGCTCCTGTGGAATGTCAATGGAAAAAGATACAGGAAGCAAGTGATGAGCTTATGTCGCTACACCATAAAAGTTGTATGAAATTCTACGGGCAAATTGTTGTCGCTTTCGGAAGCTTAATTTGTCCGGCGCAGCAGTGGATACATTGACGATCAAATGTTCCTAAGAGTGTGTCTGGAAAGAGTCGAATATACCTTATCTATGCCATACGTCAGTGTAAGAGCTCCACACTGCGGTCAGAGTCCGCCTCATGGAATATCTTGGTCACTGTCACGCGAGATAACTGTACAGTCATCACGTCAAACGATCTGTTGTTATAACTCATGTACCAAACAGTCATCCTTAGTTTCTAGCTATTGTAATATATGATCGGCCTTCCACGCCCCATCATAGATGTGCGTAGTACAGACAAAAGTCGTCCGGTCGTAGGAAAGGTGAATTTCTCAATAGACCATGATATCACGAAGCTCAAGAAGCGCTGCAGTTCCTCGCCCTCGAGCATCATCATCCTGACCTAGTGTTTGCCACCCTGTATAGACTGTTGTTGGGTGACTTCCAATGTGCGCATAACTCTAAGAAGGACAAGAAATTTCTTCTCCAAGTTGACCAACCGCTCGTGCAAGTGCTCATATCGACTCTGAAGAAGTCTCACTTCTCGCACGCTGTCAAAGTGCTTCCGTCGCTCTCGTTCCCTCTTTTGCACTGCTGCAGATGCTCTTTCCCTTTTTCTTCGATTGAGTAAACGTCTGGGATCTTGTAAAAGCAAAACCTGCTTTGAACCTTGCGATAGGTCGAGCATGGGTGTTATATTGAGACTCTTCACTAGATCGTGCAGAAATAGCTTAAGAGCTCTGGACAAGGTATAGAAGAACTGTGAAGAATCTCGAACAATGAATCAGAGATGTATCCACTTTAGAAACCCAACTCTCAAGCGAAAATAAGTGATCCCTGGATTCATTACGAACACCAGCTTATGGTGTATTGTATCGGTCCTTGGGGTTGACTACGAATATAGAATACCGGTTGCGCACGGAACTCGACCCTTCAGGGTTTTGAGTGGTATGCAGAGTTAAGCGAGTATCATTCTGCTAACGTCATCATGCCCCACCATGCGCTCTCAACAGACGGGATCCGGAAATGCCCCACCTGGGTACAATTCTACTGCCGAAGTATGGGGCCTGAATGCAGACGCCAGACCCACATCCTGCTCGTCTTCAGCTCGTTATCTGGCCTTCGTATCGTGCTGAGCTCGTCGTCTTCGGCGGACATGATGATGCTTTTCAGTAGTATTCATTGATAAATGCTTAGTTTTGTTTTTTCTTGGTTCTTGATCGCAAGATTGGTATGAAGACAAACGAGATCAATACCAACGTCTCTCGTGGTCTGTATGTGTGCATTCGCGTGATCACTTAGAAACTCTGTGTGGAGGATAAATCGAACCTCCAGATCTGATGACCGAACAGAAAAGCTGTGGTAAGTAGACAAGGCAAGGATATTCACCACTTCGTAAGACTGCCAGCCCTCATTTGAATCTCAGCACGCATATGAGGCTACTCGCGCCCAATCTTGATGGGAGCTTTTGGCAATTTCGAAAGACTTGAAGCTCTACCTTTCGATCTACAGGAAGAAGAGGGTGAGAAGATCTCTCGGAGGTCCGGCCCGACCAAAGTTTTCATTCCTGGTGAGAGCGCAACATGGAAGGGTTGTCCGCAGAACTACAGGAGAGACTTAGAGCGGAAGGCACGCAAGCGGTCATACAATATCTGGATGCGGTCCTAGAATCTGGGGGAAAAGCAAAACCTCGAAGAATCAAAGACCATATTGAGATTTTCATCGAATCCAAGCAACACGAGCTAGAAGACTGTGCCTTCCAAATCGAGGAACTACTGAAAAGTCATAAAATCTGCGTGACTGACACAAGCGACGTCTTCAAGCAAACGTCCGCAGCGGGTCGCAGGAACTATAATTTGAAAAGCATCGAGGAGCGATGGGGCCGAGTAATTATTGATCATTATCGATGGGACAAGGAGAGTTACCATTTTCTTGGAGACCTCGCAACAATCGCTCGTCGGTTACCGGGATGGAGGACGGACGCCGCGCCTCTGTTCAGCCGTCTGATTTTAAACGACAAGGATCTTGGAAAATGGGGACAAGATGGCTATCATCCCGAAAGACCTATCAAACAGGGTCATGTGACGAGAGTACTCGAGCATCTGAATCCGAACAGGGTAAAGAAGAAACAGAAGGCGGTATTGAACTCCCGAAAGCTTCCTTTAATCCCACTCCACGAAGAGGAGGTACGTCGTAGCAACCTGAAGCTGGATACCTATAATCTTCTCATTGCAAACAGCGGACTGGGTTCAAATGAGCCGACAAACAGGGGATCGAGTAAAAGTTGTGCCGAGACTATAGTCCCACAGAATCATGGCAGCACGGCCAGTCCGACCGAAACAGCGTGGCAGATGAATGATGGAGAGCACCCAGCGGCGGACTTAACTCTCGACACAGATAGTTGTCCCAGAGGCTCATCCGGCATTCCTGCAACAGCATCACCAGCCATGGAGACTGTTGACATGGACAGCGTCCCTGCATCGGATACTAGCCCATCCATTACAGATCACGGGGGTGGAGTTAGGTTGACGCCATTCGGAAGAGAGCGGACCGGTTCTGAACTTGAATTTCGAGAGAATGATAAGTCTGCTCCACGATCCAGGGACTCTTGGGATTTGAAAAATGGCGAGAAAGGTATGCTAGATGCAGTCGTTGCAGAGGTAACAGGATTGAGGAGAGAACTGCTTTCAATCGCTGAAGAGGTAACCATAATTGACAACGGAAACTGATTGAGTACACTAGAACAAACAAGCTGAATCTTCACAGGCCCGAGATCGTCATGAAGGCCTGTTAGCCAAGATCGCCGAAGCCTCGCGGATACCGAAACCTACGGATGGCCAAACGACAAAGGAGATGTGCTCTTCACTCTTCGCAGAGCATAATGCGCGGACGATCGAGACCGTGAAAGAGACACTGACTGCAAGGTCTTGTAAGTGCGAGGATACGCTTACAATGCAGAAGCAAGAGAATATTCTCTCCGGTTTCTACAATCACCTATCGAACCAGCAAGTGGAAGTTGGCAGAAAACTTGAGTTAGCGATCTCCAGAATACGGCAAGAGTTATCTGATATATCGTTGTCGGATCAGAAGGAGATGGTCGAAGCAATCGAATCGCGAACACAAAGAGATCTGGAGATATCGTACGACGCGACGATCAAACGTCTTGATAGAGTCGAAGAACAGTTAAGAGATCGTTTCGCCCGTGCCGGTCTCGGAATAGTTGATGAATTCAAGAGTGTCCAAAAAATGGGTATGGAAGTCACAAACAAGCTTTCGAGGAAATGGAGGGAGAACTCAGCCCAGATGGCTCAGAGTCAGATGCAGAATGTTGACAAAGTTTGCGACTCAAAGTGATTCCTGCTAAGTAGCGTGTACTGACAGACATTTACAGCTCAAATCCGATATCCTCGGGAGATTTTCAAACATGCAAAAGCATGGGATGAGGCTGGAGCAGGAAGTGCGAGATCTTCGGAGAGCTTTCGAGTCACAGAAGTATGGTAGTCCCGAAACACAATCCAAAAATATCTCGCTCAACATGCGGGATGAAGCTAAGAGTCAGATGGAGGCGGATATCAAAGAAGGGATCTCACAAGTCTGTGGCTTAGACATTGTTTGCGATGCGACATCACTGACTGGGTTCAAACAGATGCAGCAAACCCTGATTAAACACACGCAGATGCAGCAAACACTGATCGAACACACGCAGATGCAACTTGGAATGAATGAGAAGACTCAGGCGTTCCAAGATCAACAGGTAATCAATCTAACAGGAGTCAAGTCCCAGGTCGATGCCATGATCTCGAAGCTACCGATTTCAGAGGAAGCAGTGACGGGCCTGAAGCAAGCAGCGCAGTATCTCCACGACATCGGCGAGAGACTTGGAAAACTGCATGATGATCCAGAGATCACGAGAATTCCGCTAGATCTACAGGATAACCGAACCGACTCCGTAGAGAGCAATGGCACCCTAGAGAGATTTAGGCGTGTTGTCGATGTACCGGAAGCCTTGGATGGAACTGGATATGTCACTTCCACACCAGCTCACGAAACCCAATTCCGAAACTTTGGGGAAAGTCACAGGGACGACCTGACTTTAGACAAGTCCAATCGTTCTGGCTACTCTGTACCGTCAGCGTCCTGGCCGGAGCGTGGATCTAGATCGTCGCAAACTCAGGGTGGACATGGCGTCGACGAGCTTAGACAAAGTGAAAATGAACAAAAAATGGTGCGTCATTTGGTACCTCTGGACGACGCCACAGCCAACAGGGCCTTTCCAGAAGCTCCCAGTCCCGAGAACACGCGTTCTATCATAGACTTTGGACCATCGCTCGAGGTGACACGAACCACTATGAGCAGACCGCAGAGCAGGCATATATTCAACCATCCGACGATTACACGGATACAAGGAGCAAGAATTGTAAAGAGAAGACTCCCGGGAACATTCGTATCAAACAGACATCTGCATAGTGCTTGGAGAGCTGCAGATATGCAAGGAATGTGGATACCTGAGATAGTTAACTTGTGTAGTGGGAAAGACGAAAAGCACGCCATTGGTCCGGCACATATGCAGGAAGCGGTCTGGAGCCTGCAAACCTGCGGGAGTACCTCACCGGACGAGGATAGTTCCATTCTCATCAACATTCGGGGAACAGAGCCAGTGGTGGTTCACTCGGCTACGTCCCTCGATCATCACAACCAGCCCATAAGTTGTGTGCACGAGCAGTCCTTAGCAACGACTGTAGATTACGGTTGCGGAGAACTCGTCACTTCGGACAGTCTGGGCACAGCTAAAACCAGCGACGGCGATTCGACCAGTGTAAGAGCCACTCCAGCGCCCAACCCGGCCCGGATGCAGCGGATCGTAGTGATACAAGAAGAAAATCTCGTGAGAATCCAAGACAGCGTTGCGGAGGTGTCTCATCATGTGCCTGTACACAGTATTCAGACGCAGAGAAGTATGTTGGAAGGAGGTTCACCACTTCAAAGCATCGACACAGCCTCAACAAGCAAACGTTTGCAGGGGCAGCCAATGATTGCCTCAGATGAAGTCGATCCTCTGCTAGACAGCTCGTCAGATGATACCAGCCAGACAGCACTTATGGCAATTGGAGAGACGATAGTGTCGCTCGAGAATAGAGGGATCAACAGCTCAAACGCTCAACACATGGATCCTATGCAATGTCGAGAAAGAGAACAGAAAAGCGAAAAGAAACACGACGAACCCTATCCAGAGAGCCGCGAGACAGGACTGAAGAATGCTGCGAAAAGTGAGCTTTCGTTCCACACGGGTAGTAGCTTGTCTCAAGGCTCGTCACACTTAGAAGACCATCAAGGTATCCAGGAGACTGAATTGCCACAAAGACTGCCAACGCGTTCTCACAAAAATCACGTTCCGGCGAAGGATCGTAGAAAGCGGAAGGAAGAGAAACGTAAGGGAATAGGAGAAGTACACAGGAACAAAAGGCGTGATCAGTTAAAGCGAAACCGACAGGGTCCACCCCATCTTGATGCCACTAAGATACCATTATCCGGTACGCACCATGCGCATTTGGAGCTCTCTCGGGACGACTCTGGCGACTGTCGTTCCAGCGATACTAACAGTGCCATAGCTCAAGGTCCTAGCGGTATGGCTGCCACAGAAGCTAAGACCCGGCATGGGAGGCAAGAATACAGCAACTTCACGGGACATGAGGAAGCAGACCATGTCAATCCACCACTCCAGTCAAGTTGGTTCCGGCGAGGGTCGAAGAACGGTGTTCACCTTGGCAATGCCGATGGACTGGTCAAAAAAACTGAACTCTTAGCCAGTATTCCTCTCGGACTATCGGTTTCTCCAACCGATACGATGATAGTCGATACGGATCCCACCTCTGATTCGACCACCGATGGACAGGATGGAGTCGAAACGTCGAAACATACCGAACTGAGATACAGCACTCTACAGGACTCTGTCGCAGAATCAGAAAGACAGATTGAGTCTTCGGAGAACCATCTCCTCCAGTCAGATACTGCGTCTCCCGCAGCGCACTGTGGTCAGACGGCAACTACTTCTCCTACTCAGGGGCCTGCCTCGCATCCACAAGTCTCAACGCATCGACAGAACATCGCTCAGTCTCCCTCAAAAACGTCAACGCATCGACAGAACATCGCTCAGTCTCCCTCAAAAACGTACCAGGGTTGCCAAATGAGCGCAACTGATGTCTCAACGAAAGAGAGGAGTCCGAAACAGCCTTCATCACTACCACCAGAGAAAAGATGTGGTGAGAAGAGGCCGAGAGAGGAGGATACTGTGGGGCATCAGGGCACAAAAATGAAAGCCCCAAGACTGACAGTGCCCCTAGAGGGCACTGGGAATGATCATAATCCGGATCTATTTTATGGTGAGAATGGGACGATCGCGAGTGTGGCCGACATCCAGATAGCAGATTCTCCTACTCCTGATGATCAACCCTCCGGGCCTCCGGAAGATCAGGCATCCGAACCCAACTACGGTACAGACAATGCTGCGAACCTCAATGAGAGTGACCTAGAGTCCGTCAAAAGCGTTTGGCAATCTAGAGTACAAGAGTATAAGGTGGCTAAACAGATGGATCGGTACATCATCGATGATGCACGGAAGGAAGTACGTTCTGAATTACGCCATTCAGAGACCAGATTCAATGGAAGATACGAGGATGATTCCACGTTCGCTCTAAGCGATGGGGCTCCACAATATCCTAGCAGGGAAAAAATCTCCGCCTCCGCGTTCCTGCCCACTCTTGCTGCACAAGAGTCCGCTTCCTTGGAGGTTGCGAAGCCACCAGGTATCATGGAGCAGCTACATGATCAGGAAAGCCCCAGACAGCTCTCAATGTCACCACGCACAACAAGTAGGGAAGGGCATAAGGCAGGAAACCACATGGATAGCGACAGTCGTAATCTAGAACTAGTCTCGCAAGGACAGGTCACACCTGAAAAGCTCAACGAAGAGACCGGAACCAGACCCATGCACCCTTCTCACATGAGCAATATCATAAGCCGGACTTCCATGTATGGTAGATCTGCTCGACCAATTGGATCTGTTGGCCAAGACAGTATGATCTTGCCGACCGGTGGCGACATCGAAGAGGTGGATATCGCGGTACCGCTCCATCTGATTGAGAGAAGTCAGTCTCCTGTATCGCAAGTGGGACACAACTTGCATATACACAACCTGACTCAACCGCAGGATTCCCTGGTCAACAGTCAGCACGATGGCAGAACATCGTCCGGTATGGATGAAGATCGTTTGAGCCGTGGTACCGGGGACAATAGACTGGAACAGGGTGTGCGATCTCTCGTTGACAGCGACGATGTAGAGTTGATAAAAGAAACTCGCCTGCCCGATTCAAGGAGCGTGGATCACGAACACATATTCGTCGTTCCTGCAAGGGATGATGGATTGAGTGGTACGACCTGTAGCTTGGCCCCCAGCAGCTCTCTGCGCACAGTTGGCCCCACCCCCATCTTGTCCGATGCATCAATACAATCTTCTACGGTCCTTGCAGATGGTAAACCTTGCGCAGCAGATGACCACCAACAACAAGCGCTCGACGTGGAGCCTTCCTCAACACGTCAGAACAACTTTTCAACTGACCCTATTGGATCTGGAGAACAGGCTGAGCAGGGAACTGTGCCTGATTCAGAGAGTCACGTTGAGTTTGCAAGCATCGATCCTTTCTGTCAGACTAGATCAGAGATGGAACTCTGATTTGCTAAGCTTGGGTGCGTGCAAGAATCAACATCATTGTAGTTGAAGCCGAACAATATCGCTGACCATCACTATCACCATACCTTACTGTAAAACCCTAAAGCATATATTCCTCCCTTGTGCCTTTCCCCAACAATCGTTCGCGAGACTTCTGAGATCAATACTCTTGCATCCTCGATACAGCATGCCAGGTCTTGCGAGGACTCCTCCGTCCACTGAGATGGTTCGTCTTCTTCGGATCCCTCTGTTATGTACTTCTTTGCTTCATATATGTAATAATGCAGTTTGACTGCTTCCTTCTGAACCTCGAGCCCTTCCCTCGGAATCGTTTCCATCATTTTCAGACTCTCTTTTGCCGCATTTATCAGGCGATTGAATTCAAAGCCTGCAACACATGAATTCGGTCTCTTTTTGATGTGACGCACTATCGACTTCAAGATCCGGACTGCTCCTCTCATCTTCTCTTGTGCTCTGCAGACGTTGAGGCTGTCGTCTCTTGAACGAGAATTTCGCACTCTGGACGTGAGCAACAGGAGCGCGCCCCTTATCTTCTCTGGTACTCTCGAGACATGAGGACTATCGCCCATCAAACGAGTCCTCCTGGTGGTTCTTAGGTGCAGGTGGGATTTTCCACCACTCGTGAAAATAAAAGTTACTGCGAGACAGTAGATATATATCCATGTAAAAGTTTGTTGATATCACACAAAGCATTATGATCATCCTCTGTGAGCCGACATCGGCTGACTCATCCCTTTACGCCCACTAGGACTATGACATCAGAGAGTCTAGGCGATTGGGAAAATCTCACACATTCAACATGCAACTATGATTAGGGATTTGAGACGCGAAGAAAGACCTCAGTATATACATTAAGAGCGGTCGAGACACCGCGAGCATGAGTGCAAAAGCGATTGGGAAAGGATATGTTATGATATGACTTTCAGAAATGCAACGCATGTTGATCAAAGTTCAGTTGTGATGACTATAGATCCAACCAGAACAAGGATTGGATCGTTTATTAGGTGATCGATCCGGAGACTCATAGCCATCGCTCAGCCTCTGTTGCGTTTGCGTCCATTGCGAAGAACTACTGGCAGATAGTCGGCTTGGGCTTCTCGTAGCTGCGTGATCGTGAAAGGAGATCCGCTGATTTGCTGTGTCCAAGACGGATGCACGAGCTCGACCTGGAACTGTGTGTCGCTACTTGGATTCCATAGCTTGACTTCCGTCGAAATAGAAATGTCAAACATCAAGTCCTTGACCCTGAATTTTACTTTGGGATACCCTTGTTTGAATGCTTTGAATTCATCTTTGGTCAAACGTGTCTTGATCACGCCGGTCTGCTGTTTTTGTTGTGTCGCCTCCCTTTTCATTATCTTATGACCTAGCTCAAGATAAAAGAGTGAAGCGATCAGTCGCCTGGCTGCTGCTTTGCACTCGTCAGAGAACATCCTAGCTGCACTAGAACCTGAGATCAGCATCGATCGGACAGCGTCGTCGAGTGAAGATATTGACGACTGTTCGTCTAACGACACCTCCTCCATGTCTAATCTTGGATTTAGTCGCACCAGGCTTCCGGACCTCTCCGACGTCAGCATTGCTACCATTTCATGCTGTCTTTCCGCATCTAAAGTCTCTTCGAACACCTTGATGTATCGTCGAAATACTGACATTTTACTTAGAGGTGCTGTGAAGAGACGTCCGCAACCTACTGATACGATTAAGGAGTCAGCATTGCGGGATGACGCCAGCACGTTGGCCTCGCTGATCGCAATGGCGGATGGATTATTGTGGCTCAGTCCGCCATCTTGGTATGCGCTACCCAGCAGTGTGATGGTATCCCAGAACCTGTCATGACCAAGTTAATAAGAACAACGATGATGGTCTAGCCATGGAGAAATCGTTATGCGTACCCTGGTGCGGCCGATGTCGCGCGAGCTCTAGACATGTCGATGAGTACAGAATTGATGAAGAACGCGCCCAACGTGGACTTACACTTCCCATATCTTGAGCGATCGGTAAAGACTATCCATCGCTGGCCACATGTAAGCTCCATTCTTACTGTGACGCGACTTGTTATAATTGGCAAACACCGTTGGTCCGGAGGTGGATGCTTGATTGACAACGACAGCAACTCTGGTTGGGTGTTCCAGATCACTTTGTATCATGAGTGAGGTTTCGCCAAAGCTTTCCTGAAGAATCGTCTCAATTGGAGCCGAGTCGTATATGCTATTAAAGAATATGAGTTTGGCTACGTTAGAAAGTATAGCAAACCAGCCACCAGTGAAACGAGACAGCAGTCTGCCGAAGCAGCTTTTCGGGGCGAAGATCTGCTCGGTGAACTTGAGAAACTTCATTCTGCACTCCTCTAGCGACCATTTCCTGGTCCCAAGACCTAATGCACAGATACCACCTGATAGTTGTCAGACAGATAGTTTGCGGACGTCAACGGAGGACATGTTCTCCTTACCTATACTGCTGCCAACCATGAGGTCAAAAAAGGTAGATATGTGCACGGTGTCGCGTAGCCCGATCTCGTCACAAAGATATTGGAGAACCTGCAGTTGTACCAAGCCTTTGACGCCGCCACCGTCGAGGGCCAAGACGCGCAATGTTGCAGTCGGTGGGATGAATTTTCTGATGCATCTAGATCCGACGCTCAGCTCACAAACGGGACACTCGTTCACAATCATACGGCATCCATCCGTTTCCATGCCGTCGCAAGCCCGCAAGCACAGAGTACAGAGCCCGTGTTTGCACGGTAGTGTGTGCGTCCAAGGCTCCAGTAGACAAGCCGAGCAACTACCTCCGTATCGCAATCTGGCAAGGTACTCGCGGTGTTGATGGAGGTTCTTGACGTGGAGTTGTGCCGATTCGAGAACGCTTTGACATGTTCGGTATGCGGTCTTTGTTTGTTCCAGCCAACACCTCTTGATCACAGCTACGACGGTCTCTAGAGAGTAATGCTTACTTGGTGCTGCAGAGATAGATCGGCTGAGTTCTTTGAGAAGATCATGCGCGACCGTCTCTGCGATGGACTGATATCGCAGCCTGAACTGATTTTCTGCGAACATGTTTGAAAGGGAAGAATCACCAGGCACAGTCCAGTGCCGGGATCGAAACGAATGTCGCGTCAAGTAGCTACCAACGAGAGCGGCCCTGTGGGCCAGTGTCGCCTCAAAGTCTTGGCTGCTGCTTTGCATGATGTCATCGCTGGCGCTCGATAGCACTTTTGGGAGCGAAAACCTGCCTAAAGGCCATGGTTCGGTCAGCAAAGCAACATCATCAGGTATGGAACGGCTCGCTTCCCAGGCCGATGCCAGACGACAAAAGTCAGAAGAATTCCATAGGCTACCGTGGCTTGATCTGAGCCGTCGCACACTTTTGTGGCTATCGCGAATGTGTTTCCATGCGATGTTCTTCACAGCTATATTCGGTAGGTCGTATGTGTTCCACATGACAGGCTTGACTTGCTTTATCTGTATGTTTTCGAAGAAACCAGTCTCCAATTCTCCTGACGTAAGGGTACCAGCTTCTTGTCGAGTTGCGCATTCTCCTATAAAGTCCTCAACACTTGATGATGACTTCCGGATGACTATCCTTGCAGCGGGCTTGAACAGCCGATTATCTTGAGGTGGCAGGCAACATGCCAACCACGCTAGAAACATTTCGCTCGCTGAGGACAGATCTGTCGCCAGGAAGATCACTGCATCACTGAACAGGTGAGCACATTGTACCAAACGTGACTGGGCCATTGGAGGAATCTGTGGCTGCGAAAGCGTTTCGCCCAGATGTACTGTCCACCCGTTTTTCGTCCAGATTGCTGCGTTGAACTCCACTGGGTATGCTTCCTCGATTTTCGGAGACTGTAAAGCGGTTGAAGGAGCACTCCATGCACTGTCCCTTACCAAAGTGATTATTGACCGCCTCTCTCCTCGTCCGATCATCCACTTGTCCTCCATGGCGGTTTGCGCTTTAGTGGAAGATCTAGAGTATGTAGAAGTATGTATGGTAACATATATACCACTGATGGATTGCAACAGTTTCTGGACATGATATTATGTGATTGCGACAAGTCAGAGCTTCCCAAGGTGAAGATGAGCAAAACAATGTTAGAGTTGCGATCTGTCTATTTACCGGAATCCATCCATTCGTTTGCTACACCGTGGCATCTCGAAGTATGTTGCATATTCTGAGGTTTGAAAACAAGATCTCTTTACAGCTCTTCAGGCGTATGGTACGATTTGGTCTCACTGCATGGAAGATTTCACAGATATGCCAGCAATATTCTATTCAGCAAATGCAGAACACTGACTGTTGTATTAGCTCGTGAGAGGACCACGTCACGGGCCTTTTCTCGGCGCAAGGACGAAATCACACACGGGCTGTTCACCATGAATTGTCACTCTCATCGGCATTCGTGACGATTACACTCTTAGCATCACGCCAGGCTTCGTGGATAAATGGAGCATAATGTGAGAGAGGTTCCTTGCCTTTTCGCTAAAATTATTGTGATGCTCTTGCTCATTGGGAAGATACTAATGCGAGATTCAAAGTTTGTCTCGAGCCTGCGTGACATGTATGAACACTGCATTCTGACTGATATGTCAAGTTTGTTCTATTTTTGTTCCGCGTGTCGCATAAACTCGTACCACAGCTCTGATGGTCAGTGCGAACTTCTCTAATTCCTCTTTCTACTATTTCGTTCCGTTATCTCCTCCATGAGAATCCTTGTTGATTTGACATAAGCTCACCTCGAGCTCGCGGAACTATGATTCTTGCAGCACGGTTGTATGCAGAGAGCATGGTGTGTCGAGTGGCCGGCACGTAGGCGGTTGTTTGCGGCGGAACCATCTCCGCCGTGACCTACCGGTAGCCTAACGTCGAAATGGAAGCTGGTGAGCGCTGACAAGCTTTCCTCGATTAATGGCCTGGTCAATCACGCATCGACCAAAGGGTCAACGAGATTATGAGTACACCTTACCAGGATAACACTCAGATGCAGTGTGTGTGAAAGTGCATCAAGGCCGATGCATATCGCGTGGCTCAAAAAAAAATCAAATTTATTTCGAATAAAAAAACTAGAGGTATGATATGCGCAAGGAAAACCGGCGCAAGTTCGCTTATGAGCTGTAAACTACTCTAAGCCCGAATGGGAAGCAGACGGTAAAGATACCCTGGTTGCAGTTGGAGATCCCACTCATAGCAAGCCATTACTAGGGTTCGTCTTGTCAGCAAGTGCGCTGTCACTTTGCTAGCAGTTTGTATCAGATGTCTGTAATTGTGTGCCATGTCAGGAAAGATCCTGTTGTAGCGCCAGAGCGCGGAACTCAAGATCGCACAGTCAGCGCATCGTTGTCTCGACCTCGGCACGTCTGGCTCAACACAGTATAGTACGATGAATGCTTCCGGTCAGGCTTTGTGTGCATGTTCGATAGAGATGCTATGATCTCCGACGTTTTTAGTCCATGGAGATTCAATGTATAAGATTTGCACGCTTGTACGGCTTGTCTAGCTCTTCTTCTATACTAGATTGCTTGGTTCACACATGTGTAGCCTGATCTTTCGTCATCCAATCGTTCAGGACCGCAGGATTAGTCCATCACTGCTCGACTTCAACCGTGCAAGATACGGTGTTCAAGCCCTCTTAAGGATGACTCTACACGTTCAACGTCGTATCTCGGTTGCTGTCTGCCTCTGCTGCTTCGCAATCTTTCTGTATCTGACGTTTTTCTTCCTTCGTGGCGACTATGCGGATGTTTCCGCGCTAGCGACCTCTCTTCGAGGCAAGGGCTGGAACGTATTCACGGTGGAGGACTCTAATATGCCTCCCTCCAGATGTTTAGTTGTCGCGTCCACCGCGGAACAAGATACTACCTGGGTAGAGTCACAACTCGGAAGCGAACCCGGTCTGTCCGCGCGCGTCTATGTCGTCGACAATGCCTCGTCAAAGTTCTCTGTACCATTGAACAAAGGCCACGAAGCGATGGTGTATCTGACGTATATCATCGATGAGTACGACGACCTGAGCGAGATAACCTTGTTCGTACACGCACATCAATTCTCATGGCACAACAACGACCTGTTGAACAGAGACATGGTCGAGATGGTTCGGCGACTCGTCTCTGATTATGTGATCCGCAATCGCTACGTCAATCTACGCTGTCATCACAATCCTGGATGTCCATCACACATCTTTCCTCACGAGGCGATCCTCGATCCGGAACATCCTGAGACCGCTGTGATGGGTCTTGCATGGACTGAGCTCTTTCCAGGCGAGGTCGTGCCGGACAGCGTGGCGCAACCGTGCTGTGCCCAGATGGCCGTGTCTCGGGAAGCAATTCTCGCGCTGCCCAGGCAACGTTACGTCGACCTGCGGGACTGGCTGCTGGAAACGACCCTAGATGACGGGCTGTCTGGCCGGGTGTTCGAGTATGCGTGGCAGTACATTTGGGGTCAGAGATACGAGTACTGTCCGTTGCAGAGTGTCTGCTACTGCGATGGCTATGGATTGTGCTTTGGAGGAGAAGAACAATACACCAGCTACAACAACATCAGGCAAATCGCCAAGAATATGGACAACACGTTGAAGGTGCATGCTTTTGGTCGAGTTCCGGGCAACGACGGCGACTCGTCCAGAGACACATTGCTCAAGTCTAAGGAGAGTATAGAGGCGCAACTCGAGTCCTGGAAGGCGTCTGCAGTCATGCGAGGAACAGACCCAAGGAACCGTGCATTCGAAGCTGGCAGGCCTTGGACTGCGAGTGAAGCTTACTAAGTGGCCAATGTCCATTGTGGAGATTAGAGCAAACCATAAATTGAAAATCCTGTAGACGATTGGAGACAGTCGAAAGAGTGATCTAACGACATCCCGTTGGGTCTTTTTGCAACTGTTCTCCATCTCCTGACAGCGGCAGGCGAGTGATCCTGCGCGCTCGAGATTCCGACAGCAGTTCAATGGGCTTTGCTGCTAGTGGGTCGGGTGTGAGGTGATATGGGCGGTCAAGGAGAACAAAGGCAAGAGCTGAGGTCAGATCAGCAAGGTCTTGCTGGACATACCATGGTGGACCGCGGCAAGCTAGTGTAGTTCAACACAACTCTTCTTGACCTTGGTTATACTCTGTGATAAAAAGACAGTACTCTTGCTCTTTGGCCATCGGGACAGAGACATCAAGGTCGATACGTCTTTTTGTGCTCGAGGAGTAAGCTTTGATTGCGATGCGAGGAATTTTGATGCGACCAGGATGGGCAGGATATTCAAGTCCATCATTGAAGTATCGTCGAGAGTGGCCTCGCTCGTACGCTTTTGCTACCTCTAGGTATTAGCACGGTGAAGACCATCACTTTTTCAGCTCGAGACTCGGTGATCCGTCACCATGGTTATATTGTGTATCTCCCGCTGTTTCACGGTCCCGTCACCCACGGTCCGTCAGCCATCAAGGAACTGGTCGGCAGGCACAGTGCCATGGCTAGAGGTACTGTGCTTCGTGCGACGGCTTATAGCGATTCGACGGTGCTCGAGGAGTGAACGGACAAGGGAATTGGGGTTGGGGGCTCTACGCGCAATGTGAGCGACAGTGGATGGACACGCGCATCGGCGACCGTACGCAGTGCGGCGGAGCAGAAGCATTGGTTCGACAGCTGTTCGGATGGCTGGCGTCGAGCATGTACAGCTCGAGAAGTTCGACAGCCGGGATCGCTTCGGTCTAGAAAGATGCGCCCCGGAGCGACTTTTGTCACAACGTTTGAGATGGCAGCTCGATGGATTGCGGACTCGCAGAGGCAGAAGCATGCGCGGACCATTGTAATCAGCTAGTTGTTTAAGCAGGAAGCGGCGCCCCGGCTCGCTTCGGCCCATGCCAAGAATCTCGCTCCCAGCAGCTCAGATGTGGCGGACTTCTTCCCTGACATCGTCCACCCGGCCTGGCAGCTTAGGATATCTCTCTTGATAGATGCTCAACTCAAAGCGTCTGTGGGGCGGGTGATTGACATCGCATGCAATTATTTTTTCGACAAATGTTTTCATGATCCTGAGTCTATCCACCTCGTGATGGTCCCTCCATCCGTACTGTAGAGCAGTGCGAGGCAAGATGCGCTTTCGAGCAACGATGCTGCCGATGCCACGTTCTGAAGGAATTACACCGATTGCCTGGTCAGACAGCAATGTCAGCGCTTGCATGAGATGTTGCATTTTCCTATGCTCGCTATCTGCTAGGCCAATAGCTTTTGCAAGGATCGTATGAGCCATAATGCTAAAGACACTACTGATGTAGATGTTCCTGACTATGATCGAGTCTGAGTTTCGAATGATGGCCTGACGAACGGCCTCCTGCAGCGATGAAAATCTTTCTACACATGCCTCTTTCGCCCGACGACCTATGACCGTACAAGTCTTCGAAGTCTGGCAACTCCATGACATGAGCTCCACCTCATACATCGCTTTACACAGAGACGGCAAGGTCCGTGACCGCTGGATCGGAGGCAGAAGTTTTGCTATGTCGACAAGAAGCTCAGATGGAAGATCCAACAGTCTCACCGACATGCCTGCGTCTACAATCTCTGTGCATCAGAGCCAGAATCTACTTATTCTTTCGATATCCGGCGTGAGATCTGCTCGCACGTAAGCTCAGTGCGTAAAGAGACACTGGTATCGCCTAATGCCTGGCACGTACTCATCAGAGCTTAGTAAGTCACATGTACAAAGAATAACGCGATCATAGTTGACATATTGTCGAAGTCCTGACGGTACTCAACCTCTTAAGATGCGATCGTGCTGTACGACTTTCTGTGCTGATTATGTAAGGAATCCTAGACGTGCATTCTGACCAAGAGGTTCAACTACCTCTCTTGCGTCGTGAAAGGGATTCTAGAGAGTCGAAAGTCACGTAATACTTCACCCAGAGACGTGTCCATGAGGCAGATCACAGTGGACTCACGACAGTTTAGCAGGCAGAATCATATGCGATGTCGATCCTTGGTTTCTGTAGCTAAAATCTCGTCGCCACATGCCCTACAGTACGACTTGAATCATGCAGATTATGTCTTGTATGTCAAGCAGCCACGTGGAGGAGGAAACATCGACCCCACGGTGTTGGAGTGCAAAGAAGGAATATTCGTCCTTGAGCTCTTAGGGACACATGTGATCCTATTCATGGTAAAAGACGGTCCAATCAAGGACTATACAACCTGTTTGATATGGAAAGATTTGTGGACACTCATGCACACATACGCTTCCTCAAATAAGGAATTACACTTCCTGAAACAACCCCAACAGAATTCTAGAGCTAGGGTCTTGTCTCTAGTTGATAGTCATCTTGACAGCAGTATGTTCGACGGAAGAAACAAGATGGAGACCAGGTCCTACGACTATATTTTTTGAACCACGATCGCCCAAGATCTGAACTTCTACTGTTAATATAATTGAATTCACGGATCCCAAATCTCCCTCCAACCCCGACAAAACGGATATGCGATTAGTAGCATATTCGAGATGTTTAGCGATAAGTACAGATGGAAAGTAGCACCGGATACAAGAATGAGTGATTCAAGCACTTCTCAAACAGTTGGAAGTAGAAAGAACCAGATCAGGCCAGTCGTCAGATACATCAGACATCCCGGTATTGCGTCTTTGGGATGCAAAAGCAACAACGCGACAAGAATGATCGGCGTGTTCACCATCAAGACTCGATGCTTCGGGTTTAGGAGTCGGCGTCTAACAGCCGAGATTTGGCTCCTTTTTGGGGGACTTGGGAATGTTCTCGTACTACCATGGTAGGTTATCTCACCACCCAAGTCGGACAAGCCATCAACCCTTGCTTCGGCTGTCAATCGCAGGTGTTTTTCCGAGGTTGGAATTCTATCTTCAGGGCACTCTGCTGCGCCTAGAAAGAGTGCAGTTAGACGATCCAGAAGTTTGAATATTGCGCTGGCTGCTAGCTCATTTGACTCGATCGTGTCCTTCATGCTGTGCATCATGTTTCGTATGCTTTTTATCTCGTCTAACACGCAGTCTATCATGTCTTCCACGATGTTGTAGATTTCGTCTTCCGAACTCTCTATGTCTTTGGATGTGATGGCCTTCGACGCGAAATATTAGCAACTAAAAACTCTTCCTGACACCATCCTCGTGACTCACCGATGTCGACATCTTGTCTGATTTGGTATTCAGTTGTCTGACTTGGTCGTCATCGATGCTACATCTCTCTACAGACTGATTCTGAGTATTTTTGACGATAGATTGTCGAGCTTCTACTTGTACTTCCGCCTTATCATGCATTATTAGTAGAGCGCCTTTTAGTGACATGAGATCGGAGCGTTCACGCGATACTCACCTTTCGTTGAACCTTACTGCCGTTGTTCTCGATAGATCTGAGGCAGGCTCTTGCTCTTTCGAACATGTTTGTGTGAGATTTTCCAGACGAGGAATGTGCTATGTGACTACTCGAAAACGAGGCTTCTCTACTCCCATTCGATCGACGACCTCCTTCGTCAACCCCGGGACGATTCGGACTTTTAGCACGGCTTCTCGAGCTTTGGACACTTGACCCGCTGATATCTTGACCAAGACCGTTGGAAGGATCGCCCATTTGCCCTGCTGTCGTTTGGTCCAGGTTTTGTACTGTCATGTCGGATTGGAAGACTTCTGAGGCAGCATCCATTGCGTCGCTCCGCACACAGTCTGAGTACGGTCTGCTTCTTTCTATGTATGCAGCGGCTTAGCATATATGTGTCCCCGTCGTTCGCGTCAGCACTGTGGCGAGTTCTGGTCCTGATGCAGTGACATGATATTGAATTCAAAGTCGCCTACCTGAGATATAAATTTGTACGTGAAAAGTCGATCCTTGACAACATTAGATCCAATTGTCATGTTAAAGTCATCTTGGACCCCAAGATACGAGGCTTAATCTCCACATAAAGCGCAGATACGCCTGGCACAAGCTCAATACAAAGAAGAGATAAATCCATCGACACCGTGTGTTATGATATTTCTGATACTTTTTTGAACTCCGCTGATAAATTAGTCGCTGCATAGCAGGTCATAGAAAGCACTGCATCTGAGGTACGCTCTTTTCACTTGAGCAGTGAGACACTAGCAGTGGCTGAGAATAGAATCGATGTATTCTTATCATGGAAACCATGAG
The DNA here is from genome assembly GCA_003992365.1 of Aureobasidium sp. P6. Lineage (NCBI taxonomy): Eukaryota > Fungi > Ascomycota > Dothideomycetes > Dothideales > Saccotheciaceae > Aureobasidium > Aureobasidium sp. P6. The sequence continues at coordinate 256,621 of RZIQ01000020.1, forward strand.
AAAATGGTATACAGAGTATCAGTCACGCTTGGTGCATCCCGAGATAAGCAGATACTGATACTGTTGGCCATTTGTCCTAGTATGAGAATTGTAGAGAAGACGTAATCACAGTAGGCGAAAACAGTGACGGTTTCCTGTTTTGACGTCTATCGATAGGTTTCAAGATATCTGCGTTCGTTGTGGGTGTAATGGCAAACAAAAGATTCTTCCGCGAAAATAAGCTTACGCAAACAATGATTTGCTTCTCCTGTGACAGTTTCAACAAGACTTCAGGGGTAGAACCCCGGACCTACTTGACCGATCTACCAGCGACAGTACATTCGACAAAGAGGACTAGATGTGGTACGAACATTGCCACTGCACCTATTGAGCGTTCTTGAGTGATAGGAACCCTCTTTGATGGATAGATGACCATCATATAAGCTGGAAATTTGTTCACTCTACCTAGATGGTTACTAAATTTCCCGATAAGCTCTAAGGTCTCCAGATGCCACCAACGACAGATCATAGATGTCCTGAAATTGAGCATAGACAGGTAAAAGCAGCATGTCTGCCAAGTGGAATGGATTCAGTGATACAAACGCTGCTTAATGTCTCTGAGATAGAAGGACGCTCATCAAACCTATCAAGGAAATCAGGCATCCTGGAGCTATACCCATGGTATGCATGACCAGCAACATACCCAAGACAGCCGAGAGCGCCACCATGGAGAAGTGACGTTTCGCCATCAAGAGGCGAAGCAGGTGAGCACCAACTGACCCTGCCAGCACGCTCTTGCCCCCTTCTGCAAAGCGTAACAAGGTAGCAATGGGCTTTTGGTGCTCACCAGTACCCTCTCCATCTGCTTCAGACTTCCTCTTTCGATCGCACCCAGGATCCTTCTTTCCTAGAAGTCTGATTTCTGTTCGTTGAGCTTGTCTTTGCAGTCTGTCTCGTTCCTGTGAAGAATCGTTCTCCCGTGACTGGTGTGGCTCAGGCCAGGATGTTGTCGTAAGCTTTGGACCGACTTCTTGGGCTTGGACGAGACGCCTCTCTGTGCGGGCGAGGGATGCGTCGTGGTTCGTCAAGCCATTACTTACTGCTTCTTCATGACTTAGAAATGGATCGGAAATGTTTATGAATCGCGAAGTCGTGGGCTGTATGTTCTTGGCCAAAGGTCTCATACTGAACGGGACTGGTGAGTTGCAAGTCATGATGCTCGTTTCACCACACGAAGAGGAAGAACTGGGTGTCTCCATGTCGAACCGATTGCCTTCACGTCCCCAGACTCTCCGTTTTGTAATTTCACCTTCCACGATATTTCTAGGCGCTCCGGTCGTTGGCTCGATTTTATCACGCTCATCAGAGGGTATGAGAACATGATCCTCTGCAGGTGGTGAAAGTACGCATGGTTTGCTGCCTTTCTGGTAGTCAACAGATCCGGAGGACGAAATACGGTTCGAAGATCCTTCAGCTCTTGCCTGCTCATTTTGGTGGCGAGAAACATTCCCACTGAACGTGTGTTTGTTGGGTTTCGCCTTTTGGGTTAAGCTAGAAAGGGTGGAGACTGGCTTGTCCCTAACCTGAATAAGTGAGTTTCCAACCATATCTGTTATGGAGTTGTCCATTCTGCTTATGATTTCGTGCTGTGCATTGGCCATTCTTTGGAGTTTCGCAATCTGATTTGCCACAGAAGTCAGCTTATTGACAATCACTTCTCAGATCATGGTTTACCATTCCGGTTATACCTTCAAGTCGAAGTTTCATATCTTCTAATTGAGGTTTCAAGCGCTTGCAATCGCAACCGCACTCTGTTGTCGGTCTAATGTGAGGCTCGTCGGATGTGGGAAACGTCTCGCCTTGAACTTCTGCCTTATCATTTATTCTTGGTGAGATTTATTTTCGGTTCGGCACTTGAGCTCCTTGTCCACGGCGTGCAGAACTTACTCCTTGCTCAGTGGGTTCATCTATTCTAGTGATTCCCTCCAACAGTCTTTCTGTTGTAGCGACTCGCTCATGCATGTTACCATTGTAACTACTGTTGGCATATATGGGCGAAGTATCCCGGAACCGTGAGTCACCTTTAGGCTCATGCGGCTCGACCAAGTTATCAGATCTAGTCTTCGAGGTTTGCGGCATGTTTACCTCAGCTTCCCACGAGCTTGCTCCCACTGCAGGCTCACGTCTATTGGGCGATTGAATGTTCTCGATCCTGGCATCGCTGTTAAGTTGTATTCATGACCATGACTTCTGAGATTTTTGAGTTAAGGGACTTGAAGCGCCACTCTTGGACAAGGATGAAGCTACACTGGCATCTGATCCATGCTCATCTCTATCTCCGCCAGAAAGACTTGGGCTGTTAGTACTACCACTTGGGTTTTCCTCTCCTGGTGCGATCGTGTCTTGGTTGGAGCCAGCGGCTTGCTTTTCCAACGTCTGGCCTATATGTTCCATCTTCATGTCGAATTTGAGGATTTCCGGATCTGAACTCATGTTGCAATTTCTACCGGATCAGCACACAGATGACTCCTGTTGAAGGAGATGGCAACTCGATGTATATATAAAACCATCGCATGAAGAAACTGATCAATATACTATGGGTTCGATTCACAAAACGTAACATTTTTGGTCTATATTTGCTACTCTGAGCCACCAGACTTTCTTGACGTGAAGACTCTATCACCATCAACGGCCTTTCTGATTTTTTTGGCCCCATGACCAAGTCTGAGGTGAGCGGCTCGAGTTTGAGATCTAACATGATAGTGGCGGCTCTTAGCAACAAGCTATCCACAATACATCTCATTGAGAAAGACTGATACGAATGACATGACTTACTCAAGATGAAAGATCAAGGTCTCGCTGCTGGCGTAGGTTCTTAAGAAATGCACAAGGTCCAGAATTATAGTGTCACGGCTGTTGCGTCCTGAAATGCTCATCGTGCTCTCCCAGCAGAATGCCAAGAATCCTTGGAGGCTATCCTAGATCTTATAGCACATGATTCACGTCACATTAAAGTGCTTGCATCACACATTGATCACGAAACGTTCCAGAAGTCCAGCCAGTTTCATTCTCGTCAGCCGTTTTACTTACGCTGCAGGTAAGATAGAGTAAATGACCCTTCCGATTAGACTGATATATTTCTAAGAGTATGCGATCGTCTGTAAATCTGATTGCCAGTTCTTAACCATCTGTTTTCTCCTAAACATGGGTTCCAGACGGTGAGGTCCGTGAGAGAGCACGAATCCTAACTTGTATGAAAAGGTCACAAGCCACACAGGCAGCAAATACAACCCACAACACAAGCGCAACAAACATCTAATCTCGCTGTTGGATAAAGTCTATGTGACCTCTTATGACGCGCCCAGAGAACAACGTAAGACAGATTCAAACGGCTGGATTTTCGAACAGAGATTCATGGGATCTTGCTGCTTCATGATCCCCTTGAAGGACCCCGCACGCGTATCCTTGATGGACGCCCTGCCCAAGGATAGCAGCTTGTTCACAGGTCTGATAGATATAAGGCACCATTCTCCTTGTGCAAGCTTTATGACAAACTCTGACGACTATATGTATGAGGCCGAGATCAGGCTTAGAAAGACTCTCAGCGATTCTGGACAATGGGAGGCTTTGTTTGAGGTCATGCATACGTGTATCATCACCTCCTCCGGATGGCCAGGCAGATATTCGAATTCGAGTGCAAGGCAGTGATGGTTGAGGAACCAACACTTTTCTTAGTCACGGCGCGAAAACACGAAACAGATATTCTTGAACACCTCTCGACTATCATACGTAGAGAGCAGGATAGGAATAATCCGGATCTCGTCTGCGAACGGTATGGGATCTTGGTACAGATTTTCAGCCAGTTTCGAGGCAAGTCACATTCGTTTAGAAGCTCTTTCCTATCTACCAGACTGTCTCGAATCACATCCTCCTTCTCCTTCGCCCTAGATATATCTGATCAACATCCACTTCTCAGCAGGCGCTGCTTGTGTCATTGAATTACAAAGTACTCTTTTGGCTCGTCGAGCTTCATGTTCTATTTCTGACAACCATATTCTGATATGAGTGGCAAACCGCCGCTTTGTATACCCATAATCCCAAGCTTTATTGTAAGCCTCCATCATCTTGACAAATTCCCAAACCTGGTGCGTGCTTGGTTAAGTACTCGAGTGTGTGCCAGACGGTTCAAGCTCCCCCTGGCAGTCAAAAAGTGACAAATTCTGAAGGGAAGCAATGCCAACATCCTCATAACCAGCTATAGCGGAGGTTCCATGGAATGTCACAGGATTGCTCTTATGGGTTGGGTCATGTCCGATTCGAATCGAAGTTGCGATCAGTCTGTTGACTCTTATTCGACAAGATCGGCGGACCAAACAGCGTGACCTCTTTAAGGTTGAGCTTCGCGTTATTCTTTAGCACTAAGACCGCCAGAGGGCAGCAATTGTAAGTAAGCTCTTCCATGATCATCTCTACTCTACATATCTATGTATCTTCCTTGAGTACTGCTTCAGCTTCTCCGTCTTCTTCGTCCTGACGTGCAGCATCTCCTCCTACATAAGGGCACGCGACCTGGAGACCTTCCCCCTCTTCAGTCACCTCTGGCGCCCTGTCCAAGCACTTACACTTTCGCATCGATCTCCCTGGTTTCTTCCTTCCAACAGAGCATCTCGACACGCTTGCCAAGAGCTTTCAATCTTTGGCGCAGATGAAATCGTCCACCGGGCTCCACCACGCAATTTGATAGTGTCCAAAACCTCCAATCCGGCAGCATCCTTGAGCGAGCGGTGCAGTTTGTCCCAAATCTTGTTCCAGAGACTAGTTTCATCTATGTTGACGCTCAGACTGATAGAAAAGACGTGCATCGAGTTCTCTCCTAACCATCTACATTTGATAAACATGTCAGAACTTTTGTCAAGCTTGGCTGTCTCGCTAGTCGAATCATCGTTCCTGCTGAGCTTAGATGTGCCGAGGTTGGATAGCTCAAGCACTGGTCCATCCCTGTTTGTGATGTTCGCACTTTCTTCATCAGTCCGTTTTCTCTTCAGCGTGCCTGTCTGATCCGTTGCACCAGGCTGTCCTGGAGGCAGGCTACGGACAGTCGGCGGGGACAGGTGAGATCTGTATCTATTCAGCGACTAGTCATTCGAGAAAAATCTTTGCACTGACTCTCTCTTCCTGTGCAGCAGTCTGATAGGCGATGTCGACTCGTTCAGCTCCGGTGTTGGGCTTTTTGAGCACGATTCCTTGGGTGACTCGCCCAGAGGGCGTTGTGCCATCATGTATAGGCGCACGGTTGAGGACCTAGACCGATGAATAAGTGTTTGTCGAGTGAGTGGGTAAGAACGACCGATGAACGGTTGTGTGTCGAGTGAGTGGACATGAACGACCGATAAACTGAAAAGCCTTGATGTCCCGTTTTCGGCGGCTCTTTCCGTCCATCATCCTTGCATGGTGGCTTCGCGTGCTAGAGCTCAGGCGGCTCCATATGTGTTTCTCTGTCTTGACTGTAATCTGCGACCCGCCAATCGTTGGGTTGACGAGATTCCACCCCTTATCGATGTACAGGACCTACAGATATCGTATCTTGTACCTGCATTCATCCATGCCTCCATGTTATGCATCGTGCCGAGATCGATATCTGCTATGCCATTAGCTGGTACAAACGAGGTTCGGTACACGTAATTAAGGTGTGACAGTTGAGCCCAGCAAGTATGAAAGCAATAACTGGCCGCGCTTACAGACGGGAAGATGCTATATCTTGCGCCATTTCTGGCAAAACTTGAGCATCTGCAGATTACGCAAGCACGTCTCTGATTGCTTGAACGTATCATCGGGCGCAGATATTCGTAAGGAACGAATCCAAACAGAACCGAAACTGCAGGACGACAATCCTCGAGTTTCGAGTCAGGCTATTTTTAGCCAACGCGGAGCTGTAATTTATCTTTCACCTTTCGATCATCGATGAGTTTTGATTACAGAACATCAGGTAAACCTTGACCGTGCTCGTTCGCAGGGAACGTATTTGACATGACTAACTCAAGAAAGGGCATCTCTTAACACGAGTGATTCTTGTCCTTTTCGAGCAGAGTTTTCAATACGACAATCCGGCTTTTCCAAGATTCGAAACTGCTAAGTAGAACGATATTTGAGTCACCAAAGAGCTCTGCACTTGTTAGTGAAAGGATCCAGATGGGAATATTGCAAGATTGTGCATTGGCTTTACCTGATGTGAACGTTTGGACATGTCGCATAACCATCAAACACCTGGTCAGCATCGATGCCTTCGAGCCATAAGATACAGTACTTTTTGCTTGCCCATACGCTTCTTGTCCGAGGATGACTTTGGACTTCCTAAGCCTTGGCGCAAAGTAGGGATATCATCTCGGCAAACTGCGCATCCCACGATTGTATCACAAGTGCTGGAAAGAAGAAATACTCTCCGTGTTTGACTCGTGTAGAGTAACGAGACTGCTGAAAGGTGCACAGGCGAGCAGGCGTCATGGATCGGTGAGAGTAGAGCTGTGTGCATAGATCGAGAACGGCAACGATATCCGTGTGACAAGTATCTCTTTCTCATCTTTCCCTGTCGGCCTCATGATTGTGAGCTCAGAACGTCCATAAGGAAGGTTGTTCGTTACTTTCTAAGAAGAGGTGCTGAACGCAGGAACTACAGAAAAGAATGACGCGTCATGCGTAGAAGACAATGTACAGTTTAGCAAGACTGTAAAAGCATCGCAGCAAGTTTGCAGAGAGGGCCTATGTTGTCTCGTCATATCTTTGATGGTGTAAAGTAGTCTCCAGGTATGGATGTTAGGTCTGTGTATACATACGCAGGCCCGAATGGACCATCTTGTACAGAGCCGATGATGCAGTCATTATCTCTCACCACCACTTTGTCACAAATTGAGGCCCTGGATCGGAGACGCTAAGTAGATTCGGACCCTGCGGTTTTGTCGCGAACAAGTAATTGTAGAACAGGCACGCCTTGTCTGCATGGCCTGGACCAGTTGTTCGACATAAGTGAAGGTACCATGTGCAAGTCGAGTGTTTCCAACATCTCGAACTATGCAGCTATCCAGCCAGTCAGTAGACGTGCGTACAGAGAAGGAAGGACCAAAGTCAAGGTCGGCAAGATGGGGACGGCTCGTCACGGCGTCTTCCGAAATTGCGTCATTCCAGCTAACGCTACCAGCCTCGTGTCAATACAACAACACAAGCCACCCTAGAACTGTTTTATCCATGGACCCCTCTGCATGCTCGCCGAGAGCTCCTCACGATATGGCCAATCTGTGACCATCAAAAACATGTTTGCGTTCTCGCCTCTACATCTGCCACCCAGTACTGATGGGTCGTAGTGTCCACGCGACCATAAGTCTAAGCTTGCTGAACCCGGCAAGTCAAGACAGTCAACCTATTCGCAGCAAAATGGCCGACTTCGCCATCGTCCTCCGTCCGGACGATAGACTTACCTCCGCTCTGCCACTCACTGGCAGATACATTGATGGTGGTGTGCAATCCTTTAACCACACAAGATATGGGCCATTGACCAACAAACCTATCGTGGTCAGCATTGAGACCAAACCGGAGGGTGAGAGCCTTCGGGAAGCTGAGGTCCAGCTCGCTGTGTGGGCCGCAGCTCATTTCACTCGCTTGCGCGACTTGCTCGATGAGAGCAAGGCCGAAACAACCGATCTCCCCTAGCTTCCCTAGCTCATCGCTTAAGGTCCGCAATGGTACTTCCTCTTTGCTTCACGCAGTGCTGCCGGCACGACAGTAAGTCCGTACGACTCTTAACAGCCGACCTTACATTGACGTTTGCCCCAGGACATCTAGACGAAGATCGAGTTTGGCAATGCAAGCACAAGACTTGGCGTCTTTAAGATTGTGTCGGTACTGCAACTGCTCTTCGAATGGTCGGAGACCCAATATCGACCATGATTTGCAAAGCACGCTCTGGTCAAGGGTTGAAATTGGTCAGTCGGCCATTCAGTCATGCAGGCTAAGTAAATTCTCTTGTAGCAATGGGCTTCGACAAGCTGTCATTCTGTCTTATGATTGTATCATGATACACCACGCCGTTTAAATGTCAATTGTTGTGGGGTGTAATCTCAAGACTTGGATTCTCCGCTTTCATCTGTTCTGTTGCATCTGACGGTCAACGAGACATAGACCAGGAGTCAACGAACGTGATACCACACACATATGCGGACCTGTACAGCATAGTTCTGGATAGAGGACGCATGTGAAAAGAGCTCAGAATCTTTTGATCTTCATCACGACTCTATGTTCTTGCATGAGGTAAATTAGGCTGCTTGGTGTCGATGGCTCGGGATCGTTAGAGGCACTTTCAAAAAGAGCAAAAGCATGACACAAAGGATCATCAACACCTGCTACGGTGACTCGTTGCGTACCGGCGCCGTCTGACGAAGTCGAAATTTCCTCAAGAAAGCGTCTCGTTTGCGTGGACGATGCTCCTTCTGCTCGACCTGAGACATCAGCTTAGGTGTTGTTGATGATGAAGACAAAAGGGTCGCATCTTGTGATAATTGAGTACTGGAACACTCGAAAGCAGTCGCCTTGTTGTTAGCTGTTTCGTCGACAGAAGTAGGCTCCTTAGGCGACATTCGCAGTGCACTCAGGCGTTGGGCTAAACGAAGGGTAGACTTGTGCTCAGGCCCGAGTGCTTTCTCCTTCCCCTCTAGTGCTCGCTCGTACATCTCTTCTGCTTCTGCGAGCCTGCCTTGGTCGCGGTAGAGATTGCCTAGGTTGTTGACTGTCATGAGTGTAGGCGTGTGCTCGGACCCGAGTGCCTTCTCGTACCCGGCCAGTGCTCGCTGATACATCTCTTCTGCTTCTGCGAGCCTGCCTTGGTCGGCATAGAGGTTGCCTAGGTTGTAGACTGTGTCGAGTGTAGAAGTGTGCTCTGGCCCGAGTGCTTTCTCTCTCCCGGCTAGTGCTCTCTCGTACATCTCCGCTGCTTCTGCGAGCCTGCCTTGGTCGGCATAGAGGTTGCCTAGGTTGTTGACTGTGTCGAGTGTAGACGTGTGCTCGCGCCCGAGTGCCTTCTCCTTCCCCTCTAGTGCTCTCTCGTACGTCGCTTCTGCTTCTGCGAGCCTGCCTTGGTCGGCATAGAGAAGGCCTAGGTTGTTGACTGTGTCGAGTGTAGACGTGTGCTCTGACCCGAGTGCCTTTTCCGTCCCGGCTAGTGCTCGCCCGTACATCTCTTCTGCTTCTGCGAGCCTGCCTTGGTTGGCATAGAGAAGGCCTAGGTTGTTGACTGTGTCGAGTGTAGACGTGTGCTCTGGCCCGAGTGCTTTCTCGCTCCCATATAGCGCTCGGTCGTACATCTCTTCTGCTTCCGTGTATCGATCTTGGTCCGTGAACATGCCAGCCAGCTTCTCATATGCCCATGTTTCGTTGACATCTATTTCTACTTCTTTCTCCGATCTCATGTCGGTATATATTGCCTGGCCATGAGGCAGCAGTCTTCTCTGAAGAACCCAGTACTCCTTCGCGCTCTTAGAGGGCACCATTTGTCCAACTGTGTGGAGCGCTAGCATCTGGATTGTTTCTCCCTCAGTCTCGCTTTCCGCTAGATAGCGGCACCAGGAGTGTAGCACGGAATGCATAGCGTAGCTAGCTGTCTCTGTTCTTCCCTCCACTAACGAGTATTTGATAAGCAGTGCCAGAGCGCGGTCGAAGTCTAGCTTATTCTGTGCCAGCAATGTTAACCAGCTCGGTACAACAGTCTCTGAGCCAAGCTCCTCAGTACAAGCAACAAGCTCATACCAAAGATCGCCAGCATAGAGAAAACTCCAGAGTTGCAACAGATTACTGGCTGCCTCGCTCTGGTTCTTCACCTGCTCGTAAGATATTTTCCAGGTCGTCAGCACACTTCGTTGTGCGTATTCTTGCAGCGGATACTCGTCTTGTCGTTCCATCAGATCTTTCCACGTGCTGTCGTAGTACTCCAGATATTGAGTGATGCTCACAGCTGTTTGGCCAATGTAGGCCCCAGCCTGTGTCAGAGCAAGAGGAAGCCCGCTGAGTTTCTCTAAGAGTGCATCTATGCTACTCTTATCTTGCGCTATGTTTACATGTCAGCTCGAGTTCGGCTGCTTAACTTGGTATCCATAGGCTTCCATCATACCTAACATGGTTTCTCCGCCCGTAGCTTCCAGGATGGCTCGACCTTGGTCACGATCAACCCTAGTAAGGCGCAGGCTATTTCGGGGCGCCGTCAGCGTCGATAGCCTGCTTGTAACAAGCATGTTACCATGATCTGCTGTTGGTAGATATTCTTTAACATCATAAGCCAGGGGATCTTTCTCTTTGGTCGTGTGGTCGCGGTCAACGTTGTCGATAACAAGAAGCCATCGTTGGTTGGACGCCAGGGACAGCCAATCCAGTACTCCTCGTACAATCAAACGCTGATCCGGACTCGCTTGTTCCGCAGCACGGACGAGACCCAACTGTACCTCGTCAGCAGGAAGCCTTGCAATGACATCGATGAAGGACTGTTGTAGAGCATCTTCCGACGACCCATCGAGCCAGAATACTGCACTATACTTGTCATGATGTCGCCGAACAAATTCAATGCAAAGCTGCGTCTTGCCGATGCCACCAAGGCCGTGAACGACAAACATCTTGCGACGAGTGAGATGGGATTGCTGAGGGAAGAAGTATTCCTCCAGTTTTTGCATATCACTGACTCGTTGCACAAAGTAATCGATGGCGGGAAGACCCTTCAAACTGAAAGGGACTTTATGCTTCTCTTGAGTATATGATGTTAGCATTAGTGGACGGGCAATGTCTGGTATGCAGGCTGTAGGTTGCCGAAAGAGACATGTCACTTGCCTTGATCTAGGTATGACGTGCATCAGAACTTATCGTACCATCACAGAAACAAACATACGAAGGGGACTTCACGTACATCTAGCGCGTGCCAATAGCAATTCCGGCGCTGCTTTTGCCATCTTCTGCACCACTTCGGACACTGTCAAGAAATCTTCCTCAGTAGGCTTGCAAAACTTGTTCATGCCGAAATGGCTACGCTCTAGCGAGTACTTCTCAGTCGCCTCGGACACGTCAAGGCAGCCCGAGCTCTCACTGACCATGAACCTCTACACATGTTGTTAGCCAAGTCTTCCTGATGAGATCACAAGTCTGGGGACGTGCGGCGCATCACACTAGTCAGCCCATACAGCAACATGCTTACCGTTCTACGCTGCTTGCCCACGATAGCTCCAACGTTGCTAGGCTGCAGCTCGAAGAAGCACGCGACTTGCGCTTTGTGTGGCAGCGACCGTGTCTTCCCAAACCCATCTACCATGTCCTGCAGCAACTCATTGCCCGGATCTAGTATGTTCAGCACCTCAGTGTGCACCTCCTCTTGCTCATACTCGCTCAGCGCTGCCTGCAGCATTTCACTCTGGCTCATGCCCTCAGCACCACGGAAGGGGGTGCCAAAGAAGATCAAGCCCGTCGTGGATTGGAAGATGCCCTGCCATTCTTTGGTGTCGTGATAGGCGTCTAGAAGTGCCTGTACTCTCCGGTCAGTCGTTGAATACACATGTCCGACCAAGCTTGAAGAGCTAGGTGATGTGGCTGGCTGACCTTCAGCACGACCAATCCGCCGAAGCAGTGAGCAACAACGACAAGTGGTCGGAAAGGATACTCCTGCAAGCTCACGTCTTAGCAAGAGCGTTCGCATGGTGAGGAGTACGTCGTGTCACCTGTCTCTTCCGCCTGAGTGCTATCAAGAACCGGTGCGCAACGCGCGATGAGTTTTGCTTGATTGCGTCCTGACCGAACCACATTGACTTGTAGCCATATCTCATGATCCGCGCATTCGGAACGACTTTTGGTAGCATGGCTGGGTCACTAAGCCAGTTGACATAGCTTTTGGGGTCTGTCGCGTCGAGGCCAACTTGGCGGAGTTTGCACCAGGTGTCGTCCGGATGCGCTCCGATGCCATGGACGGCGACGATGCTGAGCTCATGTCAGGACTTTGCGTGCACATTGATGTGACAGGTCTGGAGTAAGACTTTACTCGACAACGTCGTTGCTCTCCGACTCGATCAGCTCAGGCTCGTACAGCACCTTGAAGCCGGTGTCGTCATCCGTCACGGGTCGGATCTAATTATCAGCTGCCGTCAGCTATGCTCGAAACACCATCTTGAGCACTGACCATTTTCGGTAGAAGCACGGTCTGCCTTTTGGAGTGTTATGAGTACTGTACTACAGAGGGAGAGAAGGTAGGAGCAAGAGGCTACTTGGCAATCAAGGAGATCACGGGGAGCTTAAAGGTTTGCTGGTCCCTCAGGGCCTCAGCACGGTCTCAATCAGCCGCCCTCAAAAAGGTGCTGTATGCAAGCCTGCTATGCAAGCTTTCACGCAACCATACCTAGCGCATCGATGAACAGCCACCCTACCCCACCTTCCTGCTTGATGGGACCGAATCTGCATACAGCAGGTAGAATCCAAGACAGCGGCACTGTTGCTGCAGGTCGACGACATGGATATATGTATATTTATGTCCTCTTCCACAGGCATTTCATGGTTCGCAAGAATGTGATAACCATCAGTAGCAGCATGTAAACACTCCCGACTGACCCTGTGATGTGGCAGTGTTTTGGATGTGGGATTTTGCCCCGCCTTGATGAGGCTGTGCGTGGCTCGCGTAAGCGTCGGGAATGCCGACTTCCACCGCGTTGTGCTTCGAGGCTCCTGCGCCAACCGTTCACAATGTTTGATATCTTTAGCCACTTTATCCAGCGATGCGACCTCCAATGCTTACCTAGATAAAACCTGGCTCACTTGTCTCGCTAAGCAGTTCTTGCCAGCACAAGAGCACAGAAGAGCAAGAAACTAAACCATCAGGATATGGTCTTTTCAAGATCATGTCGACCGCGGCACACGAGACATATCTTCAGGAGTTCTACTCATCTCTACCTAAGGATCAATTGAGCAAGATCAACACAGCGCGCTCGCAGTTTTGTTCGAGCACACTGGCTCGCTTCCATACCGTCCTCGAGCAGAGACCTTTTGGCTTGGAAGAACTACCTCATGTCACAAGTCTCAGCCACTCAGACGGCGTCGTGATTGTCATTGAAAACATCGACCGAGATTGGATTGCCGACCTGGGCGTCACCTGGGAGATCCATCCGTCCTTTTTTGCCAGACACGCTCGCAATCCCGAAGGAACATCGTCCATCTGGCAAGCCATCTTCGGGAACACGGTAGCAGAACAGAAGAGACCAAGCGAAGAGCATTCTCTTGCACACTCCTACTGGCATGTTGATGGATTTCGCGGATACAACAGGTACTCGACCTCGGTCGCGGAAGATCCTGTAGACACAAACTGGATACCTCGGCGCTTGGCATGGGACAACAGCTATGGATGGCAAGCCAGCACCCGTGTGTCATGTTATGTGAGGCATGACCTACCGCAACCGATCTGTGAGTAGAATCTGGGCTTGCGTTCACCAACCTCGATAGGATCTTGACTTAGTCTTCATGACAGATCTGTTCCTCGTCGATGCTCCGTTGAATCGATCGAGAAGTGCGGTGGGCAAGCAGGCATCGACGAGACTTCATCTACCACTTGCTGAAAACCGCGGTGGTCTGGTCATTCCAGGTTTGCATGGAGACCACAGCCACTCCCTCCAAGAGCCACTACAGCGGTTTTCTTCTCATTACTGGCACCTTGACGTTCTGTTCGCGAGCGGCAAAACGTGTTTGTCACCTAAAACATTCTTCCATCTCTTGGCATCATCATTATGGGAAGACAATCTGCGCCTCCTCGACGACGATATAAAACGAATCGCGTTCAATGACATCAGGAGACCAAGTAGATTGATCAACGATCGACTCCACGACCTTCGAGAAGCGCTAGTCTCTCTCCGGGAACAGGTGATCATGACCATCAAGTGGATGCCGTCGTCTGTACAGCACGAGCTCGAGTCAATCCAGCAGGCAATGGCAAGTGTTTCTCAGTCAAAAGACCCCCAAGTACGCACGTACGTGGGCTATCCTCGTGCCACTCTACAGGATATCCTCGAAAGGTGTATTGATCTCGAGCATTTTTTGATGGACTCGTTCCACCTCCTTGTCAGCTCAACAAGCGTCTTGAATGCTGAAACAGAGATGGAGCAAGCAAACCGCAGTCAGCGACTGACACAGCTGGCTTTCTTGTACGTGCCATTGTCCTTTGTTACAGGGATCTTCGGGATGAATGTCAAAGAGATCAATGGTTCTCCGTTGTCCGTATGGGTGGCAGTCGTCGCACTCGCAGTCACGGCAGGATGCACAGCCGCCGTCTTCATAACTGCTAAACAGTGGGAGACATTTTTTGCTCGAGCCAAAGGTAGAAAGTCCGACATCCAGTCCTCGCAAGGATGAACGAGCACGATTTTAGCATCGGGACGACAACATTCTTACGAGTTATGGTCCAACCTTCGAACACCTATCCGATGTACCTACTGCTTTCATACTTCGATGGTTCATTGCCTGATCATCCCAATATATCCGGCTACTTCGTTAGTTCCCAGACTAATGAACACTGTGGCTCTATGTGTTGGATATGCGGATATGCTGTTCGTATCTGCATCACCATTGCTCCTCGAATCGCGCTGTATTGAGTGACTGGTACCTTTGACACTGAGAACCACAACAGCATAGTCTTAAAGATTCACGTCGATTAGGGTTGCTGAAAGATCACGTGCTGCCACTCTGCTGGTGTCGTACCTTGTAGCTTGTAGCTTCTTGCCACGCGAAAGATCGAAGTCGCTGTCATGGTCAACATCAACAACTTTACTGTCTTGCTTTTTGGTCTTTCAGACACATGCCTTGCCTCCATTCGATATCGTGCTTTGACAACCGATGTGATGATTTGAGACGACGGGATTACATAAAGCTTTTCACCGCGCAGCCGGTATTAACTGTACCTAGCTGGTAAAGTTTCTGTTCCATTTCTCGCGCCATATTCAGTAAAAACTATCAACGTAACGCAAGAGCAGCTTGGGTCTACTCTAGCGGAATATCGCCAGGGTCGTCCGTGCGACGATAATTTTCGACCAGCTTTATCCGTAAACACTCTTCACCAAAGCTCGATGCACTGCTGTACGAGTTCACAAACTCTTGCTCGTTCGATTATCTGGTCAGATGTGTGCACGCTAGTCCTTGTACTATCGAAATGGTCGGCAGCGGCACGCGCGCAGCAAGCTGACTTGCAACTCTACCCACTTGCATTACACCTGAATACACGACCTTTCCCGTTCACCAAGCAGGGAGAGAAACAGTGGCCACTATTGGCTGCGCTATGCTTGGATGCATGAGGCTTGCATGGTAAGCGCCTCGAACGCGGCTGGCCGATAGATATACTAAGCAACAAGTATCGCATCAAGTCTTCCCATCGCATCCCTCCCAGACCGAAGCAGCACTTCACATTCTGAATCTTCTGAACCTTCTATGTACACGTAACCGTATAACAATCGAA
Organism: Aureobasidium sp. P6; assembly: GCA_003992365.1. Taxonomy (NCBI): domain Eukaryota; kingdom Fungi; phylum Ascomycota; class Dothideomycetes; order Dothideales; family Saccotheciaceae; genus Aureobasidium; species Aureobasidium sp. P6. Next base: position 272,099 of record RZIQ01000020.1, read on the forward strand.
ACATTCTCGTTTATATATAAATGGTCGGTATCTGGAGGGGGCCATTATAGGCAGTCCAAGACGATCTGCAGTGACGCTGACGTCATAGCTAGGTTCGAGCCGTGACCGAGGACGATACCGGGCTCAGAGTCCTGCGAGTCCCATGTGATAACAGTTCCACAAGCAACGACGAAATTAAGGTTATCGAGTGACATTTCGCTCTTGAGCCTTTCGTACTAGTAGGCAAGTGCTAATACGATCCTAGCATTGTGGCCGTCCACGGCATCGGAGCTCACCCAGACGACACATGGTGCAAGAACGTCGCGCCCGACGGCCAAGATAAGCAGTATGTCAACTGGCCAGAGAGTGAGGAGATGCTGCCGAGCATCGCGCCGCAAGCACGTATCATGAGATATGGATACGAATCACAGACTCGAAGATTTAAAATTCTCAAGACAATCCGTTAGAAGCTGTCTTCTTCAGAATGAGCTGGATCGGTCAGGATGTGATGGGGCTAGAAAGGACAAGATGGGACAAGATGGGACAAGAACTAAGACTTGAGTGGCACTAGAGCTAGGGCAGGATGCCGCTGCCTAAATCTTTTGGTCCCATGCCCCTTCGATCCCATGGTACCTATTAATGCATGTCTCTGGTTGTCTTGCAATTGAGCTATGTCCGTATAACAGTTCTCATTGTTATGTTCGTTAATGCATGCGTCGATATGATTCCTCAGCTTGCGATCGTCACCAGTGTCCTGTTTATGGCAACCTCTTGTTCACAATACCGCCGCCCAGGCAGAGCCATACGCAGGCTCAGTAACCTTACCGAACGGCATAAACGAAGCCAGGATGATACTGCTGCAGCACTTCGTACACGATCTTGAACTCATCGAAGCCCATCAGGCCGGTTGACCCGACTTTGAGACTTCGTCCGACTTTGTCCTGTATGTCGGGAAGGACTCGTTTGTCGAACTTTGTATCGTACATCTGTGATATCTCGAGGTGGCCTTCTTGCGAGTGGTAAGTTTAGAGTCCGAAGGAGCGAAGACGGTGCGAGAATTGTCCGACCAGTTCATGCCAAAGTTGACTTGCAGCCGACGAACATGCGAAGTTAGAACAGGGCCAGCTTCCTTCAGCCAGGTCACAAATTCGAGGCCAGTCGTTCCCTCATCATATCCCAGGTGCAAAAGGGAGAGATGGAAGCGATAAAAAGCGGCATGAACTCGCGTCTCACCTGCTCGCAGGACTACATCAGACCTCCTCTCTCCCAGCAGGGAAACATGCAGCGATATACATCGAAGCGTATGGGACGATCGCTGGTTCTATTTCTGTTTTCGCATGCCAGTTGATATATTCGGTTCCCGGCTTCTGGTGGAAGACTGACGAAGGAGACACTTTGTTGTTTCCATTTCTCAAGAGCGCGGACGAAGACGGGTTGCAAGGGATAGTAGCTAGGGTCCGCATCGTAAACACTGACATCTGAATCTGGCCCGGAAATTGAGGAGAGTGAGGAATCGTCCGAATGGCATGACATGCGCTGATGTACCAAGATCACACGTCCAGCTAGATAACTTTCTTTTGGTCAGGTGGTGTTTGATGGTGTCCGTTTAGTCATTCGAGATTGAGATGATGTTAGGTTTCTAGGTGTCAGATGGACATTAACCTCCGACGAGACGACCCTAGGAAGGTGAGACATTACCATGCGGCAAGAATAGCTCAAGTGAAGAATCAGGCAGTAGTGGTGAGGACGATGCGTCAAAAGAGAAGAGAGTCGACGGAGAGCACAGTGATGTTTTAGAAGCTGTAAAAACTTGTTATTCACTGTCGCGAAGGAGGCAAGTATCGGTAGGCAACCATGCTCGCGCCTTCCATTGCGCGTAGGACACACGTGGTTCGGATGACGTCCAACCGAAAGTAAACAACAAACTCTGAAACTCTGTAGCAGATATACCAACTCTGCAAGTGTGTGGAACGCGAAGACAAATGAAGTCGCAGGGTTCCCATGCTCGACGAAAGTATCCATATGTGACTTAGTGCGCTTAGCGATCTCCTTACGTAGGACGCGCCTGCTCTTCCCACTAAACGCCGTGCCTGATAGTCCGCTTCTTGCGCAAACTGAAAAAGCAAGTGCGTCACGCCGGCTCTTGCCTCAAACCACTCGCGTTGACACGTCGAACAACACCTGAATATTGTCTTGATCTGTCCAACATTCTTCTCACCAGGTTCAGCTTAAGGCGAAAGACACCAACGACATAGGAGATCCAGTCGAGCTTGTATAAGAGCCTACACTGGAGTGTTGCTCTATCACTCTGCTTTGTCATCCTACGTCTCTAGCAAGAGCTAGATCGTTTTGAAAACACATTTTCATCACTCCAGAGATCTCAGTCGGCCTCAGGTTACCTTAGTGCGTGATAAGTTTCGAGCTGACAAGCCAGACCGTGAACACTCTAAGCAGAGTTTGAGTGCCACTAGACATTATTGTCGACGTAGGTCCCTCCTTGCTAAGAGCTAATAATAGAAGCGTTACACTTTCCCTAGACATATGCATTGTTCGACAAATGTCCACCTTACATTTAACGAGGCAAATTTTAGAGATGCACGAAGACCGGTTGATAGGTAAGGTGGGTGGTTCGGCTACATCTCCAGGGGATTAGCTGTGATCTATCATCCCTCCCTCTAACGCAACGCCGCGAATGTATAGAAAAGAGAATGACTCACTCGTGGTACTTTTGGGAGGCAAGCAATCTCTCGCCTTCCTACGCTGTACTAGCAAGCCTTCTTGGCCAACATCCTAGCCAGGACATCGAGTTTGGTAGCCAGCCACTGCAGTAGCCATAGTAGGAGCTGTGAGTGCCAGCTTAGTGAAGAAGCCGATAGTGAGTCCCATGGAGGTATCAGACGGGTTATCCGGTGCCAGGAAAGATTTATGACTAACCTCTCGTACGATTCTGAGACATCACTTGAGGCGCTTATTAGATGGTAACAATGTCTGTGTGTAGGACAGAGCACATAAACCTTTATTAACAGCTTTACTCTCTTTATATCGGCTCATCATGGTATTCAAGAAAGTGCTGTTCAAGTACTCTGTAGCGCGCTCGATTCAGACTGAGTAGTAAACTCTCATACCATTAACTCTTCCGTGCTTTGGCGTCACCTTCGTTCCCTAGCCACAGAACCTAGTACGAACCTGTGCGACTATAGCAGATCCTATCCATCATACTTGGAATGCGGATCGTGCTTGACATAAGCTATTAGCACGCTCTAAACCATAAGAACCAGTGATCGCTTTCTTGGAAAGGATACAAGGTCCGTAGATATATGGTGGTAGATCAGTCTAGTATGAGCTAGATGGACAATTAAATACCACCATACATTGCTCACATTACGGGATCCCGAGGTTATCGCCCAATTTGTGTGTTGTAATCATGACAGTAAAGTACCCACGTTTCTAAGCTATGATATAGTCCTTAGGCGGCTCACACCTTCTTCTGCTGTTAACTTGTTGGCCAGGCCCACGATTAGCTTGTGCTGTGATACAAAAACTGACAACATTCATAAAGTCGATCTCAGGATTGTATAACATAAGCATGCCGTAATATTGGTTTTTGCCAGCACGTTAAGATGCCAGCCTATCCTCTGGAAACTGCCCCCTGCTGTTGCATGTATATACGATGAGAGCGAGTCAGTCCTCCAACTATCACAAATCCGTTGGAAGAACGGCAAAGAACATAAGACGGACTATTCGGAAGCTTCGATCATTTTTCGTTGGCTTCCTCTCCGCTTTGCTCGCGTGTCTGGTAATGCTTTTTTCATCAGAGAGTCTGAAAGTGTCATGCTTCTTGACGGCCACTGTACGTGCTGTGTAGTGTCTACTCCGAGATAGACTTCGCTAACCGGTCTCTCTAGACTAACAGCCTCGAAGTGATGCAGCAAAGTGCGCTACATGCTCCTCGAAGCAAAGTATCAAGACCTACGTCTCTCGCTAGCAGTCTGATCGCGTCTGGAGCTTCTCAGATTGATACAATGACCTCTGCTGCTTCCTCTGCCATCCAGAACGTACATGGGCTGATATCCACTGCGGCTGATGTGGCTTCCAAAGAGCTTATCGCGCACTTGCCGACAAGTCTAATAGTCGGCACACAATACATATGCTTGAAACTCAGAAACCTCGCCCGCTTTGCGACCATCCTTCCAACAAGCATCGGTCAAGGTTTCAGATTCGAGATAGAGACATATCGACGTCTATCTATCGTCAGAATGTGCTTGATGATATTGGCATGTCTGATGGTGCTAGTATACATTTCACTCTTACCAATTCGTCAATCGCGGCCTAACACCAAGTCATTGCTTAGTACTGCTTTGTTGTTCGTTCTGTCTAGTGTCATTGTTGACATCCTACTGCCGGAGTAGATCTCTTGGGAAACTCCAGTATGTTAACAAAACAGGAGCTTGTGGTGGTGGTCACTAGAGTGGACCTGTCGCTCCGATATGCGGTGTTCAAGGCGCATTTCATCTGCTGCTGTTCCTCGGCACGGCCGTCTGATACTGAAACCATACGACCCAGATTTTGCACCTCTGAGCTGATGGAATATGTCAGGGGGGTTAGCAAAAATCAATCGAGGTGTATTTCCCGTGATAGCATGTTTATGAGCAGTGCAGTTTTTCCCATTTCAAAGTTAGTATATTGTATGCTCCAAACCGCTCAGTACATCATGTGTTGTGAAAGCGTCTCGTAGTCGCTATACTGATGTCAACGAACGCAAGGGAAACATCATGTCCGAAGAAAGCAGGCATTGCACCCGCAGAAAAGCTACGGAGCATGACCCATGGTCAATAGGTAAAGAGACAGATGACAACAAGAGCATAAGCAGCTATCTACGCAAGACGTTGAGAAACGTTGGTGCAGCGATACAAAGTCTCGTCCAAGGCAAAAGATACACGATGTTTGTGCTGACAATCGTCACGCGCAATGACATTGCCGTCGTTTGCACCGTTGCCAGCGCGTAGTAGAATGGAGCGGCTAGTGTGATGAACGCCCAAAATCATCCGGAAGCATACATGCAGATGCTTGAGCATACACAGGGGCAAAGAACATCAGAAGGATTTGCCAAGGAGAAGAAGATAGAAGAGGGGCACATCGAGAGCTACAGCTGACAGGCATGAGTCGTTCGGACGGAGATTTGCGTAGATCAATCACATTCCGTCAGGACCAATGATTGAAGGCGGACAGTGTGACTAGAGACTCTAAGAACATGTCACATCATGAGATGTGAGAGTAATATATCATGCAGTCGAGCTTACAGCATTGATGCCGTTGAGCATATACTTGCTCTTATATGGAAGATCTGCCTGTCAATAGTTTGACGACTGGCGGGAAGAGCGTTTCATGAGTCTCGCGTAAATTGTCCCAGAAGATCAGTAGGACTAGATACCAGAAAGAGGCAGCATGATGCAGACCTTGCTCGAAATTCCAAGATAAGAATGACAATCATCGCATGCTTAATTACGTTGTTTCTTGATATTTCAGAGCGGTTCCAGCATATCCTGCATGGCTAGCGAAGTCCTGTAAGTTAGTCGGAAAGCGAAATTTCTCCCAAGATCAGCTGGTGATCGTGAGCGGACGCAAGCAAGCTGCCAACGTGGCCCCGAATTCATACAAGGAGATCAGCTCAGTGCATGAGTGTGCAGGCAAGCGAGAGTCCTAATTCCAGGCCTCCTTACCTGTAGTTCGCTTGACTTGCAGCCAGAGCGCCCCCAGCCTGATTTTTGTTGCGTTATTCAGGGCCGAGCCTGTTATGGGAAATCGTGAGCTAGCATTATATCCAGAGTACAGGCACTCTCTCAACATATTTCTCGTGCTTGGAGACCTATCTGAACTGGAGGCAGATACTGCCGAGATTCCCAAATACAGTATCAAGGAACACTCATGTACGCGATATTAATCATGGGTATGAGGTACTGCTGGTTTCGCAGCGCTTGGGACTCTTCGCCTAGCTTGTCCGCTGATTGGGTACTGTCCGGTACAAACTTGCTGTGGCGCTTGTACGGATTCTCCTAGACCATTATGCGCTGCACTCATCCTCGATTCAGGATGTGAGGTGTCAAACTCACTATGTAAGAAGATTGTTCGATTTGAGGAGCATTGGCTGTAGGGGGATGATTGTCCAATACCGACTAGCATAGGCCAATGGCATTACAGACATGGAGATAAGATTGTTCGATGCAATCGTGTTGGCCCTCCATTATTCTCTTCCATTTCCCTGTCACCATAAATCCTGTCGAAGCTGAATCCTGTGGACTTTACTTCCCTACCTCTTCCCTAATCGTTCCTTCTGTCTTCTCGATTTCAACTGAAATTTGTCGCAAGCCGTCCGTTTTTACTTGTAGAAGCTTGAGTCTGTGCAGGAATCGAAAGGCTCAATGACCACCAACGGAGGTCATGCTCCTGGGCCTACCGCTCACAGCAAACTCCATACTAAATCACGAATCAGCAACTTTTTTAGGAAAAGACTCCACATGTTCTCAAGAAGACCGCGAATAGGCATCCGAAAAAAAGCACAAAACTCGAATGGAACAAGTTCTCTACACCTGAAAGAGGAGCCAGGTCTTCGGCTATGCAACTTTCCCAGCAGACCGTCTAGCCCAACACTATCTGTACCCGTAGCCTCATCTCCACCAACCAGGGGTCTACCTCTGATCCCGTCTACAGCGTCTGATGTTCGCAGCCGCTCGGGAGGTATTTCCACTAAAGGTTCATTGACTCCGCTGCTATCTGGAAGCAATATCGAGAATGGAGCTGGTCACTGTCTTCAAAAGAGAGGCTGCTCCAAGTCCGTCGCCACCAATGGTTATTCGAGCATCGATGGCGTGAGCGATGGAAGCGAACTAGCCCATGACGAAGATTTCTTGCAAATTTCATCGCTACAAACCTTGTACGAATTCGTTTCTCCAGGATGTAAGGAGACTAGCCAATTTCAGCGACCGCCTTCAAGTGAAGACCAAGGTTTGCCTCGTCGCGAGTCGTGTGTGTTACCTGGATCTGCATCGACACCCAAGGGAAAATCCCCGCAATCTCTTTGTGAGCAAACCACAACATCACCAATGGTATGTTTGTGATCAGAACGTCTTGTATCTTACGTAGACACTGACAAAATCACCCACAGGCACTGCGGAAGCCAGCCGACTTACATGAGGGGCCACATTCAGTCTCTTCTCCTCAGACACCTCCACCTTCACCGAACTGCAACAAAGATAGCTCCAGGAACTGGTCTCTTGCCAATCCCACACTTTTTCATACTTCACAAGTAGAAGGAATCATCGTATATCGATAGTAGATGGGAAAGGTGTCCGCACCTTCTCCATGAGACCCTCTTCAATAGTAAAAGTTGGACACGACGAACACCTGAACCCAAGCTGCCATCTTCTTGTTCTTAATGTATTGTTATCGTCTGGCCTTCAAGACTTTCTGTTGAGGGCCTTCCGTCTAGTTTTCGTTCTGTGTACGGTTGTTCCGTTGTTGGTTGTTCCAAAAGACCGCATGCTTTCTTTGTTCTCGGATGAGCAAGTCCTAGGTTCGGGTTCCACGATTCGGAAAGTTGCAGGCAAAATGCCCTCCTTCTGTAGCCATGCGATCTCCTTGTCCTTGCGAGCTTCTTCGATTCTGATCTTCTCCATACCCTCATTAACATACACCTAACCCTTGGGCATTGGTGGAACCTTGCGCTTCTAAGAAAGCTCCTTTACCACTTCAACTGCAAGAGCAGTGCTTGCGCTTTTTGCCATGAGCTACTCGTCCCTTTCCTGCCTTGTCTACCAACTTCTTGTTGTCTTTGAGTCTCGGGCCTAGGATGCCTCGGCAGTTGCTTGAACCACAACGGCACTCCTGGACATCCTTAGTGGAGTAAGGACTATACAGCCGTAAGGTCGTTGCACGCCGATCATAGATGGACTTTGAACTCACTTGAGGTTGTAGTCGTAAGTCAACTCTTGGCCGGTCAAGATGCCATAGTCACCTGCAAACAAAGCTATTCGGGGTTGACCTTTGACAAATCTTTTGAGCATCTTGCAGTTGGGCTCGCAGGATTGGTTGACGAAACGAGCGATAGAGCCTTTGGTGGCATCGAGGATCATGCCTCGGTCAAAGTCCGTTTGATAGAAGTTCTGGAGGAATGTGAGCGCACGAGCAAAGCTGATCACGATATCGAGTCTCACGGCCTTATCCTTGGAATCCTCTTCCATTCTCCTGCCAGCCTGACTGGGCGTGATAATCTCCCCAGTGTGTTCGACGATGATCTGGCGCGGCTCGAATTGCGTGCAAGCGCGAACACCAAAGCCCCGGTCTGAAGTCTTGAACAGCTCGACACCGATACTGGACGGATCACATTTTGACCTCTGATCGGCGTTCCTTGTGCGTTCCAAACGAATCGCAAGCCTTGTGAAGTCGCGATTTGTGCACAATCCTCCAAGGCCACAGTTATCTGGATCGCATTCATGATCCATGACGCGATTCAGACAACGTTCACCGCACTCAGGCTCTAGAGATCCGGGCACAGGTACGGTACAGATGCATAGCGACGTCTCGATCTTTGGCTTTTTCCAGTATCTTTTGGCGTCGCCAACCAGGCGATTCTTGTAGACTCTGGTCCAAACCTTTGGCTCCGCCTTGCGGGTTGAATGGTGTCGAAGAGCAGAGACGTTGCCAGAAATGTTCAGAAGTACCATTGGCTTGAAGCAGAAGGATGTGGGTGAAGCGAATATACTGCGGCGTTTTACGAAGAAGCTGGACCCTGTAATATGCGTCGACTGGGTACCAATGGTGTCTGCAGCATGTTGTGCCGCTTCTTTCATCTCTCCAGTGCGCTTGATTGCCAGTAGCCGGCCGCTCCGTCTGCGGCCTATTCCCTCGGCTTCAGTCGCATTCCGCTTTTTCTTAGTGCACTTGCGGATGTCAGGGCTTGGGATGTGATTCGACCGATTAGAGGAGGCTCTGTGCCGATACCACTTCGCGTGCGGCATGTCACAAACACTCCTAGCAGGTATGCTGTCCGCTCCAACATGCACATCTAAGGTCTCGGCACTATGATTAGACTGCCGATGGCCTAAGGCGCTGGATGACGGTTGTGAAGCGTGGTCAATATTGCTATTCTTAGACTAATCTCGCGTGAGCGTCTCATGGACCGCGGCCACGTCGCGATGGGCACGGCGTCTGAGGTCATAGGTCAAGGGACCTAGCTTGCGCCGTGGTAGAAGGCGCGCCATGTTTACTGCTTCTTGCGTTCTCGTCTCTCTTGGCAAGTAGCGAATCGAGGGAATCATCGATGTAGATGCTTCAACAGTCCTTCGTGTGGGAGAGCTGCAATTTAAGCGACTGTGTAGTCCTCGGAGTCCGTGGGCGTAAATTTCAGAAGACATTTCACCATGTTCTGTTTAGCGCGTAAGGTCGATTAGTATGACTGAGAACGACACAACGTTAAGAATATCCGTAATATCTTAGCGCACGAGTGAGGAGCGTCTTATAAGAGGCAGCTGTACTTACAGGCGGTCGGGTCGCATCGGTACGTTACGCTGCTAAGTATGCTTCTGCCATCGGCTCCGTGCATGGCGCTTGCATGATCCTACTGGGCGAGGTTTAATCATAGCTAATGGGCCGGAACAAGTATGAGTTATCGCAATTCGACCGGAGACTAAACAGTAATTCACCCGCGCGTTGCGCTCGTCTGACACTAATGCGCAGGTCGACACGGCTGTACTGTAGCCGCTGCAGTGACCAGGTTGCTTACAGCCACCCGACTATGCAGGCAGACGGTGCGATCGAGTAGCTTAGCCGCAGTCTGCGGGAGATTTGTAGCCTGTTCATCACAGGTCCGCTCCATAGTATCTTCGCTCCTTGACTCTTTAAAGCAGTGGGTAGCAGATGGAGCTTCCATCGCCATATCCGGGATGAACGGAATGAAATGAAAGTGCGAGAGTGGCCGTTGCTATGTGCAAGGTAAAACCACAAACCAGCCTCGAATGAATCATGACACCATCGTGAGCGTGGGGTCACAGGTAGATCTTCAACGCCAAGGAGCCTGGAGATTTGGATGTCTGCTTGCTGCGAGGACGACCCTGCTCTTCTTCCAGGTCCTGCTCTGGCCCATTGCTGCCGTGAACATAGGCGACAAAGGTTGCATTTGCACTGAGCTAGATTCTCTTGATCAATTTTGTACCAGTATACCAATTGGCAGCTGGAAGGTTGTTGCATCGGAACACGATCTTGGTTCTGTATATAATAGAGCCAATTCAAATTTGTGTTGAGCTAGCGAGCGGAAGCTGCCATGATTTTCGAAATGGCAAGGCTGCAGGTTTGAGAACTCATGACTTTCGAAAGTACGGAAGTATCTACCGGAAGACACGTTCTGACCCCGGGCGGTTCGACTTGAGGTCCTCTACAATGGAAGCATGAGTAGAGGTTTTAATTGTAGATGAAGTGTTTTTTACTGGCCATGCGTTCAAGCTTCACTGATCAAGAAGCCCGAGTGTTCGGACGTCCTTCGACACACCGTTTCCTTTTGGCTATGGCGCATCGGATAGCTTTTCAGCTTCTTTGAATTGTATATGGAACCCATGACAGCAGCTTGATAATGAGGTTGCTAAAAGCCTTAGCCGCATTATCGATGATCACGGAAAGCAGCATAGGAGGAAACAGAGTTGGAAATGAGGTTCGAACTATTTTTTTTAGATACTTCATGTGTATCTCCTGTAGCTGTCTCGTGGCCTCGGTTCTAGTCGTGCCTTGAGCTAGGCTGCCATCCAGATGTTGCCAGATGCGGTATTGTGCAGAGGATGAAACAACGAAGCGCGCAGCTCGAAACGGCGTGGGGTGCCAGAACGCCCCCGTGCCTAACCGGCATGGTTATCCCCAGATCTTAATTCTTATTTTAGTCGCTGCTTGTCGCGTCGTTTACGTTCTTGTCATGCCCATTTGTTTCCTCGTCTTCATTGTCGCCATCATCGTCGCTGTCGCCGTCGCCGTCGCCGTCGCCGTCGCCGTCACCTTCACCGTCACCGTCACCGTCACCTTTACCGTCACTCATACTCTTCACAACCGCGACTCGACTTCCACAACACACCTGCCATCCGTAACGCCCAACCGTGAGCGTGCTACCCCTGCTTGGTGTAAGAGTTTGGCATCGGAAACGTCGACGCAGGCATCTCAAGACGCCTTCCGACCATATTCCCGTCGATCCGACATCATTGCGACTGTGGCCTCCGACCAGTGCAGATACCACGGCAGCGTGTGTTGTGATTAGTCTTTTCAGACACATCGCAACAATCATATTCGAGTCAAGGCTGCTCAGAAGCCTGGGTGGGTGGGTTCGCATATTCGTCTCTGACAGTGCGGGACGAGGTATCACTTTTCTGCTTGACCCACTCAGGTCACTAACATGACTAGTATTCATCATGACAACCGAGATTCAGATCGAAGGATTGACCCTCAAGCTCAGGACGGACAGTGCCTTGCCGCTGATCGTCAAAGATCAGTCCGTTGTAGCTATCTTCGAGGATCCTACCACAAAGAAGAAAGATTCACTTGGTCAAGTATCAGACCGGAATGGCTGTAGCGATATACTCAGACTCTCGATTGGAGTCAACCAGAAAACCAGTAGGCTCTTTATTACGCTAGCCATCTGGATCCGGACTGGACGGGTAAGAAACAAGAACAAAAGTAAAGGTCGTCTCATGTTTCTTGTGGTACCAGCTGAGTCGCTTGCTCTGGAAACCGCCTTTGATGACCACGACGCTATTGTCAAGCAGTTCCCAGGAATCTCCTTCGAAAGCCCTTCTGACGACAAGTCTCGGAAGCACAAGCTCATGAGAATGTCATTTGTTATGGAGTCTATGAGAAGCCATGTGATAATGCCACAGTACAAGCGCCAGGCAAACGCGAAAGGTCAGCAGATGGAACTGCTGCGTAAGCTTAGGAGCCTTTCTGAGTCGGACAAGTTTCAGCTTGTTGCAAACTACGATGAAGCAACCTTGACTGCGGTTCAGAATGTGTGCAATATCCTATCTCAAATAGCAGTCACTCCTTCAGTAATCCTCGAGGAGTTGTACTCCAGCAAACAATCCGGCTGTATAGACGAGTGGGTGAAGCAGGGTTGGTGTGCACGGGATTCGACAAACTTAGACGTGGTCGGCAATCCTAAGGACTTCGAGACTGTGAACGTACCACAAGATACGCCTGCCCCTCCGCAGTACGAATCACGAGCACTCAACTTCGAGAAGCTGTTGAACTCACGGAACAAGAACTGTCTTGGGTTGCAAGCAAGTTTAGGACTGGCTGGAGATCATTCGTTACAGATCTCGCCATGTCTTCCATCCACCGCGCCACCTTATTCCACTTGTGCCGAACTCGACTCACACCCCTTTGAGACCACATACCAACATGCCAGCGCAGTCACGCCCGATAGTCATGGAACTCCTGGTCATACAATGGTCACGCACTCCGATTACGCCGAGATATTCTCTATCCCACCCTCGGAGGATCCCTTGATGCCAATGCCAACGTCTTCTGACTACATTGGCACATTTCTGTCCGGATTTTTGAGCTGTCCGAACAGCGCACCAGTCATTCCACTGGGTCATGGTAAATCGAGAAGCTCCGTCGACCAATCCGTCCAAGAGAAGACCTGTAGCTCATCTCGAACGTCAAGCAAGGGCTTATCCGCACGTGTGCAGATACCTGCGACCAGCCCTAGGTATGCCGCCACAACCTTTGTCAACTCTCCAGGGGACGTAGTCAGCCCGATTCCAGACTCGCTAACAAGAAAACGCCGGCTATCGCAATCTCGAAGGAACGAGATGGCGAGGCCCGCCACTCGGCCGTTTTCTACGGATGGAGTCCTTGGTTCTTGCTCCCTCACAATGCATGAGCCTTGCAATATCCTCTCGAATACTGTGGCAGACAGCCTGTCTTACTCCCATAGACTGACTGAACCTGATCGAGACACAGCAGATCACGATCAATATTCTGTGTCACAAAAAGCATCTCTTCTGTCCCTGTGGCTTTTGGAAGCATGGAAACAGTGTCCCGTCGCACACCACGTTCTCGCAGTGGAGCTCTTAGAACTTGCCACGGCTATCAACCACAGCATTTGCGAAGAAGACGTTACCACTTGCCGTGTCGCTTGCACACTCGCTCTGCTTGACCATTGTACTAGGGAAGGGTCAACAGACTGCTCCCATGCAGGTCTCGGGATTGAATTCAACTTCACGACCGAGCTACGCACTTTGACTGCATGGTTGTATAAGATACATCCGATGGCAGACATGGAGTTTTTCTCGTCCCTAACGCAGTTGTCCTTGTTAGTAAAACAACTACAAGTCGGTTCCCTCCCAAACAACGAATATAGGGACCTCCTACACAGTTACAAGCGACAGAAGGCAGAGGTTGTAAGTCAGGTCTGCCTACGATATAGCGATGAGTTGTTGCAGCAGGGTTCAGAAGCCGTCATCTCTAACATGTTGGAGTAAAAGCGAATGCGGGACTTTAACTATCACTCATCATTTCTTTTCGACTCTGTCTTATCTACGTTACGCAGATATTTGTTCTTGGAAACCAGATCTAGCTGGAGATATCAATCAGTCACACTATAGCCTGGTGTGTAACAAGCGAGCAGAGCAGTCTGTTTCCTTTTACTTTTTTCTTTCTTCTTTCCGGAGGGAGACGATCACATACAATCCAGTATAAATGTATGGACAGGCGAAATCTTGAGGGGAGCGTCTTCACGAATCCAAACGTACTTGCTTGCATTCCGCTTATGATGCCACTGTCGGCATATTCCAGACTATGCTCTGACAATCGCCTCCGATGTCTTGTTTCCTGCTTGTTGGTTTTCCAGGAGTCGTTAGTCACAACATGTCCCTATAAATCTCATATCCAGACCGTGTAGCAGTGAGCAATAGTCTGAATGTTCTAGGATATGTTTTACGGTGAAAAGGAAATGAAGTACGGGCAAAGACAGCATGTGCACGAGCGAGAGAGACGAATCATCATACCCCTACGGCTTTCAGTTGCTTTCGTTTACTGCAATGATCATTCTTGACTGGACCATGTCGACCTTCTTGTGACACCTGTCGTTTACAGTCACGGATGTATAACAAAAATGTCGAAAGAGCTTAAGAATCATCTCCATACGCATGTCATCGAAATATCCACCTGACTCCTTCTATCCTACATGAGAATCCACACGCAAGCTGCCAGACGAAGATGCCTAGAGGCACGCCAAACAGTAATGTCCGGCTCAGCAATGAAAGCAGTAAAATGACAAGCGAGAACACCCAGTATGCCCGGCTCATGATTGTCGCGGCGGCGGCGCCGAAGCTTGGGAAGCGCAGAGTTTCTGTTGGCGCAGCAAGCATGACCTGCATAGATGACAATGTCAACGAGATACTTGCGAACAGGAAGAACAGTAGTACCGCTGCGGCCTCCACGTATAGCATACTGGACCAGTAAGGTAGTTCGTAGAACCACCAGATTTGAGACACCTGCTTCACCCCTCAGGATCAAGATCGAGTATCACGATTATTTAATTCATGCGGAATAGGACGTGCAACAAAGCTTGGAGCGTTCTATGTCTCGTGAGCTGTTGCCCTGGAAAGCTGGAATTACCATGAAGACGGTAGACCTACTGGCATAGCTCCTTCTCGCTCTTTAGCTTGACTTCCACGTATCTTGCATGCACCTTTGGCTTCTCCCTGAGAAAACCAACAAACAACGAAGCGAATTCATTAGCATCCATGGCAATCGAATCCGTGAACGTGTGCTGATAATAGATAAGCAAGAACGATGCACTAACGTTGAAGGTAGCAAGACTGAATAGCAATATACAAACACCTGACGAGGGCAAACACGTTATTCTTGAGATGTGCCACTATGAACTCTCTTATAAAATCACCACGATACCATGACCGCTTGAACCGATACTATCCGGCGCTTTTGTGAGCCCAGGTGCACAAATGCCTGTACCGCAGTTTTCTTGGAGCACCCGACCGCATCGTACTTTCATCCAAGGCAGATCTTGTGTGGTAGTGTAAAGTAAAGAGTAGGATTGGTTGCCTGTAAATATCGCAATACGGTAGTGCCGCATTGTTTGTCCTTCCGGACGCTGTAATTTATCTACGACTGATCACACTAGCTGACAAGAACCGTGGGGGTCGCGCTAAGCTTGGGGACCCCTATAATGCCGCACGCCTCGAAGTGCCGCACCTGGTAGGGATCAGCGCACAGCCTCTTAGTGCTGTATACTACCACAACATCAGCGGACAGCTCTGCAATTTGAGTTCTTTGTCGTCCTGTCAATTAGATATTACGTAGTTATTGAGGAAACACGAGTGGCTCGATCGAAGCCACGGCTGCTTCCATGAGCTCAAACGCTCGATCGGCCGCGATTTTGCGGTCAAGACGCACAAATTCGGTGTAAGGATCAGTAGACACTCGTTCTTGCTTCTTTGCAGCGATGGATTCAATTAAGAGCTCGCCCGTACACTGTCTAGAACCCGTGTATCGAGTCAGGATGCATGCCGCTGATACGAGCAGCCTCAATGGACCTTCCGATACTCAAGGCAACGCGTGGACTGTCTCGTGTGAACATGTTGACCCATCTCTTGCCAAGTGGCTCATTGTCGCCGTCGAGTCGAAGAGCTCGAATCGCCGCTTAGCGAGCACGCACAGACGAGGGGGGGGGGGGGGGGGGGCCCTGG
>RZIQ01000020.1:287830-329227 GCA_003992365.1 Aureobasidium sp. P6
GATTGACAAGGAACTTCTCGCGTCGTGGTTGTAGTCGCAGTTCGTGAGCGTACGCAGTACGTAAATCTTGTCGTTCAGCGAGCCGGGAATGAATGCTTCGGTCAGGGATGTTGTGCGCGACCAGCCGCTCAAATCGATGCGCAGAAGCCGTCGTTGAGCTCTTGAAACTTCTGCTATGTAGCAGTATCGGGTTGACCCATTAGAGAGAGAGCATTAGAGAGAGAGGTGGCTGTGGCATAGTTGTTGTGTTAATCGAACAGGTGCTGGAACTCAATGAAGCCCTCGAGCTTGTGCAGAGCCGGACGCCGCTTCCTGGAGACGAGCTTGGCAGACGGCGCTTAGACCCCGACAAAGTGGACGGCTAGCCTGCTTTGCCCATGCCTTTATCAAGGCGAGAATGCTCACAATTACAAAGCCTCGCAAACAGCGCGCACAGCATCATCTGTGCTTCGGAACATGAAGCGTGTCAAGTGAAGATCTAAGATATCGGCTGTGGGTTGCGCAGCTCCAACTTTGACCACAGCTCCAACAGCATCCACGATGTGTACCATAAGCGTATCACGGGTCCGTGCCTGTGCCTTTGTCGCATTCCCAAGTTGCATCGCAATGTCCGGGAGACTTGTGCTGCAGCAAGCATTGGCAAGGTCTCGACATTCTAAGAAAACACGCTCTTCAGCATAAGTTACCGAATGGCTGACTCGAGATCAGTACTCGGGACGATCGAAGAAGTCACAGATTTCCTGTCAGTTACTGACATTGAAAGGTCCAGCTCCAAGATGGTCTTTTTGGTCATATTCAATCAATCTCCTACCACTCTAGATTATCACTTGCCTCGAAGTTTTGCTCTTCAGTTGAGTCAGAATCTCTGAGACACGCGTATAGTGGCTATGTCGTGCACAAGATGACGACAGGGTATTCCAAGGTCGGCACACTGTTTGAATTGATTACGTGTGTGTGTATGCATGTGTCAATCTTCGCCCATCAATCCAAAACCAAGATCTAGATGTCGAAGTTACTCTTTTGAGAACGCGCTCTCGAGATTGTCTTATGAACCCCTTTGGACTATTTGTGTTTCACAGAATGGACAGCTTCGTCAATAGATTCGCATCAGACAGCTGTATTGATCAAGCTCTCCTGGCCTGGATGTAGACGAATGAGTACATAAACCCTGACAGGGTGCTCGCATATAGATTACATTACATGGTTGTCGACGAGACGAATCTCGACCTTTCTAGGCCCCGCTTCATCAGTCTCTTTCTGTGTTTGCCAGAGGGTAAAATTAGAACCTTAGGTGGGTCGCAATCATCAGAGACCACAATACACAAGAACTTTCTTCATTTGGTGATTGAGAGAAATGTTTCGGTGATTACAGTGATTACAGTGATTTCCTATATGCCATTCTGATCGCTGGAGAACTTCAATGGAACAAAATCGGTGCACTGCTAGACTCAGACGAACTCTTCTCCGCGAGAGTAACAATCCGAAACCTGGCAGCTGAAGCGTTGGCCTGTCGAGTCTGTACGTAAGCCATCGGACTCGCCTTCTGATGACCTCTAGTGTCCCATCTAATAACTGTCTTCATGATACCAGTAGTGTCTGATCACCCACGAAACGAACCTTCGCCTACACAGTGCTCCTGGAAGAACATTGGTTGCCGAGGGCTTGCATACGATTCGACTTCTCTGCCCGGTGACTTTCATGTCATACGTCGTGATTGTCCAAAAATATGGGTAGAATCAGGAGCTGCACGCTTGTCTCTTCATCACTCAAGGAATCAGGCCATCGCAGGCGTCGCCAAAGAATTCTAATGGCATGTCGAACAAGCAATTGGCCGAGAACAGCACCAAAAAAGAGGAGGCCTATCAGAATCCGTATCCTGAGCGCACCATTCGATGGGAAACATGAAGCCTTGAAGACATCACCCTTCTCTTCGAAATGGCTGGAGAGGTTCTTGGGCACGATGAAACGGAGACGGCCTGGCGCGAAGCTTATCCTGCAGCTTCCGAGAAACAAGACAGCAAGGAAGATTCCATACAGCGCCTGGATAGACATGCTGGATGACCTCAGGTTGTGGGCGCCCGCTTTGACGCTGCCTATACTGACCTCGAGCGATCTGGCATTGTTTCCGCTTGTTGTGAAACATACAGATGTCATCAAGCTTCGTCCAGATCATAGCGAGATCGATCTGGTCAGCCTGATGTGGCAGTTGAGAAAGTTTCCCACCATGGCAGGGTTCAAGTGTAGTATAGTCTTCAGGTAGCCTCGTGTCACAGACCAATCCGCAATCAGGCTGGTTGGAAAGATTCGCGTTCATAGCATTGAACACAAGCACCCAGCAGTGATCACAATTGTGCCAGGGAGATGTGCTCCTTAAAGCCATTCTTGAGATGTTCATGCACTGGTTAGGGTATTGTTTGGGATGTCTGCAGTCGGCCAAAATGCATAGACCGTAAGCATGCTTTACTATGGGGTATTGAAGTTCGATAAACGATGATTCAGAATGACCCCTACAAATGAGTTCTCAGGACGTTTGTACTCGTTGAATAGCGTTCTTGGAAGTTGCTCGAGCCCTCTGGACAAACGGAACAGCACTTGCCAAACCACCTCGTAGTGAGCTTCATCCGTAAGTATCAGCTTTGGTGGTAGTCTGAGAGCCAGTCTAGCTGCAGCTACAATAGATCCTGCCTTAACATTAGATGGGACTGGTACGAATCTCGGATCAAACAGAGTCAATTTGCAGAGGTACATGACCATGTCCATGGTCTGCTTCGTGCGCTCCTGTTTAGGATGTTCCATCCAGGCAGACGAAATTTGATTAGCCATCGGCTGAGAGCTGCAGATATGATGTACCAAGAGCGTGTTCAGCAGCTGATTGATGTGCTTCGTCTACGCCAAGGAAAGAGCATGGCGAGGGGAGGATGTGTAGGGCAAGGTCAGGGCTGTCCTAGTAGCAAGAAGACTTCGAGAAGGCCGTCTTGGCAGCAAAGCTCTACCCGAGACTCCAGATCCATAACTATGCCATATTTGATTGGTCCGGAAAATGTCCACAACGCCGCTGCAGGAGGTTCTCGCTCGACTTCGGGTACAGTGATGAACACTTTCACGCCGTCAACTAAAGGCAATAGGTGGCCATAGATACACCTGCCTACTGCATCCGAGTCACAGAGGCGAGGACTGGCAAATCCATGAAAATGGTATGCGCCGGTCGGGCTGCAAGACTCTATTGGCTCCGAGGCTGAGCAGCTTTGTCATGATGGCTGCATGACTGGGAGTCTGCAGGCAGCGTAGCTGCTGAGGTTGCGCTGATCTAAACATGCGTGCCAGACGGAATCGAAAGAGGGGGTGCTCGCTTAGGGTTCGTTCAAGTCGAGGAACCACATTTCTTAACAAGGGGAGATCCGGCCACGAACATGTCGGACCCGCAGCAGTATACTGTGGGCTGGATCTGCGCGATAACCACAGAATATACCGCAGCTCGTCAGTTTCTCGACGAGGAACACGTTCGCCCGGATCATGCCTCGGCCAACGATAACAACGACTACACCCTCGGCAAGATGGCCGGCCACAACGTTGTCATCGCTGTACTACCGGACGGCGAGTATGGACTGAGAAGCGCGACAGCAGTCACCAAAGACATGCTCAACAGCTTCCCCAGCGTCAGAGTCGGCCTGATGGTCGGCATTGGTGGCGGTGTGCCGACTCCGAAGCACGACATCCGACTCGGCGACGTTGTTGTCAGCAGTCGGCAAGGCGAGACTGATGGTGTGTATAAATATGACTACGGCAAGACTATACAAGGACGAAGCTTCAAGCAGACCGGGTTCCTCAACCGCGGCAGTGATGCGCACTGCGGTCAGTGGCCTGAGAAGCAAGTATGAGGACGATGGACATCAGATAGAAGCAAACATAACGGTGGTGCTCGATAGGAAGCCTCGGCTGCGAAGGAAGTACGGTCGATCAGAACAGGGGAGCGATCGTCTCTACAGGTCTGACGTTATCCATCCTCAAGGCAGCGAGCATGGTTGCGAAGAAGTGTGCGGGAGTCGGACTGCCGGCTTAGTCCAACGTCGTGAAAGGGAGAAGAGCGAGGATAACCTTGTCGTTCATCATGGTGTCATCGCATTTGCCAACCAGCTGATGAAAGATGCTATAATTAGAGACACCATAGCAAAAGAGAAGGACGTGATGTGCTTCGAGATGGAGGCAGCTGGGCTGATAAACCACCTCCCGTGCCTAGTCGTGCGAGGCATCTGTGACTACTCTGACTCGCACAAGAGCAAGGAGTGGCAGGGCTATGCAGCAATGACAGCAGCGATCTACACCAAGGATCTCCTCACGAGGATGGTGCCGAGCAGGGTCGAGCAAGAGGATAGGATCAGAATGATCCTTGCTGAATGTAAGTAACATGCAGCCCTTGTGGGGATCTTCCGAGAGTGTTTGACAAGTCTGACAACACATTCAAAATGTAGTCAACCAAACAGTTGTGTAATGAGTCGAAAGTCACGACAGACGTGATAAAGGAGCATCTCAAAAACGAAGAAGCAAGGTATCTCAACAAAGAACATCGGAGCTGTCACCAAGTCTTCGGGATCAGCACAAACGAGCAGTTCAAGAACATCAACCCCGATCGTGTCGACCAGACCTGCCAGTGGGCCCTGTCTCACCCGTTGTATCGGCGCTGGAGAGATAGTGCCGCCGATGACCTGCTCTGGATCTCGGCAGATCCTGGCTGCGGCAAGTCGGTCCTCTCCAAGTCGTTGGTGGACGAAGAGCTTCGGAGTGATGCAGACGACAGCACTGTCTGCTACTTCTTCTTCAAGGACAACGACGAACAGAACAGCCTCGCGACTGGTCTGTGCGCGCTGTTGCACCAGCTTTTCCAGCAGCAGCCACAACTTCTCCAGCACGCTGTCCCCGCGTGGAACAAGGACGGAAGCAAGTTGCAGCAAGAGACAGATGAGCTATGGCGCATCTTACTTGCGGCGACGTCGGATGCGGCTGCACGTAGCACGATATGTGTCCTGGATGCTCTTGACGAGTGCAGAGACAGAGATCGAGGCGACCTGATCGCAAAGCTTGCTCGTTTCCACGCAGACGCCGCGTCTCGGGGCCCTCGTCAGTCGTGGCTCAAGTTCATCGTCACGAGTCGGCCCTATGACGACATCCAGAGAGGGTTTAAGCAGATACCAGCGTCTCTGCCTGCTATACGGCTGCGAGGCGAGGAGGAGAACGACCAGATCCATGCGGAAATCAACCTTGTGATCAAAGTAAGGATGGTACAACTGGCGAAAGAGCTCGGCCTTCGCGAGACTACGTCTTCGCGGCTGGAGCAGACTCTGCTGGCGATGAAGCATCGCACGTACCTTTGGCTCCATCTGGCCATTGATGACATCCGCAAGACTCTGCAAGGCAGCTTCAGACCAGACGAAGAAGTCATCGAGTCGATGCCTTCCTCTGTAGAGGGCGCCTACGAGAAGATACTGGCTAGAATTGCACCAGAACAACATCAGAAAGTGAAACTCATCTTGCAGATCATCGTGGGAGCTCGGCGACCACTGGCAGTGGGTGAGATTGCGTTGGCGCTCGGTCTTGCGACCTCTAAGCGACACAGGACATGTGCAGAGGCTCAGCTTGATCCAGACCACCTCGGCAAGCAGCTGAGGCACTGGTGCGGCCTGTTTGTCTTTGTCAACCACTCGAGGATATACTTGATACACCAGACGGCGCGAGAGTTTCTCGTCGCTCGTCAAGACTATGAACAGTCCAAGAGCTTCGCGCACAACACATGGAGGCACTGTGTGCAGCAGATGGAGATGGAGCGGACGATGACAACCATTTGTATACGCTGCCTCAACCTAGAGGACCGCGAAGTCCCACCCGACGACGGATCTTCGACTGACAACGGACTTCCGACTAGTGTTCCTGATGCAGAGGAGAGCAGAAAAGAGTTCATAGAGTACTGCTGTGAGTGGTGGACGGCTCACTACAGCTTGTCTCAGGACGCAAATGAAGAAGATACCTTCCAAGATGTGTTGGCTTTGTACAACACCGAAGGCGAAGCATTCGAGTTCTGGTTTGATCGGTTCTGGACTAAGACGCGACAGTACTATTTTGCGAAAAGCATGACGCCGATACGGCTTGCTGCACTGAGCAATCATAACAGAGTCCTGAAACATCTTCTTAGCAGGGAAGGGGTGCATATAGATGCAAGGGACGAGGATGGACGGACGGCATTGTACTGGGCGTCGGAACTAAGCCACGACAAGATCGTGCAGATGCTGCTCGACAGAGGCGCAGACGTCGACGCTCAGGGCGGACGCTTTGGCAACGCACTACAAGCGGCTTCGTACGGAGGCTACGACAAGATCGTGCAGATGCTGCTGGACAGAGGCGCAGACGTCAACGCGCAGGGCGGACACTTTGGCAACGCACTACAAGCAGCTTCGTACGGTGGCCACGGCGAGATCGTGCAGATGCTGCTCGACAGAGGCGCAGACGTCAACGCGCAGGGCGGAGCGTACGGCAACGCACTGCAAGCAGCTTCATACGCAGGCCACGACAAGATCGTGCAGATGCTGCTCGACAGAGGCGCAGACGTCAACGCGGAGGGTGGAGCGTACGGCAGCGCACTACAAGCAGCTTCGGTAAGAGGTCACGGCAAGATCGTGCAGATGCTGCTGGACAGAGGCGCAGACGTCGACGCGCAGAGCGGACACTTTGGCAACGCACTACAAGCAGCTTCGTACAGAGGCTACGACGAGATCGTGCAGATGCTGCTAGACAGAGGCGCAGAAGTCAATGCACAGGGCGGAGCGTACGGCAGCGCACTACAAGCAGCTTCGTACGGTGGCTACGGCGAGATCGTGCAGATGCTGCTCGACAGAGGCGCAGACGTCAACGCGCAGGGCGGTAAGGACGGCAGCGCACTACCAGCAGCTTCATACCGTGGCCACGGCGAGATCGTGCAGATGCTGCTGGACAGAGGCGCAGACGTCAACGCGCAGGGCGGTGAGGACGGCAGCGCACTACAAGCAGCTTCGTACGGTGGCCACGGCGAGATCGTGCAGATGCTGCTGGACAGAGGCGCAGAAGTTAATGCACAGGGCGGAGCGTACGGCAACGCACTACAAGCAGCTTCGTACGGAGGCTACGACAAGACCGTGCAGATGCTGCTAGACAGCGGCGCAGACGTAAACGCGCAGAGCGAAGAGTTTGGCAATGCACTGCTGGTGGCTTCGTACGCAGGCTACGACAAGATCGTGCAGATGCTGCTAGACAGAGGCGCAGAAGTCAACGCAGAGGGCGGTGAGGACGGCAACGCACTACAAGCAGCTTCGTACAGAGGCTACGACGAGATCGTGCAGATGCTGCTGGACAGCGGCGCAGACGTAAACGCGCAGAGCGAAGAGTTTGGCAATGCACTGCTGGTGGCTTCGTACAGAGGCTACGACAAGATCGTGCAGATGCTGCTGGACAGAGGCGCAGAAGTCAATGCACAGGGCGGTGAGGACTGCAGCGCACTACAAGCAGCTTCGTACGGTGGCCACGGCGAGATCGTGCAGATGCTGCTCGACAGAGGCGCAGACGTCAACGCGCAGGGCGGAGCGTACGGCAACGCACTGCAAGTAGCTTCGTACGGTGGCCACGGCGAGATCGTGCAGATGCTGCTCGACAGAGGCGCAGACGTCGACGCTCAGGGCGGACGCTACGGCGGCGCACTGCAAGCAGCTTCATACGCAGGCCACGATAGGATCGTGCAGATGCTGCTGGATCGCGGCGCAGACGTCAACACGCAGGGCGGATACCAAGGCAATTCATTACAAGCAGCTTCAGTAAAAGGCTACGACAAGATCGTGCAGACGCTGCTAGACAGAGGCGCAGACGTCAACGCGGAGGGTGGAGAGCACGGCAGCGCACTACAAGTAGCTTCGTACGGTGGCCACGGCGAGATCGTGCAGACGCTGCTCGACAGAGGCGCAGAAGTCAATGCAGAGGGCGGTAAGGACGGCAGCGCACTGCAAGCAGCTTTAGCAGAAGGCCACGATAAGGTCGTGTAGACGCTGCCCCTCCATGGTGTTTAGGCCGATGCTTTAGACAACCAGGAAAGGGCTGCGCTTCATCTTACAGCTTGTGATGGTCATGTCGAGCTGTTCTAGCATATCCTTGCTTAAGGTGCGGATCCCAAGCAGCAGGAGATCAGGGGAGATACTCTACTTAGCTATGCAGCTGCTGGAGCGTCTCTCAAGATGGCGGAGGATGTTCCGAGTCTTAAACGCTCCTCAAGCGAAAGAATCACTGTGGTCTCTGTTACATTGGGCTTGTCTGAAGGGTAACGTGGCACTGGTGAAACTGCTTCTAGCACACGGGGTCGAGATTAAGACTATACCTGGTCAATGGACACCATATATGATTGCTTACCTTCACAGAAACGAGCAACTCGTCTCTCTCACAGATGTCTCGAATCAGTCATCCCCGTTATCGCGAGATATACCTCCTGGTCATGCATGTTCGGCTAATGCGAAACGGTACGGTGGTTATTATTGCAATGGCTGTCAGCAGGTAGATGTCTCCTACTCTTGATCGCCGCCGGAAGTCAACTGCATAGGAAATCTATGGACCCTACTTCCACTGTGTTGACTGCTCTAACTTCGACTACTGTTTTATGTGCATGTCACTCGTGGACCGGTCGCACCTGGGTCATACATGGGAGACACTTAATGCGTAGACTACCAGGGTATTATCATGACCTACGAATTATCCTAGCTGACAGACTTGGGTTTCGACGATGATGCCTCAAACTTCTATACACGCCATTCCATCCTCGAAAGTTAATCTCCACATATTAGGTAGTGGGTATGTGTCGTCGGGAACCTCCTTAGACATTTAGGAGAGTTCGTAGAAACGGACTGATAGACCTTGATAATGCGATATTCCATCCAGTCCTTTGTCCGTAGTCAGATGTGTGCAGTGAGTATTTACCTGTCTGGCCAGTCGGCTTAGGATAGAGGCATCGTTGCACCTCTCCATCAGCATGTGAGGTCTCTTTCTCTGGTAGGTCGCCCTGGTCTAGCGCTTTGTATTTGTTCTTTTCTGCCTGCTTCACAGCTGTCAAGCTGTTAAATAAGTTGTTCTCAACTCATATCCTTGTGATAGAGACGACAGCACGTCTAGATAGATTGATCCGCCTGGATCGTCAACTAGGATCCTCGCTCAGAGGATTTTATAGTCCCTTCGCGGTCTTTAGAAGACCTCGTCCAGACTTGTTAGACAAACTCGAAGGCCTGGCAAATCCTGGCGTGTTTGAATACCGTCTAGCATGTTCCTGCCCGGCAAGCGTCCCTGTGGCCCGTCTTCACTCGCGTCTAAGTACGAGAAGCTTCATCAGCTCCTCTGCGACGATTCTCGCATAAGTCTACAGCAGACCTCGCCTGAATCAACAATCCAGTTACCACGATATCTCAGTGTTGAGCCTTACTGCCGTCCATCCGAACAGATGTTTCCCTATAGTGAGAATGTACAGGGTCTGTCTCAAAGTCGTGCTGTATTGTGATTGACTTGGCTGTGCTGTCCAATTCTGCTAGCCTTGCATATGCATGTGGCGGGCTTTGTTAGTAAGTTGTGAGTTGGCTGCACGTGTCGGTGTTAGCAGACTTGTTAATAGGAGCCTAAACCCCACTTCTGAACCACAGCTTTTCTTCGCCTTCCTCAAAACAAGTGGAAAGACGGTACAAGGCACAAAACCGTCACTTTCAGGAGACTGTTGTCCCAAGATGTCCCGTAATATTCCGCCCGTCCTATATCGCTGCTGGTCCACGAAAAGCGCGGCCGATCTCAAAAGCGGCAAGATACACGATGGTGTTCTTCCGCACCGCTTTACACGAGCAGAACTGCTTGAAGAATTCAAGCAGCACAGAAATCTGTATAGCCCCACACCCACCGCGTTCGTGTCGACGACGTCCAACTTCCTTCGAGCCCTCCATATCGCCTACAAGAAAATGTGGCTTGGCGAAGATCAACGAGATATCATGATTGCATTCTTCACGACTCAAGCGGATGCTCAGACCACAATCTACCCTTCTCGGGACTTTGCAATCGAGAGCGAGAGCTCAGAGGGAGAAGTCAAGAATTTTGAAAACGAATACATCTTCCTTTGGCAAGTGCCAGACGACAACGTGATCCATATCGTTTCGATGGACCTTGTCATCCGAAGGGGATTCGCTCTGCCTGGAACCCGCCCTGGTCATCTTTTTCCTAGCCTGTCCAAGCTGCGGAGCGCAATGAAAGACTATGGAGATCAGCTTTCTCCTTTTGAGAAGGGCTACCTTTGCGGAACAGCTGCCTGCATGTTTGGAATCAGGGCACCTAAATATGATATCGCCTACGAGATGTTCCGGTGGGCTCGGGCTGGTGCCTATGACGCTGGAAGCTGGGAGATTGTCGACAAGATCAGTGAAGAAGCCATCCGAGATCGGATGATCACTGTTGCGGAAGACTTGGAAGAACAAGGGGAACTAGAATTTTTGATGTCTGAGCTGAGTTGCTCAGAGGAAACGCACAACGAGGCCGTCATGCAAATAGGCTGGAAGCTGCAGAATGGCTATGATGTAGAGGACTTACAGGCTTTGCTCACCAACGAGGAGTCGAAGATCACGAATTGTCGTCAAAAAATTGCAAGCCGGATTGAGGCTGTATACCAGCGCTCAGGGTTGTGATGGAGATGTTGAACAGGACTTACCTGAGAGCGACTGAGAGAGGCGAGTGAGGGAGACAGCTCAACCAACAAACTCCTCGTATACGCTTGAAACTTATGCATCGTCGTTCGTTCGATCAAGCCAGAAAGTATTGTAGGACCGAGACGTCAAACAATACCTCGTATTGACCCTCGACGTCTGTAAGGCGAGCAAGCCAAGGTCCTGTGAAGGCCCGCCTGCGTGGGACATTACCATCCACACAGGCAAGTCACAACCCATAGGTTCTTAGACAGGCAGATCGTTCCTTGCGCCTGCATACGGGGCAGCACGAGGGTCAGCAGAAGATGGAGCGCCAAGGTCATGGGTGACCGTAGAAGTGGTGTCTGTGACTGCGAGCAGCGCTTGGAATGCTATAGACTTCAAAGCTGCAAGGCAACTCGGGCTGCGCAGTCTGGCGCGCCCTCTGGATCGACCCTCGTCTTCGTCTTCGTCTTCTTGTCCTTCAGCGTCGCACTCGCCCTCCTGGATGGAACCTCCATTATCGCGCTTGCGTTTCGAAGGGCTGAGACTTCGAGACTTGCGGCTCAGGTAAAGTTGCATGCATTGGTCTGCGTTCAGCTCTTGTTCAGACGTGTGCTCTTGTTCAGACGTGTCGCCTTCGTGTACGATGTAGAGGGCTCTCTTGGTGCCTTGGTCCAGAAATTGAGCCGAGTAAGCAAAAACAGTCCAGGCAAAGCGTGCGAACAAGTACTCGGGCGCGACGCCATATAAGGGTTGCAAAGCGACACCGTGGTAGAGTTTGGCAAACTGCTCGGACAAGCCGGGGGAAAACAGATGTACAGCCAGTCCGTGTGTCGCTGCGCTGTCGCTGCGCTGTCGCTAGCAACAGGCGAGGGCTTGAGAGTGATGGCAAAACGACGTTGATCAAAAACTGTGTGTATGTCGGAGCGAAGCAGCAGGGCGTTGCGCGGGACGTCGATGGGCTCGATCTCGGGACGAGGCGCTACACCGTAGCGAAACATTGTATTTCGCCGAAACCAGTCGACTTCGGTACGCGGGACGAGATGGGCGTGCTCGGTGCCTTCGACGGTGGCAGTCAAGCGACAGGGGATGTCGCGCGCGAGGAGGGCGTCCGTTAGACTGCCCTGACGAGGCAATGCGCGGCTAGGAGGCATATTGGGCACTCTGAGATGCGACCAGCCAGACGGTAGATCTCCGTGTGGGAAACGCCAGTGTGCGAAGATAGGGACGAGGGGATACCTTTCTGTCAGGTTAGAGTCGTGTCAGTAGATCTTAACAAAGGCGCTAAGTGGACTGACCTTTGGCGTCGTCGGGCAAGCAGAAGAAGTAATCTTTGCCCTTCAAGATCCCATCTCGCGGTGTCGCAACTCTGCTGCCGGTCCCCTGTTCGCGCAGAAAGCCATCCTAGCGGTTGCCAGCGACGATGGCGCAAGCGGTCAGAGCTGTTTCGTGATGGATGCCTCCCTGCGCGTTGTCGAGCGCAGGTAGAACCATGATGATGTTGTGCTCATCTCGGTAGCCCGGATGTCGAAACGTCACGGTATGTGTCGCATCGTCAGGAATGTCCTTTCTGCCGTCCTGATGCGTCGGAGCAGCAAATGGTGGCCGTACTTGAGCCATGGTGACGATAGCGACAAATGTGAAAGACGCAGACCGCCTCAAGTTTGTTTTGAAGCGCTATGGCAGGACAACCAACAAGAATGTGGCCATGATTATTCACTCGTGTAAGCTTGATGCTAGAAGGCGAACAGCATCTAGGAGCCATGTCATCTGCGGCCGAGGCTTGGCCAACCCTCAAGATCCAGAAATCAAAAGGAACTCACTGACAACTATGATTCTTGTCGTGTTCACCGAATCGCATAGGCACACTCTCTTCGTTAGAACTAGTATATGTACATATACGTGGTAATAAGTGGACAGACACCTAGCTGTAATAGACGACCCATTGGTCGGGCAGAGGCAGGTAAAGCCGAACTTGACAAGCTGGCAGGTGCAAGCGAGATTGGCAACGTGACTTGGCGGTCTCTCTCGTCGCGTCATCCAAAGAGAGAACCATCCAAAAGTCTAACACAAACCTTTGACTACAACTGCCTAACACAATTACCAGATGCTACCATAGCATCCATAGGCCAGTCTGTGTGGGACGGTGCCCGACGCAAACGCACACACGGACAACAAGCATGTCAAACCCATACTAGCTTCCACCTCCAGTGACCGCAGAGCCCAAGCACCGTTTCAGCAACCATAAGAAAGATCCTTTCAAACGTCCCGAGTATTTAGTCGCCCATTGGCGAGCAACTCATGGAGGACAGCCTTCGGACAGCCTTCGGACAGCCGCGATGCTGTTATCCAGGATGGACTGAAGCCTACAACGACTGCATCAGAGCTCAAGTCAAACGAACACTGCACAGATACAAACGCTCATGACCTGAGAAAGGCTGTCAGAACCCGCCTGGGGAAGATGTCAAACCACGAGCCAAGAGTCTTTCCATCCGAACCATGTTCGTCAGTTAAAGTGTTGAGATGGAGTCTTTGAAAACTCAGCCAAGTCAGATCCGGACACAAGCGAACAACTTGTCGATTGGCAGCTAAATGAAGAAGACATGACGGAACACTGACGTTCTTCTTGCTGTGGACAACATCACTTTGGAGCATCAACTACGACGTAAGCAGAGGACGCTTCTGTCGGAAATGCAGCATGCAGTTAGCCTGGGATCACCTTGCTTCAAGTCTTTCTGCAGCTTCGTACGCATAAATCCGGAGGCTCATCTATCGCTACTCTGTAGTAGATCTCCATTGTTGTTCACCTTCAAGCGCTTACGATAGGAAACTGATGGAAAACTTTTTGTCGTCCCATGTTTGAGTTGTCTGATCTCGAGATCTTCTTGTGACCGTAATCTAGCAACGGGGTGTCCATCGTATGGTTAAACGATGTGAAAACACTAGCTTCAAACTTGAGCACTTCCATGCTTACATGCCAGTCAGCCTGCTATATCGGTAAAGGGATCAATCCTTGGCTAATTTGCAAAACATCATACATGATTGCTGGGAATGATGTCAAATGATATGTGCCTTAGCAGCGAACATTGCGCTTAAGCTGGACTGATTCGCGTTGTTGGATGGATAGAAAAAACGCTAGGAAAGGGCAGTCTACCAATTGATGCTCGTGTGATCTCCCGCTGTCGTTTTTCTCCACCAGATTCTACTTCGAATGTCGTTCGGTTTTCTATCAGAGATCAGATCCAAAATGATGCGAAGGAGATTCAAAACTCTGTTTTGTTCTAACTCCACGATAACAACCTCTCATGATTCAGATGGTTCAACTGGGTATCCAATTGAGATCCGTGCTTCGCGATGCAGAACAACAGCATTTATAAGCATGAGAGCTTTTGACCGCGTTGAGAACCATCTACAGATGAGTAAGGTATACTGCCTCAGCCGAGCAAGCCTAGTTCAGTTCGATCAGCTATGATATGAGGGTCTCGTGCGGCAGACACACAACTAAGACACCGATGGTATAGTAGTTGTTGCTGGATATCCTAGCACCCAGTACGCACTTTATTGCCCACATCCTGCCATACCCTTAAGCTCTACCATACAAGACTGCACGCTTTTTGGTATCTCCTATATGTGGAGCCACACTCTGGCTAATATCCATCGACAGCCAAAGCCACACGAGATTTTTCTTCTCTAGCATACTTGTAAAAGAGGGCACGAGGTGGCTTCGATAGGATCTTGGAGATTCGAGGAAGTAATCGTCGAACTTCATCACCAGTATCCATACTGGCCTCTCCCTGCCCTAGCGGTCTACCAATCAGCCTACTGGCGGTCTCTACTGCTGCTTTGGCTATGAGTGCTGCTGGTGTCGACACAAACTCCGAATAACAAAGCGTGAGCTCGCAAATGTAGAGCACCATGTCATAGAGAGGCTTCGAGTGTTGGAAATCGAGCAGCTCAATCTGCATGAATCCAATGACTGCGGGAAAGCCGACTAGATAGTCCAGTGTTAGAAGCACCATCTTCTCCATCTGTGTGATATCTTGCAACTCATAACCAGAAAATAGACAACACCTCTCGCGAAAGCTCGACGCGGTGGACAAGCGGTTAAGATACTTGCTTGCCAAGAGAAGAGCGACACCACCCAGGAGTCTACAATGACATCTCTTGACGATTCTTCTTGAGCTGTATCTGTCCAGAATGTTGACTGCCAAGAACAGTGTATCAGCACCAAGTGCTAGATCATTCTGGCTCTTTGAAAGCAAAACGACCAGATTGTGTCTCGACTTCCACCGATACTCAGGTTGTAAGGCGATTCCAGATCTGTCAGGCCGCGTTCTGATCTGACATAGATATTAGATATGTGATGCACTACGCAGTTTCTGCGATGAAAGCGATCCCACCTCTAATGATGACATATGTTCCCTCATCTCTTCTTGGGAATCGCTTTTAGGTTGAGTCTGCATCCATCTTTTTTTTCTTCTTTCCCCCTCTGTAAATGCGATCGATACTTTGTCCATTCCATCAGATCATCCAGTCTCCAGAGGATTGGAGTCGTCGAAATGTAGCTCAGCCAGGTTATCAAGCAGTCCCTTTTCGATATACATGGTCTGGGATTCATCTATCGTGGATAAGTGACATGTCCTCTGCTTCGGATGTCTTAGCTCCTTCCATCGTGTACGTCCGGAAAATCATCATTCACTCCTACTTCTACAAGATGCCTACGAGCCGATGGTCAATTTGGAGTTTTACGACGCTTTCGTATCCTATGATTATGAGATTCTGTCCGCGTCTTGGCGCCGGGCGACGTCTCAAACCATTCAGCTGTAAATTACCAGAAGACTGTAATATATTCCACTCCACCTCAAAACCGTATGATCACTGACACTCTGATTACGTAAGACTTGGGAGAGATCATTATGATCTGGAATTAGAAGCACAAATTCCGCCGACTTCACAAGCGGCATCAATCTGCGGATAGAAAACACGACGAAGCCCTATCCTATGAGAAATCCCGTGGGGTTGTAGTATCTCACTACTGATCACTGTCGAACTATCGTGTTCTTGATCTCCCGGAAACTTTTGTAAGATCTCATGTAGTAGTGACGACTGATTGCATACAAAGCACCCGAGTTGTCGAGCCAACCGAATCAGTGTCGAACCCTAGACATTCAACATGCACGAGGTTGTCGGTACATCGCAGACGAAGCCTTTTTCGTGACGGGGACATATTGAGGAATTCGATAAGTGTTACTATGCATATACAGTGCGGCTCCGATTCCAGTCGCGGGTGACTCACTTCTATGCGACTACCTTCGGAAGTACAGAGTTCGAACACTCCCGCAGTAGCCTCTTCTTGAGCTTTGGAAAATTGTTCGCGGAATGGAGCGACGTGAGGGAATTCGCTATGAACCGTTCAATCTCCGAATCCGGATCGCTTCCCACGTCTTTTACGAACAATGTGATCTGCAAGTAAAAGTCGATCTTTTGGTCATCCGCAGAAAGTCGGGCCAAAGTTCCAACATCTGTCATGCGCCTGAGGTCAGGACCCGTAGGGTAGCTGTTTGGCACTATGTGCGCAATCTGCATCTCTGAAGAATCTACGATTGATCGTGACTCGGGGGAGGTCTCCGGTGAAGCTGTTGTGGCGAGTATATGAGGACCTGTCGTAGTCCTGCTCTGACCTTGTAGAGTCGAATCTCCAGTTCTTTCATCCTCTATACTGCTATGGGAAAACACAGTCAGAAGTCGGTGCTTCATACTTCTTACCATAGTAGAATGAAAGCAGCAAGTGGCAAGGAATAGAAGCAGAGTCAATATCGCCTGCACCTTACAAGCAAATCTAGCGGTCTTGCTCTCAACACTGATGAAGATGCCGGCGAGACAGAGCTGCATGATATACAGGCCCACGAAGAGTTGGTTGATGACATTTGAAAATATCTCACCGTTAGTGCCTGCCGCGTTCTCCTTGAATCGGCGCAAGGCTGGCTTTGTTGCCATCAGAAGCGCAAACAATCCTAAGCTGCTGGGCAATAAAGCTAGAGGGGTGATGACTGAGTATACTGTAGCTGCGGAAGTCAGCTGGAAGAACCAATTCCCGATAGATTTTCTGAGCCTACCAATCACTCCCAGCAGCGTGACTGTCGAGTACATCCCTGTTATGGAGAAAGGATCCTGTGAGGCAACCGCGGCAAGATAACGGGGCGTCGAGCTCAAGAAACGGCTCTTGAATGTTCTCTTGAGAAGATAAGCCCATTGCGCAATCATGTCTGCGAACAGCGAGAATCCCTGTAAAGTCAAGAAAGAGATGAAATAGTTACCGGCTTTGGGGAGATTCAAGGCCAGCACTCGGGGTATCGCGGATGGCTTATTCAAGACTTCAGACAATGTGACCATCAAACTCGACGAGATTGACACTAGCAAGAAAGCTTGTAAGAAGAGGAAGGCCGAGTAGTATCTATAGTACGCTATCTCGGCCTGAGCATGAGTGACATGACAATGCCAAGAGGAAAGATATCGCAGAAGTGACGGAACAAGCGCTACCACCGCAGCGACAAGCAGTTGAGGTACAGCGCCCTGGAGGTATGTCAACGCGCGAGGAGGTATTCGGTCCACCCAGTAGAGCCATGAGATGTTTTGCGTCAAGTCTCCTATCTGACCTAGTGATGCACTGAAAGTCACCGGCAAGGCGAGCACAACGGACAATCCCAAAAAAAAGACTGTCATGATTGTGTTGACCACTGTCCTCTGAGCCCTGGGTTTGCGAGCGTTCAACCAATTGATACAGTCTAGAGCTTCAGACACCGGATAAGTGTGCAGAGGCCATATTGTTTGCGGCATAACATCACGAACAATAGCCGAGTCTGCTTCGAAGATCTTCAGAATCGCTAGACTGGAAAAATCGTATTCAACACACGGCTTGGTAAGGTACTCTTGCATTCTCTGGAAACAGCACTCCAATCTTTGCCTTGTCCGATTCGAGATCTCTGGAGCTGGGCTGGCGTTGGCTTAGTGCGTTTACTGGGCGGCAGCTTTGTACTGACCTTTCTTGTGTTCTTCTCGACATGCCTCTTTCTCTATCTGAGTTAGCGCTCGAAGGTATGGTTGTCCATCGATGAATGGTGTCTTGTTGTCTCTCGTGGTATGTAGTCTAACTTGACACGCATATAGCTTATGGAACATGGACTCCATCAAAGCTTTGTCGAGCCTGTTCGGAATATCAGTAACGAGGTAGAAGCGACTAGCCGTGCCTGAGTCGTGCATGTGTCTAATGTCGACGAAATTTGCAAGCTCGCGACGCGAAAGCAAGCAGAAGAGACCCGTGAACCAGTAAGCCGCAGCCAAGTGTGTCCAAAGACGGCCGGTGTTGCCTTCGAGGATATTCAGGCAACTGAACTTGTCAAGGCCATGGATCGAAGAGTCTGAACGACGATGGATGTAATTCAGCGGCACCAGAAGGGGCACCATGAAGATGGCAGTCAAGCCGAAAATTCTCGTGAGCAGGCGAAGTAGAGCAAAGAGACCTATAGCATCTAAACACGAGCTATCTAAGTCGTTGAAGACGGTGTAAAATGATCTGATATTCCTAGCATCGAAGAACAAGTCAATCCTGCTTGCTCCTGTGATACTTTGACAGATCTCACCATTTTCCGCGATATCTCCTGCGGAGGATGACAAACCCCCCGATCTGTACAGCCGCTACGAATGCACCAACCTGTATAGAGGCCAAGAAGCCATCGAAAGAACTTCCGTAGTCTTGTTGAGCGGATCCGTTACCAATGGCTATGGTGTTGAGATCCATGTGCGTATCACTCGTGTCTCTCGTCTGTGCGCAGTGTAATTGCCCATACCTAGACTCATGTGAGATCTATATGTTCGCACTGCAAGAGATGGATCTTGTAAGTGTGACAAATTCTTTGCTGCAAACCTCACCCAACGACCTACCGGTGATCGACTGTCTGCCATGACAGCATCTTCCGCTCAGGGTGTCCGCCTGGCTCAGAGGACTCAAGGTTTCACCGAGTTCCTGAACATGGTCTCGACAAAACAATCAAAAATCGTGGTCGCGTGTTGGCATGATTGTGTTTATACCGTCAGTAAATTGAGTTTAAACCAATAGAACTGTGGGAATGCGGAGCGTGGGTCTTGACCAATCCTGCCAAAACAAGGCTGAGTGTAGACTAGCTCACGTAAATCAGAGAGCAAAAGCCGTAGAGATGATGCTCTGAATCAGCATGTGGATCATTAGATGATCGATATACTAGAATGTATAGAACATTGATTCTCCTTTGAGGACGGAGCAGAAAGAAACTCGGACTTGGATCGAAGTTGAGTAAGTCTTGGTCATGGAGTTCACAACATTGGCCCGAGGCATGATGTGGACACCATGAGATTGTGGTATCGAATCCTGACATCATGACTACCATTCAAACTTTGTCACATTTCGAAGCCACCTATGGCTTATTGTAGCTACAATCTATATGCTTTGTTTCTCAAGAGCAACTTATTCTGTCGAAGCACATTCTCTATCATCGTTCTTAGAGACCAAGTAGATCTCATCGGATTTGCGAGCCGGCGGAGGTAGGGGCTTCAGGCTTATGTCCTGATGCTTTGAAGCAGATCCGAGACGAGGCCCTCTGCCTGAAGCATGGGTCCGGAGATTTCGAAGCAAAACGGACAGTGCAGGAAGTGAAGAGGTGATGGTCTGATCGTCCATGTCAGCAAGACATCGTTGCTTACCAGCAGATGGTAGATGTTAAGTCTGTACTTGCCCCAACACAATTCTCCATAATACCCCAAAAGACAAGCATGGTTGAATCTCCATGATTGATCATGGTCTCAATCTGGCATATCCGCGCCACGGAGCAAATAGGAGTCAGCAGTCCAAGAAGGGTTAACGCGATCGGACGGGCACGTTCTGATTTGGTCAACTGTAGCTTACAAAGCAGAGGTATTGGCAACAGTATTGCGACAAGGTTAGTCACAAGCATGGCGATGGATGTGCCATAGGATAAAGGCCTTGTAGCAAGACATTTACCGTCAGTCTGCGGTACCCACGCTCTCTTGATTGGCTGGCAAGAGAGCAGGAAAAGCAGGAACGACACAAGATGGGCTAAGACGATGGAAGTTATTCCGAGCCGGAAACTTCGTTGGTGAGCGGAATCAGTCGCGCGCTTACAGTACTCCAGAGCCGCGAAGCCTAGGGCAAGATTGTATGCTGCTCTAGCCAGGATGTACGCCAGATTTTCCACATAACCAAGCTGGAAGAGTCAGTGCTCAAAAGAATAAATAGAGACTGTGCCTCAGTCTACATACAAGAGTATACAGCTCCAAGTTGGCTTTTGGGAGAAGATCAAATGGCAACCCCAGACCAAGTCGAGTCTGAATGATCGCAAGGACGATATATAGGACAGCAAAGGCCTGCATGTGATGAGTCGCAGCTAGCATTGCTCATAAGATCACATTAACATACGGTATACAAGCAAAGATGGTAGTAGCTCAGTCGGCCGTTCTTGTTAATCCGTAGACAATGATATCCTCGCAGAATGACGATCAGTGTCATCAGTGGAACAGACACCGCGCAGACTGATATCACCATTAGATACCTTGACTGACCAACAACCTCTGGTGACGCGTTGCGAATCCAGCCCATTATTTCGAGCTTTCAATCAATAACCCAGCTTGCATCAGATATGGTGGTGGAAGCTCTTATGGATATATATCGGAATGAGATAGTGGAATGGTATGTGGTTCCTGAGACTCTTGTGGACTTCCGTGATCACACCATCATTTAGTTCTCACATTATCCACCAGCTCAGTGTGGGCCTTGGACCTCATGCATGAGGAATACTCAATTGCTCCAAACCTCTTTTAGAAGCTATACGGCGTCCATCAAGCACACAGCGCACAATCTTGAACTTTGTGTCGTTGATGCAGCGCTATATGACCCTCGCAGGCAAATTACCGTATGGGATAGCCGATTACTGTCTCAAACAAGCTAGGTTCTGATCAAAGTTCAAAAGACCTATACAGTCATGCCATTGACACAATGTGTGGGCTGGAACAAGCAATCGCGAAGCATGTTGAGTGAAGCCGTCTGATAATCTTTCATGGTGATTTAGACATGATACGCATATTATCATCTTCAAATTCACGAGCCACTCAACCACCCTCATGACTAGTCGTCGCCGGCCGACAAGATTTACTCACTTGGATGCCGCCTGGCGATTCTGGAGTATCGGTACATAGCCGAGTGCAGGCAAATAGCTTATCAATAACGAGTAT
This sequence comes from Aureobasidium sp. P6, assembly GCA_003992365.1. Taxonomy (NCBI): domain Eukaryota; kingdom Fungi; phylum Ascomycota; class Dothideomycetes; order Dothideales; family Saccotheciaceae; genus Aureobasidium; species Aureobasidium sp. P6. The sequence goes on from RZIQ01000020.1 coordinate 308,824, forward strand.
ATGTACGGTACGCCTCACACAGGTGTTCCATTGGTATGGTTGAGAAGCGATTCTATACAAAGCAATGGCGCCTCAGCAAAAGGGGTTGTCACCTTTGCTAGTCACCGCCATGTCTGCTAGATCCACCACAGGGCTAGCGACTTCAAGAGCATCCGACAATGCTCGTACCATCTCAAGAAGCTGCTGCGCCTCGAGAGCAGCGACAGCCTGCATAGATTCGCCAGCACACTTCGAGTACTCTCTGTTCTCTCCACGATTACCGTTGAAGACAGACCAGTTGACTCTTGCGATGAAGCATGCCAGCTGTAGATTCCACACTTTGCAAAAATCTTGCAAAAGTTCCCTTCTCTTTGCAAGAAGCTCAAGACTTGAGAAGGGAGATTGTAACATGGCAAGATTTCCATATACCCACAGATAGGCTCGCAGATGCCGGAAGCCAGATATCTTGCTGTCATACGAGGTTGATGACGCGGATAAAGACTCCAGAAAGTGGGTCACTGAGTGAAGAACGCTAAGATCCAATGCCATTCCTCGGATGCCAAGAGATGGATATTGAAGCGTAGGCCGGGCGTTTTGGTTGCGGACTGGAGGTCGGGGAAGATGTGCAACGATGCATCTAGATTTCGGGCTAACAAAAGTTCAGACAATTGTAAACAGGAGCCCGTCCCCTTTAAACTATACTTCCAGTGTCTTCCCGGAAGCTCGTCCCCGCAGAAAATGCAAGTTCAGTCTGCGAGACCCCTGTCAAGCTAGACCAGCGGTGATTATGCCGGTCGCTAATCGTCAGATAACTGGTTGGGTGGTAATTTAAACAGGGTGTAAAATACAAGTTTACAAGTATACTCATCAAATGACCCGCCGTATCTTCTTCTCGCTCGCTTCTTCAATCTACTAGGGAACGCGCTGAGATGTTCTCGTTAGTCAGACCACCGGCCCTAGTCGCAGTCGCAAGCTCGATTTGCCCAGGTGTACAGCCATGCAATGCCATATAGCAGCCGCCGATTCGAGTCACTAATGCCGATGTTGAACCAAGACCGACAGCCTCTCGATCGTGGAAACAATGATCGTTTCTCATCCTAGGAGGCTACACAAACAACATAGTCGCTTACTCTGTCTGTACACTCTAGTGTCGAGAAGGTTCTCTACATCCAAAAGCGAGGCTGTTGCGTGAGTGGTTCTCAAAGTGCAAGCGACACCTTTCTCAAGCTCTACCTCTGAGTATATGTTGTCGAGAACTGGCACAACGCTGATCGGGAACACACAACAGACAGATCCATGACAAATTGACAATCGACATGTACACAACCGTGTATCTCCACTACTCTTTGCGGCAAAAAACCTAATGCTTGAGCATCTTGTTCATACATGACATCTTGCTGGAACTAGATGGTAGAATAACCACGCGTTCCCGATGTTGTCATACTGCTTAGAGTCGTTACGTCATGATATGACTACTTGATTCAAGGTAAACTCCGCCTCTCTGATGTCAAGGTTGTCTAATGCGTATCATAAAAAGATTCTCACGCACTGACAAGAACCAAGACGGCTGCAAAACTATGGGAAGATCTGTAGGACTTTGTGAATCGTATAGAAGTTGATATCATAAGCTTATGGCCTTCGAGCGCTGCCCTTACTCGTCAGCAAGTCACGAGATAGAGTGAGAGCGAGCTCCGATTCTATACACCGTTCTAGATACACTACTGTCTCTGTTTGCAAGCTCTTGACGATACGATCGGAGACAATCTCCTTAGTGAGTTGTCTTAGATCGTGGGATAGAGTAGGGAAAACTTCGCAACGGTCGAGGATCAAGTCTGCCGCGGGGAGAACACTGATGTAGTCGATGGCTTCCTCGCTGCCCTCGATCTTCCGTTTAGAAAGCTCAACTGTGAGACATGACCTTAACAGATTGCCGTGCTGATAAGGACTTGTCGCTCGGTTCACTAAGTCCTCAATGTGAGACACGCTCTCGAGAATTTTCTGCTCGTTGAAGCTACCCTCACAAGTACACGAATCCTTCAATAGCTCCAGCATCGATATTATGTCCTCCAGCAAGCCAGGTGCGTCTCTGAATGATTTGAGTTTGTCAGAGTTCTCTGCGCTCTCCAGATGAAGGGCTGAGATCTCAGCTTGAAGCTTGTCCTTGATCAGTTCTGTGCCTTCCAAGAGGTTGGTTTTTCGAACTCGTTCGGCCAGATCAGTAGTCTGATCGTCCAGATTCCAGGGTGATTCGTTCGCCCATTTAGCATAAAGTCTGACGTGCGGCTCCAAATCCTGGACTTCCTGAATCATACGGCCCACGCGCATCCCTATCAACATCTGAGAAGACTTGTATGGAAGATTGTTCACGATATTCAAGACATCAATCGCCTGTTGATCCATGTGTTCACAGGCTTTCCACTGTCTTCTCACACCGGAAGGTGTCTTGGGAGCTTTGCGATGGGCCAAGAACGTGAAAGCTCTTTCTAGGACTTCTTCTGGTTTCATAGTTCTGACCCTCTTCAGTAAGCTGGTGAACAACATGCTTCGATGCATTGATGATCAGTGTTCAGCTACTTTGACGAATCCGCGCGACATCGTTAATATCGATGGCCGCCCCCGAAAGATTTCTATCTATCACGCGTGAAACGATGCCCAACATGAGATCATGAGCTGATCATCTCATCAGTGCGATTTAACCACATCTCATGACGGACAGACTAATGGCATTCTATTCGCGAATTGTCGTTTTCGAGCTCAATGCCAGCCGGCTGTTGGCAAACTCGATCTTACGTAAAACTTTATCAGATCCTCTTTATGGTGAAAGCCAGCACATCGGCTCTATAGGACTATTTCTCATGGGCTCACGTTTGGAAGCATCAAGATGAGATAAAGCTAGAACACAAAAATCCTCGATGCCCGACAAATAACATCCATCAGCTGGAATCCTCAGCGACACTGGAACGGTGTCGTTCTATAAACCTCAGCTCGACATAACGGAGAATCAGATATAGGATGACAGAGGCTATGAATCCGATCAAGATGGCGAGCTAGTCCAGGGAAAGTCAGTAGTGGATATATAATTAAGAGACAATAACTTACGTCTAGTCCAGAACTCTTGAAGAGGAAGCCTATCGGACCGATGTACCATGTCGGTGTCATACACAGCACAACAACGGTACAGCTCAGTAGAAACGTTGCCGAAGACGCAAGGCCGAGAGGAAACTGTCGCTCGTCATCTTGTAGTAGCCATTCGTTGTTGTAACCCATACATTTGTTGAACAGGACGTATTCGGTGAGCAGGACGCCGAACCAGATACTGGCAAGAGATCCAGTGATCGAGTATACCGATATCATGATATCCGCCAGATGATCTCGACCCAGCACAGCGAACATGACACATATCGGCATGATAACTGTTGGATATATAGGCGTCGGGACGGATCCAAGGCGAGAAGAAACATCGTACAAGTTAGCGAGGATGCTGTACATTGACCTTATCATGTTTATCATGATACCGAGCACTAGCACTATACCACAGGAGATCTTGAGCATCGTGCCCGTTGGATGTAGGACCTCTGCGATGAGCGTACCTATCGATCCTTCGTAGGCCTCCCGCCATGTTGCTATTGTATCCGCTTTTGCACCTAGGCCAGCACCGACGACGAAGGTGAAAGCAAAGCTTAACAATATGCCGATCAGAGTTTGCAGAAAGATGTGACCGCTCTTGTTGCTCTTCCCATCGTACTTGCCGATTGATGTTGCGAAAGGTGAGTAAAGTATGGCTCTCGCCAGACAGAGATTAAAGAAAGAGATCCGGTGACCAAGTGAGAGCTCATCTTTTGCTCCCACCAAAGAAAGTGATACCGACGTTGTTGGATGTACAGGTTGAGATGTTACCACGCTGCTAAGGATAAAAACAGCCACGATCTGCGCGCAGAGTGCATAGTCGGGGTATATCTTTTTGACGCCGAGTATCAACACAATTCCGGTGATACAAGCGGACGCCACAATCGCGATAGAAGTCGGAAACGCTGCGAGAGCTACAATGGCAGACAAAATCTGGCCAGCTGCTATGAGCTCGACGACTAGGACGCCGAGGGTTGTGGCGCAGTTGAGGGAAGCCAGAATTCTAGCAGGTACTCTGCCTACTACATGACGGTCGAGGGCTCGCCGCCCATGTTTGGGAGCAAAGGTGGAGATGAACGCCACGGAGAAAGATCCCGTTGTCAAACCAGCAAAGCCGCATAGGAAGGCGTCACGGAAGGATAGATGATACTTGAGTGGACCAAGAGAAGCAAGTATGACATTCGTGATCGCGAAGCTGTTTTCAGTCCATATGAACGTGTTTAGGATACTGGCAGTAGCCGTTGAGCACTTTTCCGGCAGTGGTTCCGCAAGTGCTCCTGTTTCGCTGACATCGCTGTCGTTTCCAGACTCGTATCTCGGGAGAGTCTCAGTGGGGCCGACAGGATTCTTGGTAGCCATTGGATGTTCCTTTGGCAGTGTCTCAATAGAGTTCATCCTGGATCAGCTGATAGGTTGAAACTTTGTGTGGCAAGCAATACTGTTGGATGTTTGTTGGATGAAGAACCAGCCATCATCAACCGGGACCGCGTGAGTGAGCAAAGAGGCTATTGTATACTCGATTGATTGTGTTCTCCGCATCATGGGCGTCACTCTGTCCTTTTACGAGAGCAGCCACGCGATACATCTTCGTAATTTACGAACCTTTGGCGGGGCTTGTAAGCGGACCCGCAATAGATTAAGGATGCCCTAGAACTAGTCCAAGATGAGCTGAGTCATCCGGATACCCGTGTCGCAACAGTCTACGATACGTATGGTAAAATCGAAAGTCAAGTTATGACAGGACGAAGAATCAATCTTGTCTGTCGTTCGGCCGTCACTCTATCCAACGATTAACTTACGCCAACCTTCTTGACGATGCGCAGAAGATCTCGGAGGCTGGTTCACGCTTGCGAGCACGAAGTAACTTGGGCACTTCAGTCTGCTTGTCTTTCTTGTGCTGATGATCCACCAGTATGGTTACCTGCTGGTGATGTATGGGATGATAAAGTAGTGTGCCTAGTCTGATCATCATGAGCGGAATGCTGCAACGAGCATCGAGAAACCAAAATTACACGTCCGACAGTTGGGAACGTAACATTGAATCCTTGATTGTTTACACATACAAAACAATCTCTGATGAGTACCCGGTCACCTTTTAGCTAAGTCTTTCCCTTTACTGTATCAGCAGCGGTGCTACTGAGCACGGATCTGGAGGACAGATGCCCAGACACATATCGATGACTGATTCAGGATGACCACGAGCTCCCGTCAGCGACACATGCTCACAGAAGCTATCATGATGTGTACGGTACTCTTATGAGGATAGTCAGCATACATTGTAGCAGATGTCATCATCTGGAACCGCTTCAGAAGTTCTTTTGTCACACATGCAAGCCCTGTCGTAAAGTACCCGTGGACACTACCTGTCAGACGCGGACGCTGAAGTAGTCAGTCAGTCAGTGCATCTCCATTCTCTACAAGTGAGTTTCGGTGCGACATATAGCTAAGCCATTGCGGATCGACACACAAATACATCAGGTCTGATCGTCTTAAAAATCTGAGCGCTCCATCTTTTCAGCTCTTTCTGGAAGCTTTATATTGCGGTACTCTCACTATTCTCTGAATCTCAAGCCATGGCAATGTTGGAGAGATGCCCAAACGAAATTTTGCAAGCGATCGCCTCCCACTTGTCGCTTAGCGATGTGTTGAATCTCCGTCTTGTATGTTCAAGCACGGAGGTAGGCATACGGAACTATATAACGATCACTTATTTCCACGCTCTCCGGGTGCGGTTCTCAAAAGCAGGCCTGCACTACCTCGCACGCAAAACACGGTGTCAGTGTCTCATCAAAGGGATGCGATTGATGACCGTTCGGTTCTACCAGATACCATTATATCATTTAGACCACTTGGACTCATCTAGGCTCAAAAGACTTCACCGAGATTTTATTGCATCCTCATGGCATGATAGCGAGCCTCAGGCAGCAAACATTATGCGGAAGTTGAATCAATGGGGTCTATATAGATCATTCTACAAGGCTCAACGACGGATGCTTGAGCAAGCCAGAGATTTGAGGCTCCTGCAGGAGGTGATGACCAACTTAAGGACATGTGGAGTGATGTTGAATATCGAGTACGAGGCGACGAATGATTTTGATCAGTCCTCTTATGTAGAAGGCATCTCCGATCTTCTAAAGTTGATGCATGCATCGAACGTACCCGAGGTCTCGCAGTTTGCACGCCTCTGCCACATGGTCGCCGATACCGGCATGACTTCTGACATGCTATCGATCAAGCGAGTAGATGGAATGTTGCTTCGAGTTGACCAGCCGAGCCTAGTCTTCGGCTAAGGTAGCACGGCATCCACCACACAAGTCTTACACTCCAATCGAAGCAGATCTCCGACTGTTCAGGGTTGCAACCACTATGCCAGACGCTGTGGTTCAGGAAAGCAGGTGAATCACCGGATATGCAGATCTCTAGATTCAACGACAATTCTGAGCTCGTCTACCTCCGTGTCTTTAGTACTATTTGCAGGGGCGTGATGACAATACCTTGATTCCCTCAGTTGGATGACTGTACCACAATAAACGGTTCGTAATATATCGTGGTGGTAATAAAGAACAATTGTGACGCCGTGAACATGAATTGATCCTGCGCCCCTGCTCAGACCATCTAGATACATGGACTTAATTTCTCTCTCCAATGACAGATTCGAGTAGTACTATCAAGTTCTTGACTTTTTCCTGTGAGGCTGGTCATGTTCCAGGCTAAGAACCTCATCGCGACCTAACCGTTTCCTTTTTGGAGAGTTCTGGTAGCTTATGTCGTTAGCATGATAATTGCAGCGAGCACGACAACTGTACGTACCGCTTCTAGAACACAGGAAGCATAGTGCGTCCACCAACAAGGATCTAGCAGTTCGATGGCTCCGTAGTCATTCTTACAATTGTAACATTGGCATCTATTGCAACAATACTGAAGAATATACCACAATATCTCTCCCCAAACTCGAACTATGGGGATGAAATTCTCTCGCTGAACAATCTGCACTCCTAGTTAGCATATGCCTATGGAAGATGTAAGACAATCTGGGAAGTACTTACATCGTCTCTCTCTCCAGTGACCATGTTTGAGCGGAGATCTTTATGCACAGCCTGGAACTTAGTCAGCCGGAATCCACAGTTGGTTTACTAAGGAGGCTCTATCACCTTCATCTTTCTGTTTCCGGATACAGAGACAATCAAAATAAAGTCGGACGCCCGGAGTACGCAATGCCAAACTCCAGCATTTTGATAAGGAAGGATGTATACGACCTTCTTTTGGCCCAAGTCTGCTGCAGCAATTCGCTCTCTGCATAGTTGTTCAGCCTTGGCAGCAAGCTCTGCATTCTCTTGCTCAATGTCGATGTCTGATCGTCGGTTCGATCCTTGCGCCACGCTGATCTCTTTCTCTCCTACCTTCTCATTCGCATCCTCAATTTCCAGGACTCGAATCTTGGGGCCGCACGTGGTGAGTTGGGCTAATGTATCAAACAGCTTTGACGCACTTTCATTAAACAGCTTTGACGCACTCTCGCCAACCTTAGTATCTTGTGCCGAGGAAGCTTCGGGTCTGTGCGTTGTGCGAAGATGTTGGAGCGTTTTTGCTTCTGCGACAGCAGGCGTGGGATCTCTTTCCTCGGCCTCATCCTTTAGACTGAGCCGCTTCTCAAGAAGAAGGGCGTTCAGAGGGGGTTCTTTCAGGCGCCTTTTCACTTTTTTCAACCAGACATTGCATCTGTTTCTCATGCTTGGACAGAACTTAAGCAAGACGTCCAAGTAATCGCTGCTTGGCTCGCTTATGCTAATAAAGCTTCAGCCATATCAAAGATATTGACAAGTATCGCGATTACTTACCACGCACTGAGAGCCTCATGAGACACTTCGAGTATGCCTGCGCTGAATTGGTCACACAGAGTTTTCCATTTTCCCCCTTCACTTTTCCAAGATCGGACCTGCTCTTCATCTAGCTCAGGATTTTTGGTTTTGCCAATCCACTCTCTTATGGCCATAGTCGGAAATTTGACGCCTGCGGTAGATTTTCCACTATGACCTAGTTCTTTTCTGATGTCCTCAATCTCATAGTACAATGCCACCTTACAGTATCGAGACCTGATGTCGGCCCCAGCAGTTTGCTTTGCAGTCTGCTGCAGGACTTCTAGTACACACTGCTGACAAGTCTTCACCGTATCATTTTGTGTGCTTGAACCTCCATAATTTTCTGGGACAAGTAGCCGTTTTGTCAAATTCGAATTCTCCAGAGACATTGCGCCATCGTGATATCGAAAGAGGGACTCATCAGATAACTTGTTGTCAAATCGATATTTGAGCAATTTCTCCAATTCACTGCCTCTAAGCCGATCCATATCTGCTGGGCGGAGTTTCTCCAGAAACGATCCAGGGTCACGTTTCATCAAGCTGATATTTTCTTGTCTGGCAAGAAATCCGAGGTGAAGATCTCGACTTAGGCTTCTTCTGGAGAACTTTTCTTCTTCGCTTCCCGGGGTTGGACCGCAAAGCCTAAGATGGGTGTCCGAGTCGCAGGCTTTGACGCTTGTGGAGCTAGGTATAGGTCTATCTTCTTCATGCGTGTCGTGCAAAGAGATAATGTGATTGATCTTCGCTGCACCGGGTATTCGAGGAGTTGCTCTTCCTCGATTCGACGATTTTCGGGATTTCGGCGGACCATACGAGGCTAGAGCATTACAGAACCATCCCAGCGATCCGCAACTCAGTAATATCTCAGACAGCGGCTGTGGCATCTGCTGAAGTAGGTCTTCTTTCTCAAGCTGATCGTCCGCGTGAACTAAAGAGCCCAATATACTTTGCAACTTTGTGATGTTGTCCTGCTGCAAGACTATTGTCTGACTTTCTGACATCTCGAAAAACTCATTACGGGGGGATGGAAGCTGTCTGCAAGGATGCTAGAGTCAGCACTAAATTGGAGAGATAGGAAGATTGTGTTGCTCGTCTCTACGCTGCTTTTGAAGGAAACTGTGAATGATAACGTATCCGAGACCTTCCGATCACGCTGAAGCTCTAGCTTAGAAGTGCGGTGACTTGGATGATGACGATCTCACCAACGGACTGCTACCAAACAGAATCGACCAGATCAGATAAGAATGACAGAAGTATGAAAGAAAAAATCGGTAACCAATTTTAGCAATGACTTGAAGCATACTAAAGGCTCGGGGTAGCTGTATAGCACCGCATGATGAGAGAGACCACTTCCCGAAATTTCAATCGTGGAATTGTCACAGCAGAGGAACTTCTCTTGCCCTCTGATGCCGATACTGGCATGCAACGCATCAAGAGACATCGAGGGTGAATGACCGGAGAGACATTCAGCAATGTCTGCAGAGACAGATCTCGACTCTTGATCACCACACGGATGCCTGAACTCGATCCATACGCTTATTACAATCCTACAAAAGGGTGATTAATGATATGTAAGCGAAGTGTGCCTCAGGATCTGATTACTGTCAAAGAATGCTCCCCGATGACCCACCTCGCAAGGGATGCCGAAATCATAGTAAATCAGTCTGGCGGTTGTGGACAGTGTGAACTGACACTCCACAGACCTTCTTTTCTCGAGATAACCCGCAGGTCTGGGGTATCCATGACTCTATGGATCTCGCTTACGCCAGCTGTAATATTACGGTATTGAATGGACGCTCGGACCTCCATATTTGCACCCCTGGTCCCTATCATAGCTGCAGCTTTGCCCTGCACAACAGACAGATGGGTGTCTGATCACTGTTTCCACATTGGCAGTATCACGTGCCTAGCATTGTCTGAGAACTGATGGTCCGCATTCTTTAAGAAAGATATAAGATGCAAGCTCACCTCGAGCTGTGGGCATCGACCCTAGCCGTCGCCAATCTTAGTCTCGCGCAGAGTGTTGCGGATTATGCTTATGTGAGCAACGTAGAGGCAGGCTCTCGGTTCCAAACTATTAGTCGAGCATCTCTGACTAAGCAGGCTTAGGTAGTCGCGTCGGGTAAGTATTCTGAGAGCATCCGTAGACATCGGGACTAACAGTGACAACAGTAGCAAAACATAGAAAAAAAACATCTATCAGAAAGCGAACCCCATCGTTTTTCGTTCTATCACGGCCAGCCCTGAGGATACGAGCTCCTGAGTCTCGTCCTGAAAGGGATACCGCTGCAGAGAAACTGTCATGGAGCTTACGAGACAAGCTTTGTAGAAGCTCCGCTGTATTATCAGAGACATTGTCAGCGAGATACATCTGTGTAACCCATACTCCAAACTCGAACTACCTGAAACAAGCCCACATCTAGCGCGAGTATGATTCGAATGTTGCAATATGAAGTAACAGTATCGTTGCACCCAACCATTTGACATGAGAGATCAACAAGAGGATGATACTGGTGGAAGTCGCTTTCTGGATCTTCTTTGTTGAGACCGCAGCATCGCACTTGGAGGGGATGACGTCGCGAACCCCGATAACGTGCAAGCGAGGATGACACAAGCCAATTATCTTGACACGATACAATCAATAGAAGACTTACTATCTACCTTGTCACAGGAGAGCAGCAGAGCTGCTGGGCCATCACATCATGTGTTGAGCATCACTAATGAGTTCTGGACATATAATGTCTAGACTTCGCCCTCTCCCACACTTGAGTCATACCTTATACACTTCGTAGCATCACGTTCAATTCCGTATCTCCTCGCATGCGGTGTCCAAAAACCATCGAACTCTCCAAGTGGGGGGGGAAAGTCGTTTTCTTTGGCCGTTGGTTCAAAAGCCATACTTCGAAACGACCCCAGCACAAGTACAGAAAGCTGGCCTAGGTAGCTACTATTTATATCGATAGTCACAGTACGTCAGTTTGTATTAACGGCAGGAGCCATCGATACCCTCTCGAGTACATAGATCGACAAAAGGCTACAGCGCCTCGGCTCGGAAGAAGATATGCCCAACACTGCCAGATAGATAGAAATTCCTGCATGCCAGTCATTGCAAGAATCCCACAACATCCGCAAGTGCTGTGCCACATGGTAGGGAAGATCAAGTGGCTTTTTCTTCCAATAGCCATAACCCTATCCCAAACATTGGCATACTCTTGCTAGCCTGTAAACATACCACCACGCTTGTGCGTGTTGGGATAGTGTCATCAATCCAGATTGCACACCCTTTGAGCCTTGCTTACAACGATATACGAGCATAAATTACAGGATACGCAAGAATCAACAGGTATGCGGTACCAGATCTTCCGAGGTATTCTAGATAGTCAAGACTAGGAGGCTGTTCGGTTTCTTGTTGGAATACCAAGCTACATATCCATATCTCTGTCGATACCAGGTATATAGACTCTCGAAATTATGAATACAACCAATCAAGCAATCTGAAAAACAGTATATAACAATCAAACGACTAGAGCTTATCACAAATGGCCATCACGTTTGTTCTCAGACATACTTAGTGCCGCATACTAGACGTTTCCGACTGACTAGCGAATCGATGTGGCCATTCCACTTCGAAAGTTGTTTGTGTGATATCGACCAGGTTGTTGCTCATTCTCAACGATGTACACTTTCAGCTCTTCGTTTCTTCTCTCTTGCGTCTTTGTACTATTATATCTTCCCAATGCGCCTGAACGAATGTCTGCAAACTTGTCTCCAGACATAACTGGATCTCATATTGGTGGCCATTTTGTTAGTTCTATCATAAGGCGAGCTTTTAGCTCTTGTTGCGCTGTCTGATAACAAAGAGATAATTCACCTCGATGCACTTGCAAGCTGTGTCTTGTGTGTTGCAGGCATTGCGCCTTTCGCAAAGACTCGTATACTGTAAGGATCAGAAGGACGGTCTCATTTGGTTCTCTTTCTCTCTCTCTTTCTATGTGACCTCAGAATACCCTCTCGTCATTATGTATGAACAACATATCGAGAGATGGGTAATAGAGTCCAGAGCTTGACTGACTCCTTCAGTCCCGAGAAGTAAGCTGATATTTAAAAGTAGCTCATCCCTTCGTAATGGCATATTAGGAGGTCGGGAGCAACGTGTTACATTCTCTTGCAACCAAAGATCGTTTTGCTCGACGGGTTTCCCAGTGAGCTTGACTCTATTTTTGGAGCTGATTTCTTGAGCTTGGTAGCAGTAGCTTACGTGCCTGCCTTGCTTGAACTATCATTGTCAAGGAGCGTGCCATTGGTCTACGGAGAATCCCTCCGTTCGTGGTATCCAAGTCTCTCACCGATCTGCCCTTTCTCTTTCTCAAATTCAACCTTGGCGCTGCTTCATAAATTCCTGCTTCGATGTCACAGCAATACTCGATCAATGTCATGAGGCTGTTTCTGGACCTGGGCGCGGTCAAAAGCTTTCTCTTCTCCACTTCATCTCTCGCCATCAATCAATTCCGTCGATACTCTTGTCGTTATGGCTCTTCCGATCGTCTCTGAATGTTATTAGACAATTAACTCGTACCTCCAGCAAGTCTTGCGTGATATGCTGTGTTAAACACAAGGCGTGTCATAAATCGCGCAGGGCCACCTGAGGCTACATGCAGGAACAGAGCTGTCTTGTGTGTCTCTATCAAGCTCGATAACTTAACAAGTAAGCCTCGGATCCGGCAGACTGTAGGCACATATTTCATTACACAGAACGAGCATGTGACCTGTTTCTAGATGTTCTAATCCAAGTGGAGCCGTCCAGAGTATTAATAGTACATGAATAGGACTATATGACAGCTCTGTTATGAAGTCTCTTTGACCTCCACGTAGTAAATTTGACACAACAAGTCTTCCTCGCAAGCTATGTCGTCGTTGGTGATTTGTCCTAACGAGCTCTTGGAAGCCATCGCCATCTATTTACCGCTCAACGACCTGCTTGCCCTCCGTGCTACATGTCCACGTATAGAGGAAAGTATACGCAGTCTCATCAGGCGCGAGCACTTTACCGTGCACGAAGTGGCTTTCTCAGAAGACGGTCTCGTTCGTCTTCTACGCAGAACACAGTGCCAACGGTTTCTGAAAGGAACACAAGCGATGACCATCAGATTCCAACAGGCACCACTTTTTTATCTGGACGAACTAAAGTCGTCTGTGTTGAAACGCCTCTATCAAGCTTTTCTCGCATCCCCCTGGCGCGAGAGCGGGCCGCTACCGGCGATGGTCGTGCGCAGAGTTGAGCAATGGGAACTCTACACAGAATTCTTCAAAGCACAACGACGCTTCCTTGAAGAGTATATCGATCTGCGCCTCCTCGAAGACATCATGAGCAACATTTGTGATGGAGTCGCGACTGTAAATGTCGAGTACGAGGAGGCCACCGAATTCGCCCCAATCATGTGCGGAGACGAGCTTTACGAACTCTTTGCTGCCATAAACGCAATCGACATGCCAAGGGTCTCGCAATCTACACGGCTGTGTGACATGGTCCAGAAGGCCGGCAAAGTGGTGGGATTGGTACGGATAAATTAGTTAGTGACAGGTCTTCCTTACATGTATGGAGTCGAATGGAGATGTAAGCCGTCTCGAGAGGCCGGTGAGCGGCTTCTATTCGCCGCAGTCATGATTTTCGTGACGTTCCAGGATAGTTTACAGTGCATGACAGCATGCCCAGTGTTTTGATATTCCTACAGTACAAGGGCCTGCTTGAGAGTTTCCTTGCAAGGAACGAGCCAGATCGCTCATCCCACCCCTCCCCTTAGGCGTCCCAGACGCTATCGAATGAAGTTCTGAGCACTTGCACTCGTTTTCTTCCATCATACGTACCTCTCCGCTGCCATAGAACAACCACCTAGCCTCTGACAAGATTCATGTTTTTGGATGAGTGGACTTTCTGTGAGCATGGGTGTCCCTGTACTAAACATTATGTCTTGGATGATTCTTTAGTCACCACGGTCCGGGAAATCGGTGGTCGTATCCATCCCGAGGCATACCAGCAGCGCTTTTATCCTCCCTCAACCCAATGCCTACACGCGATACAAAATCAGCAAAAGTCAAGCAAATATGGCTGAGTCTCAAACGTGGTTGTCAATGCGCACGAGTCAGAGGCCATGCATAAAAAGGCGGATAAGATCCTAGAGATCAGTTTTCTTGACCGTGTCCCTCGGTTGTCGCATCGGAGTTTGACGGAACAGACGTATGGCAAAGACCTTTACTTGATCTTTGTGGTTTTCTTCTGGACAAATATGGAAGCTAGGTGACTATGCTTCTCACCTTGCCTTGCTCTGCCTTGCTTTGCGCTACCTTGCCTCGCCCTGCACGAAGGTCAGAATTGCGCAAACAGCCTTGCCAAATATTCATCAAAGGAGTATCTTTTTTCTATCTCCTGTTTGCTGATTGCCACTAAGACACCCATCCTAGTTCTCTCTCCGATCGACCCATATGCCGTCTTAAGATGTCTGCATATCAATATCCGCTCTTGCGTCTCCGCTGCAAGCCCCTGTCTGCCGTCTCTACTCTTGTGTGTAAACTGCCTCGATACTGCCGTAGACCTTGTCATCGATCCTCTGGTCGAACGTCAGGTCCATCAAGAGTCATTCCAGACTTCCAATCCAAACGGTAGTACGTCTGGCCGTGTGCGACTTGTCTCTAGAAATGCATTCTGGGGATCTCGTCCAGCTCCGTACTCAATGTGCAGAGGACGTGCGTCTCATGAATGGGCTTATATCCCTGGGGAGGCACCTCCGCATCACCGACAATGATCTCAATGCTACGTTCGGATCCAAATTCTTCGCCTGGCCAGAATTTTCTCTGAGGTCGAGCAAGGTAGGTTCGTCACTTGGCATGCCTTGCCCCCGCACCACGTACCATTGCATCTGGTTGTCTGCTCTGAGCTCTTTGATGATACGGTCGACGAACTTGTTCTTGAGTAAATGGATCGAAGGATCTCATGATACGCTGCAGATCACTCCGTAATGACGTCTCACTTTTCTGCTGACCACAAGGTCTCTTTCGAGCCCTGCAAATACCGCGCCTCTGATCACCGCAGTCCAGAAATTTTCAGGTTGCATATGTCCGCAAAGCGAGACTTCAAGCATTGATTCTTGAAAAAGGTGACGACGAAGGATGTTGGAGGAGAGGTGAGAAGGTGGGGTCCGAGTGGCTGAACACGGAAGGCGGATGTTACGTGCAGAGCACAGGAGAGCGAGGTGAGCGAGCGGCCGCTGGTGAAAGCGACTTTGAAATCCTGCTTCTAGTTGAGGAACGACGTAGCTCTTTGTGAACAGAACCACTTGTCGGCATGTTGATAATCTCGAAGAGCTGGTTCCTCTCGCAACACGGAACGAGTTGCTAGCTTTGCGTCGAGTGCTTCTCCTCACGACCGGATTCTGCATACTTCACTGAGCTGTCCACTGAACTCACAAACTTTGCAGCCGTCACAAGCCTGTAGACGAAACATCCCACTCTTATAATCTTATAAGTATCCCGCGCGTCACGCCGGTGGCTTGTCTACCTCGTGGCGTCTTTTTCCTACCGACTTATCAAACTAGGCTCGATCGCGAGCATGCCGCCCCGCTACTCTAGTCTCTTCGACAGATTCAGCCAGGCAGCCCAGTCTAGCGACTCCGACACTCGGGCAGAGCGGCCTTGGTACGGTCTGTGCGAGGAGACGGACTATTGACTAAGAGCTGACATGCGTATAGACAAAGCGGCGTCCAGGACGAACAGCTGCAGCTGCAGGGCGACCGGCTCGAGACGGCTTGCGCAGACATGGCAGCGTACACGGATCACCTCGAAATAGCGCTCGAGGTAGAGAAGAAAGCAAGATACGAATTGCAGCAGACTTGTATGAACAGTCGCCAGAGTAAGACGCTCCTCAAAGACAGCATTAGGCAGAAGAAGGTCGAAACGCAACGACTCCGAAGCGAAGTCAGACGGAAAGACGCCGAGATCGAGCAGGCCCGAGAAGAGATCCTGCGATACAAGATAGCCATCTCGAAGTCCAGCAAGGTCAACAAACAGACGTCTGATACATCCATACAGGCAGACATGGACGCCTTGTTTCTTTTCATCAGGCACTGGGCTTTGGACGTGGTCCGTAAAGAGCAGCTCGGTACGTCTGGCCCAGAAAAACAACCCACCTTTGCGTTGATCTTTGACCATTGGTGGCTGACGCGCTGTACTTCGAGCTTATAGAACTGGACTCTGAGCCTGAGTATGCCAGCTGGCTCCTCACGGTGATTCCCCATCTCAAGGACAAGCCGTCGGGTCTTCAAGTTAACGCTCTCGTTATTGGACTGTCTGCGGTACTGGTAGAATTCTTGGACGAGGGCCATATGTTCGGGTATACATCTAGTGGTAATGTCGCCAAAGCCACCGATCTGCACATGTTTTTGAGAGGTAGGTAATCGCAGGTCGCTGTAGTGGCGGTCGCCCGCGACTAATGGCTCTCTTAGACATCAAAGCCACTTGGCAACAGAAGAAGCAGTGGAAATTTTTGATTCACGAGATCCTTGAGCAAGACGATACTTCAGCAAAACAAGTCTGGAGAAATGGTCTTCAAAACTTGCAGCAAGCCCATGAGCTCAGAAGCCACCGCAAGCTTGAGAAAAGCCATGCAGCCCCGCATGAAAGCCCTCCGAGCGCTGGCGCTCCAGGAGGCTGAGTATTGTCTGGAGCCGAACTCCTTCCCGTGCAAAGGTAGAACATATTTCTTGGACAAAACCACCATGGAAGACGTCAACGGACGCACCATGGGAGATATTGACGAAGGCGATGACCCTGTGTTCGAGACGATCTGGTTTCCTGCCCTGATCAAGAGAAACACCCCAGAGGGCGGCGAGAACGCAAGTCTGGCGTTAATGGACGGCGAGAACGTAAGGCTGGAATTAATGCCAAGAATAAAAAATCTCACTGACCAGCGCTCAGACAGAATGGTCAGTGGTCAGCAAGGCAAAAGTACAAGCGGCTGTCTGATCAATCACTACAAGACAAAGCACGAGGTGTGTGAAAGGGCGTGTGATCTGCGGCACACGAGTACGCAAAATACTGCAATCAAGACGAGGTCATGGCACGGGAATGCAGCTTTGGTTCCTTCTCTTTTCCTTCTCATACGCCAGACATTTAAGGTCGGGGCCGGCCGTCTGGGCGCGCTTTGGCCGCTCGCTAGTGTTGCAGCTCGCAGGACAGAGCGGGTTACAGGGACACAGAAAGCTAGCACTTCTGTACTCGATCCAAGCCGAATTGGATTCACATCTGCACTTGGACGCTATTGTCTCGGACATACGTATCAGCCGCTTCGGTGCTCGCAGCCACTTAGCAGGCGGCCATTGCTAGCTGGTCTTACCTCGGCGGCACTTTCCAGAGCCGGTCATGACACGAGTGTGAGAGGATGGCCCGCCAGAGGTGCGAGACTTGGAAGCGGTGGACGTACAGAACAGCGGAACGAGATCGAAGTCAATCAGGGATCGGTCGCTACCAACTCCAAAAACTATGGAGGAGACGACGCAGGAGCGAGTCCCGATGTGCTCAGAAAGCATCTGAAACGAAGACGTGATTATGTCGAAAGCTGCGGTACGAATAGAGGAGGAGCATGCGGGACGAAGCTCGAACAGAAGCAGCGTCCGGGCTGTGACCGCCGGCGTCTGTCGGTGCCTGCCGAAGCGCTTGGCACGCAGAGCGTACGAGACAGATAATTGATTGCATATCAATCATGTAACAAGGTGTGGCTGCCACGGCCTGATTACTTTTTTGATCACAATTCCCATCGACAGTTCTACAGACACAGATTGGTGAGTTGACGTCATTGCGTCAGTCGACAAATGCAGACTTGTCCCGCTTGCGTCTGGAGGAATGATGTGGGGGCGCTCTATGTCTTGGCGTCAGGACACCTTTCACATCATCGATCTGGCCGTGGTAGATTGCCATTGACGTTCTTGCTCTGTGCCTCGTCATTCCCATTGAACTCTTCGGCTTTGTGAGATACGAAGACTCATACTTGACGTGGTTGCTATCCACGTGTTTCAGGAAGCTAACAAGACGCTTGGCACATCTTCGAAAGACTTGGGGTCGTTCCTGATGAATAGGCAAACCGGGTAGTTACGTTGTTGTCACATCACGCATACCAGAAGGCGACAGCCCCGACACATGCATTTTTCCAGACCGCAGGGTACTCTGTTCGCAATGAAAAGACAAGCGTATGCGCGACGAATGTGATTTGAGGATCAGATCCCTGGCAGAAAATGTGGCGGCGATCGCGGGCAGGGTCATCCAGGCGATCAGGCCTCGGGGTCTGTCATTGCCAAAAGAACTTGATTTTCTGAAGTAATTAATACTCCATGTTGCGCCCGTGTAGTGCCGTTTCTCTCTCTCTCTCTCTCTCTCTCTCTCTCTCTGACGATGTACGACACGTAGCGTGTTGAGTGGTTTGCAAGACTTTTGTTCGTGCCTTATACAACCCGTCGAAACGCGATTGCAAGGTGTGGGGATGTGTCGAGGCCGCGACGCTTGGTCGCAAGGCCGACAGCTCCACACTTCGACCGACATTCACAATCGCGCCCGTACCTTTCTTAAGCTGCAATCTGGGCGTCCTCGACGCTCTTCGCAGCTCGGCTGGCCAGATCTGGAAAGCAGCCCTAGAAACAACCATCACGCGTTTCTATCTTGACAAAGCACACTTGCACTCTGTGTTTTGGACCCATCTTGTGTTAATAGACGAGGGTTTAAGACGTCCGCCTACATAGGTCTACTGCAGTCTCTCTTCGTGTTGCCGGTCTCTTGCAGCATCCAAAGTTCTCACTGTCAAGTCAGTCTCCGATCGTGGAGTACACGCAGCAGAACATGTGGGGACAGATACGGGCAGGGTTATATCGGCCACCAAGCCGACAGGTCTTGTCATTGTGTCAATCTGTTATTGCGCCACCGGAGCTACAGTTCTTGGCGGCTTGTGTACATATTTGTGCCGTGCGCCAGTAGCCGTGGCCCTCAGGACTAAATCTCTCGTTCCTCGAGACACTCGCACGAGCTTGCGAGTGGTTGGAGTTTACGAAAGCCACGGCTAGTTAGAATCCAAGTCCATTTGCCAATTACAGTGAGGCCGTGCTAGAGTAAGTAATGGCCGCTTTGGTGACTGGTAGATGTTAACACTGCGTACGATGATCAGGAAATTAGATTCCCCTTGTCGATCACGGCCACGTGGACAAATATCGTAGGAGCCTGCCAAACCATGCCGTCCAGATCTGTTAGAGCGTGTCTATATTGTGCGTGCACAGACCCCGTGAACGTTTAGGGGGCCCACTTTTCGTTCTTGCAAAATCATGCTACAGTCCGGTGGAAATCACTACCCACGGCTCCTGCACTTTCCACCGTGAGTGGAGTTTCGCGGGCGGGCGGCCTTGCATTTACTCATTTGTCTAAGGAGATCAATGGAAATACCGGCACGCCGGTAAATTCTCAATCAAAGCAAGAAGAACACTAGTTGCTCGTGAGCTGTTCCAGGTTTTCAGAAGAACAATCGATCAATGCAACAATAATGACGCCCTGCCTGAACATGCAGGAGCCGTCTACGTTCCTTGGTACCGTCACTTACAGGTCAGCCTAGCTAGCCTCACGTATTTTATTCCCGACTCTTGCATCGATAATTTATTACCTCTTGTCCAGACAAACCATCACTCATACTGTTAAGTAGGCTCGTGCGGGCAACACTGTGCAATGAGATGTCGATGTATCTGGAAAGCACAACTGTGCCTGTTCGCCGGATGCAGATCGGCTCTCGTTGCTGCGCGGGGTTGATTGCTCGTCTACACCACGTGTTCGCGCCGCACTGCGACTGCACACAATCGTGCCTGCAATGCACGATCCGGCCTCGACGGCTGGCTAACATAGATTAGCGGTCGGTGGTTGATGAGATAGAGCTTGGTAGATTGTGGCACCTGTGGATTGAGATGGAGGCTGGTGGGAGCAGAAGGATTGTAATTGCGTACGTGTCAATCTCGCGCTCTCGGCCTTAGGTTGCGTTGCGTTCGTCCACTCGCCGGGCGGCGCCTCTGATTCAGGGCCCTCAGGTGTTTGACGCCCGCCTCGCAGCGGCAAGGACGGGAAAGCCGCAGGGACAACTGGGCGCGTGGACGCTACGACTATAGAGATGGCAACTAGTGGGCAGCTGAAACCGACTCCGCTGCCGATCTTGACCATCGCAAGCTCATTGAGAAGTGACAGTCGTAGCGATCTACTCTTCTCGAGGCAACCAGAAAGGCACAGAGCCCGGCAATGATCCGAGCGCACAACTAGCGGGCAAGAGAGAGCAACGCCCCCCCGCAGGATGAATGGATGAATAGATGGATGGCTCACGCTTCATCTCGATTCTCGGCCAACGACCGACGCCGAGTCGCGGTTAGTGAGCT
>RZIQ01000021.1:0-43764 GCA_003992365.1 Aureobasidium sp. P6
AGCAGCAGCAGCAGCAGCAGCAGCAGCAAGCGGCGTCTCCAAAGCAGCTCCATCCATCTACTCCCGTACACCATCACTTCCTGTCGTCGTCGTCGTCGTTGACTTGTCTTGATTGCAGACCCCTCCATTTCTCTGCAATCTCGTCCGTTCGCTCTTCCGCCTTTGCCTCGTCTCCTCGCCCACCATGGCCGACCGCTACTCGTTCTCGCTCACCACCTTCTCCCCCAGGTACCCATCCTCGATCTTGTCTGCGCATTCCTCTGGCTAACCATGTCACAGCGGAAAGCTGGTCCAGATCGGTATGCCCTGAATCCCCTCGGCTGTCAAGCGTCCTCGCTCATTTCCTCTCAGAATACGCCCTCAACGCCGTCAACCAAGGTGTCACCGCCCTGGGCATCAAAGGTGAGCACACACACCACTTCTCTTGCCTCGACGACCTCCCACAATGACTCTCAATCACAGCTACCAACGGCATCGTCCTCGCAACCGAAAAGAAGTCATCCTCGCCTCTCATCGACGCCGCCTCTGGAAGCAAGATCTCCCTCATCACCCCCAACATCGGCACCGTCTACGCAGGCATGGGTCCCGACTACCGCATCCTCGTCGACAAGGCCCGCAAGGTCTCGCACACAAACTACAAGCGCGTCTATAATGAATACCCTCCCACAAGAATCCTGGTCCAGGACGTCGCTCGTGTCATGCAAGAGGCCACCCAGTCTGGTGGCGTGCGGCCGTATGGCGTCAGTTTGTTGGTTGCAGGATGGGATGATGGCATCGAGCCCGAGACTGAGGCCGCTGATGCTGGCGATGATGCTGAAAAGAAGGCTATCAAGGGAAAGACTGGTGGTATCCTCAAGGGCGGGCCTTCACTGTACCAAGTCGATCCCAGCGGTTCATACTTTCCGTGGAAGGCCACTGCCATCGGAAAGAGCGCCACTTCGGCAAAGACTTTCTTGGAAAAGCGCTACACAGACGGCCTCGAGTTGGAAGACGCCATCCACATTGCTCTCCTCACCCTCAAGGAGACGATTGAGGGCGAGATGAACGGTGACACGATCGAGATTGGTATTGTCGGTGCTCCTGCCGACCATTTGCTCGGCGTCGAAGGTGTTGAGGGTGCCCAAGGTCCTCGTTTCAGAAAGCTCACGTCGCAAGAGATTGAGGATTACCTGACGAGTTTGTAGACGGTCCGCATTCTGGGGACGTGGCGTTTTTTTTTTCTATCAAGCATGACGAGGCACGGCTCTGTATACTAACAATGGGCTGCGCATCTGCCGGCCGAAATGACATTTACTTCTTGTCACCTTTCTACATTGATTTCCAGCTCGACATGTCATGTTCTCTTGGCCACTGACTACAAGCATCACATCAGCAGAAAGAAGCCGAAAATACACATTCTGACTTGGCTCGGGTTAAGAAGACTTGGTACAACACATATCTTGCGCCAAAACATGTACGTTGATTTACAATTCACAACTCGTGGTCCAACATGACATTAATCCCAAAGGCTCTGCCAATCCAAGTGATAATAATAACACCACCAAAGCATCATCCAACAGGGACTCTTTCCCCCTCTTTACTGCAAATCCAAGACAACCCTTCCTTGAATCTTGCCCTCATTCATCTCCTCAAAAATCGACGTCAAATCCTCCATCTTTGCCTTGCGGAAATGCGTCTTGATGATGCCCCTCGCAGCCAGATCCAACGTCTCGATCGCCTCTCTCCTGTTGCCCACGGCAGACCCGACGACCTTTTGCTCTTTGGCGACCATGACTTGGGGGAAACACGTGGCTATTGGCTTCAACTCCCCCTCGGGCAGACCGACACACACCAACGTGCCTCCGAACTTGAGAAGCTGCATTCCAGAAGCGTAGGCGGCGTTTGCGGCGGTGAGGACCAGCACGGCTTGAGCGCCCAGGCCGGCGGTCAAGGCTTGCACGTCTGCGGCCACGTCTTTGGAGGCGGTGTGGTCGATAAAGTGTTCGGCGCCCGAGGCGAGGACGAGGTCTTTTTTGCTGCCGTGGTCGATGCCGATGATGCGCATGCCCATGCCGCGGCTGCCCATCTGGGTCGCGATGTGGCCCAGTCCGCCGCCCGCGCCGAGGAGGACCACCCAATCGCCGCTCTGGGCGGTGGACTTGCGGAAGGCGGAGTAGACGGTCACGCCGGCGCACAGCCTGTTTCGCGCTGGATTCAGAATTTTTGCCCCCCGTCTTTCTTGTTCAAGAGAGGAAGAGGATTGGGGGGATGGGTATCAGGACTTACATGGGAGCGGCCTCGGCCGAGTCCAATCCATCAGGGATGGGCGTCACGTAATCCGCCGGCCCGCACACGTACTGCTGATACGTGCCAGGCGTGTAATACCCGCTGACCTTTTGATTGAAACACACGCCGTCGTGGCCGCTCAAACATGCCGGACACCCGCCACAGATGGCGCTGATCCACTTGACACCGACCCTCTGCCCGACCTTGACGGCGGCGTTCTCGGTGCCGGGACCCATGGCGACGATCTTGCCCACGCCTTCGTGGCCGCCGACTTGGCCGGCGGTGGTGGGGTGCGGCAGGGCTTTCCAGCTGTTGGTCATGATGCCCAGGTCCGAGTGGCAGACGCCCGAGTGCGTGAGGTTGATCAAGACCTCGCCGGGGCCCGGGGTGGGCGTGTCCAGCTCGACGACTTTTGTGCTGATGGTGCCCGGGTTGTCGTAGATGATTGCTTTGTATTTGGGAGGGATTTGGGGCGAGTCTGTCATTATTGCGGTGGGGTCGGGTTTTCGTTGAATGTCTAGGGAATTGGGAGAGGTGGTGGTGGTGTGTGTGTGTGTGTGTTGGATGTCTAGGGAATTGGAAGAGGTGGTGTATGTGTTGAAATGTGTGTTTCTTTATAAAGAAAAAGTGAGGTGGTGGTTGGACAAGGTATGGGGTTTGAAAGGAACCGCTGCAGGTAGATAAGCAGGGGCTTTGGAGACTGATCAGCATCCTAGCATGACCAGAAACAGCTATGGATGCATCCTTGACTCCTCACTTTGGCCTTGATACCGAGGCACAATAATACGTGAGTGAGAGATATGCATCGTTGCTCGTGTGTCGATGCCATGGGCCGTGGTGGGGCTAGACGCGGGGTAGAGATGGCTTTCCAACGAGGGGTTTGCGGAGGTGGATAGAGGTCATCCGATGCGATTATGCTTTTCGTTTCGTGACGAGCGGCTTGACGACTTGCAAGTTGTGCATTCAAGCAGCATTCCTGAGCTCTAGATGAGACTGGTCTTTGACTTGCTGCTGGAACTGCTGTGGTTGAGTGTTATGAGGCAGGAAGCGGTTGATTGAGACTATAGGAACATGTCATGTTGGACATGTCTGCTTTCAAGAAGACGGATGCCTAAGTCGAGCTCATGTATGTTCGGCACGTCTCGGTCATACAGTTGTCTACACTCCCCAAGAACAGTGTATTTGCACAATGTACAATGTACTGCAGATGTTCTTGGGCACAGTCACTCGAAGCTGCATGTCGATGGTATATCATATCCGCACAGCGCCGGCAAAGACCCGAAAGGTTTGTCTTGTTTGCAAACTTTGCGGCGTGTCGTATATAAACTCGCCACCCTCTGCACTCTCTTCTCTCCCACCATGAAAGTTACAACCAGTACAATTTGACTTGATCGCTCTATACACCGTGGGCTGTCGAGTTGAACGTCTGGAGAGAAAAATTACCTCGCTATTAAGAAGCGGTGCTCCCTTTCACCTTGGACATCGTCTCCCGTATGCCAGTTACATCTTCTACTGCACCTCTCCTGTCCATCGCATCCTTCGCCATGAATTGATTCCGCGGCGGAGCCACGTGATTGATGGCTTGCGCTGGCCTGGACGTCTGAAAAAAAGACCCTGAACGTCCTCAGTACCCTGTCATCCACTACCTACGGACCTGCATAGTAGGAAGCACATTACTACTCGTTACTCCGTCCTCCTGTGTGTACTACTACCTATGGATTCATCCATCACATCGCTGTCTTCGGACGCACCTGCCAGAAAAGCGTTTCCGTTCTTTGAGCTGCCATCCGAGTTGCGCATCAAGATATACCAATACGTGCTGTTCATCGAACATGGCAAGGGCGTCGTAGACCTGGACTACTACAATGACCGAAGAATTGCGCCTCGGCTGACTTGCTTCCTTGCTTGTCGGCGCATGCACCATGAGGCATATCCTATATTCTACGGCTCGCCACAGCAGCCATTCAGACTGTTCCCGACTGGCGGAAACGTCTACAAGCACAAGAAACCGTTGCTCGAACTCTTGTCGCCAACATACCGGAATGCGATAAACACAATCGAGCTGCGTCTAGGACCAGGCTGGGAAAGAGTGAGTCGAATGCGATACGCTTGCTTGCAAACAAACGTCTGACCGTGTTCTAGGTGCCGAGATGCTGGCGCACTACAGAGTCCCTAGGCCTCGCAGACTGCACATCCTTGCGCACAATCAAAGTCTTTGTACAGATCGATCCTACAGACAAGACCTTCGAAGGGCACCACGGAAAGGGCAACGACAAAAACACATACAAGAATCTCTGTGTTGGCTGGCTACAAGATATCCTCGAACAAGCACCAAGCATCCAAAAGGTGGAGATCGATGCCTGGGAAGGCGTGGAGGTCGTGTCACCCATGCTCAGTGCACTGGCATCAGTGGTCCTCGGCGCTGACAAGAGCTTGACGTGGGGTCCTGAACGGCTAAAGAAGCTGGAGTCAGAACGATTGAGGCAGTTGAGGATAGGCAAGACGTGTGGGATGGACGAGCTGGCAGACATCATGACCTCTATGGTCATCGAGGACCAACAGAGCACATATGGATATTGAGAGCATGAATTGCATATGAGCGAGAGGCGTTATGGCGTAGCATGGCCAGCGATTGAGCATTGGGGTTCAGGTCATCATCTTCATCTTTAGCAGCGGCAGCATCTGAGCAATCAACAAGACTTCATGGTTAATCAATCGATGTTCGGAACGTGAATCAAGTCTCGACGACTTGCCAGCATTCCACAAACGGCCCACCTCAGTCGTATCGTCGAGTCACGGATCGCCTTGTTGACTCGGGATTTGGCCATGGTGTTGGTTGGATACACGGCTGAATATTACAAAGCTGTTGGGCCAAATTTTCTTTCGATCGGGCCCGAGACAAACGGCAAGCGGTGGAGCGTCATAGTGAGGACCGAGCTTCATCGCCACTTACTCGACAGACCGCTTCCCGATGCCTCCAGCTGTCTCATCGTGCTGCATGCCAGTCGAACAATTGCATGACGGCAAAGCTGCTCTGATGGTTGAACGGTTGGTGAGGAAACTGCCACAATTCCCTATGAAACGGCGACGAGTCCCTCGAGTAAGGCAAACAAGAGGAATGTATGATGCAGCAAAGGCCGGAGATAAGTGGTGAAACAACAGCAAACATCTCCGGCCGAAATTCGAAGAGAAGGCAGGCCATCGTATGGAAGAAGAAGGAGCGAAACAGAATTTCTAATCTTTGGTCGTTGCGCGTATTCATATAATAGCATTTTAGGGCTCTCTGCTGCTTTGTCTTTCCTCCTTCCACTCACTTCCTCTCCACATTCCTCAATCCTTTCTGCTCTCTACCACACCACCTCTCCTCACATCACATCACACAAATGTCTACCGAGCAAATTCCCGAAAAGTTCTCTGGCTGGTTGGGCCACGAGCCCGAGGCCGCCAAGGGCAAGATGGTCTGGGGCGAGTTCGAGCCCAAGGTAGGTGGTCCATCTGCCCCTTCAATGCTTTTGCATCCATCTGACCAGACATGACAGACCTTTGAGGAGACCGACGTCGACATCAAGATCTCGCACTGCGGCATCTGCGGCTCCGACATCCACATGCTCAGCTCCGGCTGGGGCCCTACTCCCTACCCTTGCTGCGTCGGTCACGAGATTGTCGGCAAGGCTGTCCGTGTTGGCAAGGAGGTCAAGAACATCAAGGTCGGTGACCGCGTCGGTGTCGGTGCCCAGGCTCAGTCATGCCTCGAGTGCGTCGACTGCAAGAACGGCAACGCCACCTACTGCAAAAAGGCCGTCAACACCTACGGTTCCATCTACCCCAACCAGAAGGACAAGTCGTACGGTGGTTACTCCAACTACAACCGCACTCACGGTGCTTTCGTCGTCAAGATCCCCGAGAAGATTGAGTCTGCCGATGCTGCTCCCATGCTTTGCGGTGGTGTCACTGTCTACTCCCCCCTGAAGCGTAACGGCTGTGGTCCCGGCAAGACTGTTGGTATTGTCGGTGTCGGTGGTCTCGGTCACTTCGGTGTCCTTTTCGCCAAGGCTCTCGGTGCTGACCGCGTCGTCGGTATCTCTCGCAAGAACGACAAGCGTGACGACGTCCTCAAGCTCGGTGCCGACAAGTACATTGCCACTGGTGAGGACAAGGACTGGGCCGCTGAGAACGCCCGCACCCTCGACCTGATCATCTGCACTGTCTCGTCCGAGAAGATGCCCATGACCGAGTACCTCTCCCTCCTCAAGGTCGGCGGTACCTTCATCCAGGTCGGTGCCCCTGACGGTGGTAACCTTCCTCCCATCAACGCCTTCACCCTGATCGCCAACGGCATCAAGGTTGGTGGCTCTCTCATCGGCACTCCCCAGGAGATCGAGGAGATGCTCCAGCTCGCCGCCGACAAGGGCATCAAGCCTTGGATCGAGGTCCGCCCCATGAAGGAGGCCAACCAGGCCATCATCGACTTCGAGAAGGGCCTTCCCCGCTACAGATTCGTCCTTGAGAACTAAACGTCTTTTGAGGGATGTCTGCTTTTTGTTGGAACCAAAAGGGCATTATGAAAAAGCCCATACTTTTACGAAAATACCCCTATAGATTATAGACCGTAGCGTACTACGAATTGCATCTTGCTCTTGAATCATCTAGTCTGTTTTGGTTCACTGTCCGCCCTTGTGCCTTGTGATATTGCAAGAGTGCACAACGTCGATGTCTTGTTGCCATCATGGCCCTTGTGCCCGCCGAAGCGTTGAACGAAACATGGAACAAGGATGGCTGGATGTGACCCACGAGGACAACACATGGATCTCTGTCATTTCTAGCTGTCGCTCACCAGGACAAAAGTCAATCTCCACGATTTCGGCCTAGGATCAGTTACACAAGATGGCAAGGCGTCGTTGCAAAAGACAGCAAAGGCGGCATCAGGGTTGCTCCATCGGCAAACACGACGGGGATAAGATAGCGATAAGAAAACAAACCCCGACGCCACCCTCGCGTCTGCCTGGAAGCGAAACATTCTTTCTCGCCAAAAGAAGTGACTGCGCGTGTCGCAGCACTCTCCTTCACTTGCATTCGACAGCAGGTCGCTCACATCTTGTCGCTTCCACAGAGGTGTCGCCCGCCACTCTTTATCGCTTCCGTCTTTCTAAATAACTTCCTCAAACTCACTCGCCTCTCAAATAACCAACACTTTCCACGCACACATCATGTCTGGCAGACGCAATGGAAACCGCATTCGCGGACCGTCAGTAGCCACCACTGCTCTTTTCACCATTCAGACGGCTGACCCGTGACCCAGTCAATCAGCTTTGACCGACTTCCTTTCCTCTCACAACATCTCAGCACAGCAGATCCGCGATGAACACGAACGCCGCGTACGCGAGGCCGCACAGCAAGCCAATGCTGGTGAGGGTGGCTCCAACGACGTCCCACAGCCAGAAAACCTTGATCCCGACCTAGCAGCCGCAGTCGCCGCAGAAGCCGCCGACGCAGCCGCCGAAAAGACCAGAAAACGAAAGAGAAAGGAAGAGGCGGTGCTCGACAAGATCAAGAAAGCCAAAGGCGCAAAAAAGGGCCAGAAGAAAAAGAAGAAGCCGGCAGGCAGTGACGACGAAGATGACGAGGACTTTGACATCAGCAATGCCATGTACACCAAGTCTGCTCCTCTGCCTGGTCAATTCGAGAACTGCGAGATTTGCAGCAAGCGGTTCACGGTAACGCCCTACAGCAAGACTGGCCCTGAAGGTGGTCTTGTTTGCACACCCTGCGGCAAAGAGCTCGCCAAAGATGGAGACGCAGCAGCTGGAAAGAAGACAAGAAAGCCGCCTGCTGGCAGAAAGAGACGCCAAGTTGAGAGCGAACGTCTGAACGGCGTGGCAGTCGGCGGAGCAAAATCATTGCAGCAACTCTGCATCGAGAAGGTCGCACAGTACCATGAGGATGTCGATGAATTGGGCGAGCTACCGGAATCAGTCATGTTGCGCCTGGCCGAGATCTTCGCGAAGAAGCGCGTCTTGAACCCCAAGACCGTCAAACTTTTCGTGAGGCCCGACTCGGACGCCGTCTGCATTCACGATGCTGCATATCTGGAAGTCGAAGACTACAAGGGCATCTGTGCGGTCGCCCCCAAAGTTCAGAAGCTCATCCTGCGCAATGCTTGTCAGCTCAAGGATGAGGTCCTTGAGTACATGATGGAGAAGTGCGACTCTATCAACTTCATCCAATTCTATGCTGCAAATTTGGTATCCGACGACATGTGGCGCAGGCTATTCCAACGATACGGCAAGCAGCTCAAAGCTGTCAAATTGTCATGGCTTGATGCTTCTTTCAACGATGAGACTGTTGCCGAACTGGTCAAGAACTGCCCGGACCTCGTTCGTCTCAAGCTCAAGCTTTGTCGCAAGCTCACTGAAGAATCGATCATTGCTCTTGCTGGGTTGACTCGTGTTGAGCACCTGTCTCTGCAGACCGGTAACCAGCCATCATGCGAGTCCGTCGTCAACCTCGTCAGGTCTGTCGGTCCAAATTTGCGCACCTTGTCTTTTGAAGACTTTCTTGATCTCGACGATGCCGTCTTAGTTCAGATCAAGGAGTCGTGCAACAAACTTGTGAAGTTCCGTCTACATAGCAACGACGTTGCCAGCGATGCCGCTTACGCAAACCTGTTCAGCAATTGGAAGAACCCACCTCTGACCTTTGCCGACCTCAGCAGCACCCGTGATGTGGACAACAACAATCCTAAAGGGCCTGAAGAAGCTATTGGTCTAGCATCTGCAGGTTTCAAAGCTCTCATGGCTCACTCTGGCCCTGTTCTTCGCACTCTTGACATCGCTTCGTGCCGTCACATCAGTCTGGAGGCCTTTTTGGACGTCTTCGGAAGCGGCACGACATATCCTAATCTTGAAAGCATCAACTTCAGCTTCTGTAGCGCGGTCGACACTTCAATCGTTGCCGGTGTCTTCAAGAGCTGTCCTTCCATCAAAAAGGTCATTGCTTTCGGCTGCTTCGACGTCACCGATGTCGTGGTTCCAAGGGGCATTGCTCTGATCGGTGTTCCAAAGGCTCAGGATGCCATCGAACAGATTGGTACTGGCATCGATGTCGCCGAAGCTCTTGACCGCATGATTGACGTGGGAGCTTGAGCGTGATTTTTTCTTTCTTTCTCCTTTTTATCTCTTTGCTCTTCAGTCATCGTTTTAGCATCAGCATGGAGCTTATGGCGTTTCAGGACTTGCTATAGGTCTTTTACATGAAGCACAAAGCTTGTACTTTACGATTTTATGCTCTTCATCAGAAAAAAGCAATACAGTATTTTTCCATCACGACTCCAAGATGAGATCAATTTCTCATTTTGCTCGTTTTGCAACTATTTCTCTTTCGAGCCGTGACAGCCGTGATGAACGTTTTTCTTTTCGATGATCTTCCACCAACATTTCGAGGATTGCTTTCTCGACCAGCTCCGGATTTGTCCGGGCGGTGGTTTCTGATGCTTGAGAAACCATCGCTCTCGGACAACATACGACAACGATGTCTGTAATATTTCTGCTCTGAAGAAAAACGAAGCTTTGTGTTCCTAATTCTGTTATTTCTTTGACGGCTTTCACAGGGTTGGGTGTTGAGGCGTGATAGATAGATACTAAGTGGCCGCGAACATGTTTGGAGAAAAAGGACCGACAAGCGAACAGCTGCGTCAACAAACTTTGTTCCTGGTGCTGTCGATCAGGGTCACGCCTAACTTCCTTACATCCCGAGTACCTCGCAAGTGCTCTGAAATGATTGCCTCATTCTCCGATGATTTCAAGTATTGCAACATAGCATGCGAACACGGATGACCTTGATCCAGCCGCTGAAATGCGCTTCATGACAAGCTGGACATTTCCTCTTAATAAGGCCGACAAGAGCTCTTCACGTCATTTAAGTCTGCTGTCTCATGACAATCTTCGGATGGGTCGGCTCCGTTATATACGCGTCCGATCACGAATAGAACTAAAAAGAGTCCCCAACCTGTTGGCGGCGAGGTTCGTCATTGGATGCCTTTCTTGGACTTATCTATCACAGTACGTCTAGGTGGTATCACCTTCTTCTTCCTTCAATGTCATCTCTCATAAGCGTGGGTTTCGCGAGTGATTTTGACCATCGTACTTCTTCTTTCCTTCGGGTTGAGCATAGCTTTGATGAGATAGACTGCTCATAAGATCGTAATCATGGATCGGTCATCCGCCGACCGAGGCAATCGCATGCGATCTCCTGTAAGTTCATTCACAACTACATCGAAACACAGTCATCCTAACAGTCCTAGTCTTCAATCCAACAAGACAACTTCGACGTCACATCCCCGAATGTAGAAAACAGCAATACCGAATCTCCAGCCAACCCCTCAATCAATCGAGCGCGAACCTTCAATCAAGCAGACTCTGCACCAAATGCTGGTATTCGGCGCAGAGGCACGACAACTAGTTTTCGTCCTGGAAATCGAGCATTAGCTAGGAGAGCTACAGGGACGAGTTTCGGAAACGAAGATGGGTTTACTCTTGCAGGGCCGCAGGATGTGGTTGCGGTTGCGCATCAGCATACACCGTACGTGGATCCCGGATATACGCAGCTCAATCCTGCGTATGCTCAGCCTATGCACGCGAGACCGGTATGGTCGCTCGCTAAGCCGTTGCCGCGTGTCATCAGGCCAGGAATGGTGCCCACGGCCAGTGAATTGGATACCGTCAACAATCAAGCAGGCGAAAGCTCCATCACAGAAGGCGATGTCGAGCAAGGACCAGAACCGACTTTGCGACTTGGCCGTGTGTCTGACAAGTTGCAAGCCGTTCGTGCAGAACGCGAAAGACGCTTTCTAGAAGGCAGATCTGGTTCCAAGAGGGTGGCACGAAGTAGGGCAGATTCCCAATCTTCGATGCGCTCGCAGAACCAACAGCTTCGTCCGCAGGAAAGTGCTCAACAAGGTTCTACTGTGGATGTCTTGCCCGATGTTGCCGAGGAACATGAGCCTGGAGATCATGAGCAGTTTCCAGAGTATAACGATACTTTTGATCCTACACCTTCTTACAGGCCGACCTACGAGCTAGATGACAGCTTCTCTGCCAAGACTGCCCTGGACGACCTTCCTTCGGATGATGATCTGACTCTTATTCACGAGAGTCCCGAAGAAGATATTTACAATGCTCACACGCATTGGAGTGTTATCCGTCACCGCTTTCGCCATTCTCTGGCTGAATTCCTCGCAGTGTTGATTCAATTGACCCTCGGATATTCGGCCGATCTTGCAATCACGCTTGGCGGTGCACCAGGGAACAATGCGATATACACATCTCTAGCCTGGGGCTTTGCAACAATGACAGCCATCTATATCGCGGGTGGTCCTTCTGGCGCTCATCTAAACCCAGTCATCACAATCGTCCTTTACATCTTCCGTGGCTTCCCTAAGAAACAGATGGGTGGATACATCTTTGCACAGTTTCTCGGTGCTTTCTGCTCAGGATTCATTGTTTACGGCCTCTTCGAATCCCAGATCAGTGCCTACATTGCTTCTCCCGCTGCCGACACCACCACCACGCAAGCAACCCAAAACATCCTCAACGCCTTCCTCACAGGCCTCAGAAACGAAAATGTGAGTCTTGTATCCGGGTACTTTACCGAAATTGTCGGAACGGCATTTCTGGCCTGCACGGTTCTCGCTCTAGGCGACGACTCGAACACACCGCCAGGCGCAGGCATGACGGCCTTGATCCTCGGCTTCGTCATCTGCGTGCTGCTCCAAGCCTTTGGCTCCACCACTGGCGCCTGCTTGAACCCCACCCGCGATTTAGGCCCTCGTCTCGCACTCTGGGCATTAGGATTCAGCAGGACACAGCTCTGGGGCGGGAATTGGTGGCTCTATGGTCCGTGGCTGGGTTGCATACCTGGAGGTATCATCGGGGCGGCCATGTATGATGTTTGCATCTTTACGGGTGGAGAGTCGCCGGTCAATTATCCGAGGAAGAGGATCTGGAGGGCTGGACATAAAGCGAAGAAGAAGTGGGGAAAGAGGTTGAGGCCTTGGAGGAAGGGCAAGAGGAAGGGTGAACAGGGGGAAATGAAGTCATGAGGTTTGGCGGGATGCATTGCGAAAAAAAGATGTGGATGTATCGCGTATTTGTGTTGCCATGAGAAAATGCACGAGACAAATCATGGGCTAGTTGACACTATGTATACCCAACATTCCTCCGTGATGGTTACTCCATACTCACAACCACTCTTCTTTCGAAAAGAGAACTTGCTGCTGCTATTCTGAAACCTGCTACAAGCCCATCAGATCAATATATCGCGTGCAGGGAGCGTCAAAAACAGCAGACACGACACTTTCATCAATGGATTCCGTGACTTGGTGGTCAACCCTGGATACAACGACTATAATGTACTTGCAGCTATGCAGCATTTACCAGACTCGGACAGGACATTGAAGTTGACGAAAAAGGAAGGTCCCATGTCTCAGTACCTAGAACAAAACCAGGGCCAAGGCTCTGTACAGCTGCATGTCTACTCTGCACGAATCGCCATTTGACGTCCTGTCAAGACGTAAAAGAAAATAGAAAAAAGGCATGCGGATTCACTTCCAAGGCCACTCCCCAAGAGGTCACTTTTTTTTTTCTTCTAAGTAACCGCGTCTCCGCCCGAAGGTCACAGCTGTAAATATCTCTGTGGACATCCTTGTGGCCGGCCTTTTTTACGTCGGTCGTGGGGTTTGCGGTGTATGTGAGTTTTGTGCTCGTGGATGATCTGGAGAATTGTATCTGCGAGCTTTGTCGTCTGTGGAGGGAGGAGAGGAAAGTCGAGGAAAGGAAAATCGAGGAAGAGAAAAGGCGTTTGGCTGCTAATAGTATCAATACGAGTAAGTGTGTTTTTCTGGTCGTGCGGTTCATCGTTTGCTTCCTGCTCCTACACCACCGCCGATTACTGAGGAGGGCGAGGAACGGAGTTCGGAGGGGGCCACTGAAGGGGTTGACAAGGGAAATTCTGGTGACGGCAAGGATGGACAGGGTAGGATTGGCAAGAAGGACTCTGTTGTCTATGATGTCAAGAGGAGTGGTGTCATGTTTGGCCACCCAGTTCGTTCGTTACTTCCTTCCCTACCACGATCAATCGTGCAAGAGGACGAAAATGACAAGGATCGCAACGATGGCGACAAGATCATCAAGGGCGAAGAGGGCAAAGGGACCGACGAGGTGTGTGCTGGAAAGGAAGATGGCTGACGAAAAGAGCGAGAACGAGAACGATGTGACTGGCAAGGGGGATTTGTCTGTTGACAATGATGGAAACACAAGTGAAATTGTTTCGTGTGGGCAAGATGATCCGTTGCTTTCTACCCCTTGACCGCCATCCATCAAAAAGCAGGCTCAAGGTACAAACAGGCCGTGGAAGATTTCAAAACCAAACAAGGCCAGGGAAGAGTGTGAATTCACTCTCCACAAGACTGTAGGTTTGTCAATTCTTGGGAACAGGCATGACAAAGGATGAAGCATTTTTCTGCGGACTCCAGATTTTCAGAGACCGGTCGGGCAAAATCGTGCTCGACATTCGAGACCTCTCGAGCGGCATAATGCGAAGAAGCTGAAATTCAAATGGCCTAACGGCTAGAAAGTCAACTCAGCTTTCTGTGCTGCACGGAGCTTTGGAGATTCGAGACTGCCAAAAAAAAAGGGTGGTGCGAAGTGATTGATGGCTTGATCAAAGACATCGATGTCCAAATCTCCTCTTGAAAGCCGCTCATCGTGGCAAGTGCACTGTAATATGAGATATTCTTTGCGTGCACAACTGGTCTCGTGATGCTCTACCTACCTTTCCCCAATGACCGAGCAACTTTTACCTTTGTTCCAGTCCCGGCAGTCCCTCTCCCAGACAGCAAAGTCAACTGTCAACTTTGGCTCGTGTAAGAGAAAGCCAAGCTCGGCACCCTCAGGAACCCAGCGCCTTTTCTTGGTGCATTTCATCATAAGAAAAAGAACCAGGACTGAAGTGAAGTACTTAGCTGAGTATGTGGTCGTGGTGACGATGCTGTCGATGGGGAAAATCAATCGGCAATCGTGACGAGCGACTGCAAAATTGTACAAGGGACAACCAAGAGAAAAGCAAGACCTTCAGGGATATCTCGAATCGCCATGGCCATGACCAGTTCCGGTCGACGAAACGAGGCAGTGCAATTTTTTCTTTGTTTTGCATAGCCCGATATTGAGAGGGGGTTATCCGAAAGCTTGACAGATGTCCGCAAGTCTGGTTTGGGGCAAGGAATCTTTACGAGGTATGACTGAGGTGTCTTTTCCCAGAGAGACTTTACCCGGAGGATCGCCTGTCACGATAGAGATTATTCTGCTGAATGGTGAGACAAGGTATGGCGCTGCGTTTGGCTTGCTCGTGGCTGCAGATGCTGAGGAATCCTTCTTGGGCAAAGGCTTGGAAGTTCGAGAAAAAAGCATGTTTGCAATCGTGTGATGATAAGACATAAGTTCTCCATCCATCCGGCGACAGATTTGATAACAAGAAAAAAGTCATTCTGATCATACATGCTTGCCGTTTGGAATTGACTTCATCGTGAGAGGTCGTCGATGACCGTTTGAGTCTGGACAATGATTCCGACCCCGCGTTCGCCTGACTCCAGCGTGGGTGACAGAAGTTAGCATTTTCAGGACTGTATGCTGACCAACTCATCTTTGGTGTTCTATCCAAGAATAGCCGAAGATGACAGATTGATGATCAGTTCTTCCTATCGAGGTTTGGGCAAGCTGATCTGATTGTGCTGCGAGGCATCGATCAATTCAGGATGAACCGAGGCTCCTCCTGCCCAGGTTGCAATCCCTAGCGACTTGGCAGCTTCGGTGACGCCGATGGCAATCGCAAGGTTTGTTCTTTCCCCTTCTCCACACTTTCGTTCGACTTCATCTACAGTATACTGTATACTCTCTCTTTATCGTCAGAACATGAGCGTGTCAAGCTATTCTTCAACAGCAGGGCGAAGCGGTGAGTGATAAAACCCATCGCTTACAGATGGCTCACAGCCTTGCAAGCCCGAGGATCGCGAAATGCCTCGCGTAAACACGATCAAGGTGTGAGAAACGCCCAGCAAGAACTTCCAAGATCCAGCCTCAGCCACCGCTTGCTTGGCATAGCGGCCACCCCTTGATGCGAAAT
Source organism: Aureobasidium sp. P6 (assembly GCA_003992365.1). Lineage (NCBI taxonomy): Eukaryota > Fungi > Ascomycota > Dothideomycetes > Dothideales > Saccotheciaceae > Aureobasidium > Aureobasidium sp. P6. Next base: position 15,439 of record RZIQ01000021.1, read on the forward strand.
ATGGCAAGGTTCGAGGCTCTGGACACTTTTTGGTGTCGAATCACGCACGTGTAGCTCGCATGCCGCCTGCAGTATCAAACTCTCTTGTTCTTTTTGCCCACGCTACCGTTGGATGGAATCAAAACATGCAACTTCCAAGACTGGTGGCTTTGCTTGGCCTTTCATCCGACGGTGATGGATGCATCGATAGACTCGCGATGGCTTCTGGGCACCGCTGGCATGATTCCAATAATGTGATCAGTGATCAACGGCCTCCGGACGGACCACTGAATCTGGTGAATCTGGTACCCCGGACTTCTCCAGATCCTGGAAGTGGTCCGGGGTACGGGGTAAACTGGGGATCCTGCCTGGATGGCACCCGGTGAGGCAGTGGCATATAAGATGTGTCTCTTTCCCGGCCGTATCGATTCTGCAGGGTGGATCTTCATCTTTTTTTGACAGCGCTGATCAACATCGTTCGCGCCCCATCAGACTACTACCGCATCACTCCACGGCCTCCGTCTTACATTCGTTCATCCCAACCTCTGTCCATCATGACAATCACGACAGAGACAAAGCAAAACCCTCCTGTGGAGGAGAAGGGTGGCGTCGAGCTCTTCGAGACGGTCTCAACCTCATCAGACTCGGCCCAGGAACACCTCTACGATGACAAGGCAACTGCTCGTCTTATCCGCAAGATTGACTTGCGTCTTTTGCCCTTCCTGGCTCTCCTTTACCTGCTGTCTTTCCTCGACCGTACCAACATCGGCAACGCCCGCCTAGCTGGACTGGAGAAGAGCCTGCATATGACAGGCCTTGATTACAATGTAAGCATGCATGATCTGGACATTTTGATGGTTGGCGGCGTGAACGACTGACACTTGTCAAAAGGTCGCTTTGGCAATCTTCTTCCCCTTCTACGTCTTGGCCGAGATTCCCTCGAACATGATGATGAAGCGTACTCGCCCTGCACTCTGGATTCCCTTCATCATGGTTCTTTGGGGTATCACCACCACTCTTCTCGGTGTTGTAAAGAACTACCACGGCTTGCTTGCTGCTCGTGCTGCTCTCGGTCTCGCCGAGGGTGGTCTTTTCCCTGGTGTCACCTTCTACATCACCATGTGGTACCGTCGCCACGAGTGCGGTCTTCGTATGGCCATCTTCTTCTCGGCTGCTACCGCTGCCGGCGCCTTTGGTGGTCTTCTTGCTCGCGGTATCATTGAGATGGATGGCATGGGTGGACTCCCTGGCTGGGCTTGGATCTTCATCCTCGAAGGTTTGCTCACATTCGTGGTTGCCATCGTCGCCTTCTTCTACATGAATGACTACCCCCAGACCGCCAAGTTCCTGTCCGACAGCGAGAAGAAGGAGATCTCTCGCCGCCTCGAGGAAGATCGCAGCTCCCTCGCAGACGAGTTCGGTACCAAGTTCTTCTGGCACGCCGTCAAGGACTGGAAAATCTGGGTCCACATGTTCATCACCTTCGGCATCTACACTCCTCTCTACAGTTTCTCACTCTTTTTGCCCACGATTGTCAAGACTCTTGGCTACAGCAACGAGAAGGCACAGCTCATGAGTGTCCCTCCTTACATTGTTGCCTGCTTCTGCTGTATCACTGGTGGCTACTTCGCTGACCGTCTTCGCACTCGCGGTATCTTCATGATCGGCTTCACACTCACTGCCATGCTCGGTGTCATTCTCCAAGTCGTCTCCAACAACCCCCACACCAAGTACGCCGGTGTCTTCCTCTTTGCCTGCGGCATCTACCCCAACGTCCCTCAAGGTGTCGCTTGGAACGGCAACAACATTGGTGGTTCCACCAAGCGCGGTGTCGGTATTGCCATGCACGTCGGTTTCGGTAACCTCGGTGGTATCCTCGCCTCTTTCGTCTACCTCAAGAAAGACTCGCCCAAGTTCCACACCGGCCACTTCATCCTTCTCGGCTTGATGAGCATGTCTCTTGTCCTCCAGTGCCTAATGACCGTCTACCTTCGTCGCGAGAACGCTCGCAGAGATGCCGAGTACAAGCGTCCTGAGGAGTACACTACCGAGGAGAAGAACCTTGAGCGCGAGCGTGGCGACAATGCCAGCTTCTTCCGCTACACTGTCTAGTTTAGAGACATCGGCTTGGGATATGGATATGGGATATGATTTTTGTTTAGCACGAACATGTATGACTCTCTTTTCTCTTGATAATGTAGACTTCGCATCTTATAGATCGACGAAGATTTGACTTACAATGAAAACAACCAATTGAAAACAAATGTTCGAATCAACTGTATTACATCACATACTTGGACGACATATATCGAGCAGGCGGTTGTGATTGGCATGATTGTAAGCGGGGATCTTTCTAGATCTACGTCTCTGATCGACTCTACCCGACCTCAAGGAGTACATCCTGAACATCTGACAAGGCTGTAGAAGGTCCATCATCATAAGAACATTGCCTCAATTATAATCCGCCGCAAACTCAAAAACACCTTCCCTTACAAACCCCAACCTCAAAGGCGGCAACCCAGCACCCCTATACTCCCCAACCACCAACTTCCCATCCCTCTCATGCCTAAACCTTCCGACCACAATACTAACTTCCAGGTACCCAGCTCTTTCAATGACCACTTCTAGCATTCTCGCCTGCTCATGTATCTCTTCACTCATCAGACCAGCAGCTAATGACTCTTCCAAAGCGATAATGGCGTCGGCATAATGACATAACTCGCCACTCCATTGACCAGCTTCGCGACGGTTGGCAGAGCGAAGGAGAGAAAGAGCGCGGTGTCTGGTTGGGCCATGACGGATACGGAAGCAGATTGAGAGGATGGTAGGTATCAGGGCGTATTCGAGAGAAAAGTGGTATTCTATTTTTTGTGGTAGGGGCGTGTATGGATATGATTCCGATTTGGACTTGTTGGCAATGTTGGGAGGTGTGCTTGGTCCTGCTTCTGAGGAATTGCTTGGGCAGTGGGTTAGGTATTCTTCGACCAGATCTAGAATGGTCGCCGCTCGTTCGTTGAATTGGTCTGCGAGTAGTGATCGGGTATTTCGGGAGGTCTGAAGCATGAAGATGGAGTAAAAATGCTGAATACGCATATAGACTATATCTCGACGAGTGGTGTGTTTCATTTGGTTCAAGCCGGCCAGTCTACAAAGCCAAGCTTGATGCGCCTGAATCAGGTCACTTTGGCTTCGAACGAGCAAGTGATCTGAAGGGAAATGCATAGATCTGCTAACGCAATGGATGATGCATTCTCGGATAACTGGCCTTTGCATGCGATCTCCGGTCAGTTCAACATGCTCTGCGGCTAATGCCAGCAAATCGGATCTCCAAGATGAAGCAGCACCCGCAAGTTGGTCAAGCGTCTGCTTTGCATGCTCCACTGAAGCAAAACATGTCGATAGGCTAGGCGAGAGCGGGAAGGCCATGCTGTTGTAGGCGTTCTTGATGTTCGTTGCGTTGCTTTGACCAAAACTTGAGGTTTGAGATCCTAACCAATCGAAAGCATTAACAATGTCCTTCTCGCTTCGCTTGGACGCGAAAATCAGCCGACCAGGGATACGGTCATCAATAGCCCTTCTTCCAAGTCGAAGATGCGAAAGCGCAAGAGTAGTCTCATCTTGATAAGTCTCATAGGCTACAAACATAAGACAGCACAAAAGTACAGGCTCAATGTTTGCCTGTCCTGTTGCTGCACGATCAATGTACTTCTGTAGCGAAGCAATAGCTTTGCAATACTGCCTCAGATTGATTTTCTGCTTGACCGGCGAAGGAGGGGTAAAAAAAGCATGGGCTTTCTTCCCAAGTCGAATGTTTGCTACACTGCCACAAGCAGCCATGGCAAAGAAAACTGCAGGTTCAGTCAAGGCCAGTTGAAGCGACAGCGTGATCCACTCATGGGTCGGTGACATGATCTTGAGGCCAGCGACAATATTTTGTATGAAGAAGTCGAAAGAAATGCAATCCTCAGCCTTTGTGCTGAAAGTCACACGAGAAGGAACCGCCGATATGACAGTAGCCGCTGGATGAAGTGCTGAAGCAGGAAGCAACTGCCGCTTTGAAGCCTTTGCGCGATTGGCAGTAACACCAACCTCGTAGCCATCACAGGTACGACCAGTCGACAAGCAGTTGTTACATCCAGGTCTTGCCTCATCGCACTTGACTTTACGAATCCTGCATTCAGCGTGAACGAGCATCCACCAACTTCTGATATGTTCAAAAACTCACCGGCACGTCTTACACGCATTCTTACTGTATTTAACACTAACGACACGTTGCCGTTTGGCTTGCACATCCATACTCTCGTCTGATAGGCATGTTTTCGAGAGCTCGAAAAGGGTATTGGCAAGGGGATGAGGAGTGTCGGAACGGGCTGTCATGTTCGCGTATGAAGGATGCAGGTGGCTCCACACTTGCACGACCCTGATTGGTCGGCTCGATAAATCCGCCAACCGGATGAATGCTCTATGCATTGGTCCATCGTCCACAAATAATCGAGGGATATTGATGGAAGAGTGCATCTAAGAAAGGCCTTCAACAACTCTTTTCCATTGGTCAGCTCGAAAACTAGCAAGTCAAAGACTTGCGATGCTGGATTGCATGCTCGGACAAACACCACCGTGATGGCAGGGTCCTCAAGACAGGCATTTATATATGTACAATCAATTGCGCGAAAGCCATTCGACTAGTTCTTCTGTATTTGCATTTACCAAGAATCGTGTTTTGACCAAGAATAAATTCATCGCTCACTCATCTGGACTTCCACAGCGAGCATCATCACTGCCATTCTTCCTTCGTTGCCTCTCCAGCCATGGCTCTCACCCCCGGTGCCACCATCGCGATCGTCATTTTTAGCTGCGCAGGCATCTGTCTCTGTGGGTATGCCGTTTGGACTGTCATATTCAAGGAAACGGAAGAGGAGCTCTCCAGAACAAGACCGCAGGGCGATCAGGCTCGGTACATGGGCGATGTACGGGCCAAGAATCTTGAAGCTTTCGCACAAGAGATCAGGAGTCCACAAATGGGATACGTATGATCTGGTGCATTACCAAGGCTTTGTGCTCTACTCTTCCAAAGAGTGTCTCCTGTTGTGGGCTGCATAGCAAATGGGTATGGTCATCTGCCACCAGTTTCAACATGCCTTTTGCTAACGTGACGGCCAGACATGGTTTGAAATTGACGTACCTATGGTCGTTCGTGCTCAGAAATCTGGAAATCTTCGTATGTCCCTTGCAAGACAGGAGGAGAATGTTTTCTAAGAAGAGACTTTTACCCTGCTGGATTATGTTCATGGCCCAAAGCCAGCGTACGAGGAAGAGAATAACTTTGAATGATTTTGTCTACGAAGCACGTTAATACCATAAACCCAGCCATGGAATTCATAATTGCTCACCACAATCTCATCCATGCCAGCCTCTATGCAAGGATTATCTGCTCAACACGAGCCTTTGATGTAAAGTGAGATCGATTCGAGATACTGCACCCCGATGTGTAGTAAGCACTTGCCTTTGGAAGAACAGTTGGGCCGATACTATAAGATGACAGTCGTGGTACGCGATCATGCCGAGGATTGGCGGACTTCTCAGACCAGGCAGGCTTCGTTTGACCTACTGATTTCGTGATACCTTTGGAGTGTAGCCCTGATATTCGCAGGCAGTCCGCCAGCCTCTGCAAGATTTGGCGGTATTGAATAGTCTTGTAGGTCTATATTTCAAAGCGCCAGATGCTCATAATCAGCAGTGATAACGTCCTGTGCCGTCGAAAGTCAAGGTATGGAAATGAGATGGTAATGAGGACCAGTGAATCTCATAAGCCGACTCCTACAGATTCCCATGCTTCCCTATATTTGTCTTCTGTCATCCATCTTGGGTCATGAGTGAGCTCGTATCGACTTGCATCAAATGCCACGAGTGTTCGATCCAGTCGTCGAGTTTTTGGTGCTTCGTCTGAGCTCTCTAGTAGTCGCTCCGATATTGTCGCTTCACTCGGATTGGGCTCATCCTTGATATCGAGTGCTCGGCGGATAGCTTTGCCGATATGACGGAATATCATCGACAAATCCACGTCCGGCAACGCTTCAAGATTTTCTGACCAACAGATCTTCAGGATATCTTCGACTGGACGCGCCAATGTATCAACTGCAAAAGTCCCATTTAGGAGGGCTTTTCTCACCCGGCGTAGAGATTCCCAATCAGATGGGCTCGCGAGAGGGTCATTGCCACTCAAGAGAAAGTGAACGCAACTGGCGAGTCGACTCAAGTCTTTCGCGATGAACAGTTTATCGCCACGATGGTGAACAGAGCCAAAATCGAAAAGCTTGAGGTCGTTGTTCTTATTCACTCCCATGTTCCTGATTGCCAGGTCGCAGTGTGTATAACCAAGCGTCTCAATTTTCGCAGTGGCTCTCAATAGCTGCTGGATCCAGCGAAGACGCAATTCGGATGACGAAATTTTCCAAGCTATTTCAAGTGGCTGCAGATATTCGAGTAATATCCCGTTCTGGAATGTTGAATGGTCAACTCTGACAATGTCATACTCGATGTCCTGCTGGCAAGCGAGTTCCAGCAATCGATAAAAGGCTCGTTCGCTGTTGAAGCTGTCGAGGCTACTTTGTGAGGACTGCAGCTTGTCGACGGCCTCAATCATATCTGATGGTCCCACTTCCTTCACAGGATACTGATACGGCATCTTGAGAACATGATCCTCTGACAGCTTGTACACAAGTCCATCAGAAGGAGCAATGCTCAGGCAGTCTTTATTCGGCAGAACATATGGGGTAAACCAGGTGTTGTCTGGCATCTACCTTCGTGAGTACTCCTCGTGGAACTTGGGCTTGCGTTCTTTACCTTTTTAGATCAGTGCGTTCACTCCGTAGTCTGATTGATGGTTTGGCTGGACACGGGAAACAGCGAAACACGGAACCTGTCCTTCGTCGACACCTTGCCCCGCATTCTCCTTCTTGGCAGCCAGAGCTCTGATCTCGGATGTTTCCCTGACCCCTGTCCCTTTGATCACTGTAGCTGCGCCTGTGTGCTCGTGCATCTCAATGAAGTGTTCAAACGTCATCCGCCAAACTCGTATAAAAAGGTCATGTAAAACATGGCCTGTGTGCAGCGAAGTCTCTTCCATTCTCAGGTACCCTAGTCGTGGAAGAAAAAGCCTAGAGGTAACAAGGGATGTGAAGGCTACTTTCACACGCAGCGAATGGTGCCACAGGTCGATGACCCATTCTAGAGGTCATTTATCAGATGATGTGGGAGGGAGCGAAGAGTCAGTCATATCTCTCGACCTTTCCAGAACGTCTCGTAATGGCAGGTGGGCTATGACTGGAACTTCGAGAGTATTGCTGCGTTCCCTCGTTGCACCTGCCGTTGCATCAGATGTTAGCGGTGATGGAGGATCTTGACTGTCAATCGATCTTCTGTCTGCAGCGCTGCTTCGAGATCTTTGCTCAGAAGCCTCATGTCCCAATGGATTTGAGACCTGAATATCCGAAGAACGACTGATAGATCTTGACAGGCGTCCTGAGCTGTATAATTGCTCGGTCTTTGTGAGTTTGATGTTCCTCTCCTCCTCACCAGGCACCTTAGGGTAGTCACTTGCATCGCGTTTGAATGAGGAGTTATCGAACTGCCCGTGACCTGGTGTACCCATGTAATCGCCGATTTTCGTCATGAACCTAGCGACTTTGCGTCGGCCTCCTTTGTCCAGTGTCATGTTGCTAATCACGCTTGGCCTAGTATTGACAGTCATGAGTTCGTCTGATCCCATTTCTTGATTGTTGTGGTTGTTGGAATTGGTTTGTGCCGCATCATGGATGGACGGATTCGATATAGAATTGCTTTCTGTACTCCCCAGCGTTCGGTCCGGATTTGCCTCGCTTTCTGGAGCAGTCGAGACATTTGTGAGGTTGACTATGAGCGAACCGATTATAGCTAGACCAGTACCGACGATTGGCGCCCATTGACCTAGCACATTTGATTAGCACTCTTGCAGGATTGCACGAAGATACATTGCCTACCGATACTCGCGATGGGCTCGGTCTGATATCTAACCTGAGGACTAAACAGATTGATCTCGCCCAGGATCAATATGACTATCACAGCGACACCGAATAACGGGGCTTCGATGACATTGAGAAAGCGCTTTATCAGATTGTTGATGTCTTTGACCTTCTTCTCTTCGGGGTCTGGTTCGGCTTCAATACCAGATCTTCTTTTCCAATTGATCTCCAAAATCTTGTTCCACATAGAGATCAAAGACAAGATGGCGGGAATGCAACAAGCAGCGCAGAGTAGTGTGACTGTGCCAAAGGTCAACCGATCCGGAGCAGGTATCACATAGATGTTGTTTGCAGCATCTTTTCGCATGGGCGAGAATGGTCCCAGATCTTCGCTGCACACCAGTCCGCACGTGTTGCCATAGTCGAAGTTTGCGACCGTGAGTGAGCCTCCATGATCTGGTTTGCATATTGTAGTATGGGAGCGAAAGAACTCGACTGCCAGACTGAGTAAACCTTGATACTATATTTAGCATACCACGTGGGAGAGGTGATTGGAGGTTGGCCCACCAGCGAGAATCAGACCTGTCCAGAGAAAAATAATGTTCCGACCAGGGTCAAGAAAATAGGTTCTTGAGTTCTTGACAGTCGCTGGAGCAGCCAAGATACCAAGTGAACATAATTGAAACGCTCCATAGATGTCCATATCGACTGCATCTATTGTACAATTTCAGCCGACAAGATCATGTAGATTGATGCATCATTTGACTTACTGTTGTTGTGTAGAGCGGCGAGCGTAATGCCGTGAAGAGCAGCAACTGCTGGGAACAGTAGTACCGCTGCTAAACAAGCATTCTTTATCCAGTCTGCCTTCTTCCCAAAAACACACAAAGCTACCAAGACATAGTATCTTGCTTGATTAACGGCATGCGGGCGTCAGGTCTTGGAATATACTTACAAGACTCTTGACCCGGGACCATACTGGCCAGATACTGGCCAAGCGCATACAACATGCAGCCCAGTACTTGAACTGTTCGTCGCTGTGACGTCCCGGGAGAGCAATTCTCCAATAGAGAAAGCCGGTGAGACGGGTGGCATGGTCAAGGTCTTATTGCCGAAGGAAGACCGTATTGGTGGTTGAACGTCGGCTAAAATGTCCTGCTCATAAAGTATATCTTCCCACCAGATTTCTGAATGTCACCGCCGTTCACCAAGGGAATTCCAAGAGAAAGAAGAATAATATTTGTGTAATGGCTGGGACTCATCTTCAAATGCGATGCTGCGCCATCGGAACGTGGAAGAATCCTTCGACCGCAAAGGCATTCGATGGCTGCCTTTTTTGTCTTGGGAGGAATGAGGGTGGGTGCATCAAGCGAGGCTGAGGCGGGGTCAAAGACGATCTTGACCGGTCGCCTACAAAGACGGTTGTCGTGTTGAAGAAAACCAGGAACGACTTTGAGTTTGTCGCAAATCATTTGCCTAATAAGCATAAAGAGATTCGTATGTGCCTCGTAGTCATACAGGTCGTCAGCAGCATCTGCTCGCACAACAACACCTCTGACACTTCATATTTCGTGTCGCACCAATCCATGAAATCGCGACACCACGAAGAGGGCTCAGAAACCGCCAAGAATACACACTTTTGGGCGTGTTGTGCCCGTGATATACGTTGACCAGCAATGGCTGAAGACTTGGACACCGGCAAAATCAGAGAATGGCGGTCGATCGTCACTCTGATCGTGTTCATGTTGACCAGTAAGTCGACAAAATCGCCACGAAATCTTTTGGTCTGACTGAGGACTAGATATTGTGGTTCTATTCCCTTTCAAGCTTCCAGTATACATTCCGCGACCAATATACAATGCTGTACTAGGTGTGCTGAGTGCTTGTCGCATAATCGCGCCTAGGCGACATGATAAGTCGCGACACCACAGAGCGTCGAGATTCGTGAAGATGCATTTCTCTATGAGTTTTTCGACTGCCCCTTTGATTGCCGACCTATTTCTGCTGGCAATCGGAGCGATAGGACGTCAGGAAGTTCATGATGGGACTGTTGGGGCAAATCACATCAGTCCCATTGACATTATGGTATTCTTCCTGACACTGGCCTATATCGCTATTTCAATCGACGCCTCCGGACTCATCAGATGGCTGGCATTCAAGGTACTACAGAAGGGCGGCAAAGTAGGGCATCTGCTCTTCTTTTACCTATACACTTTCTTCTTCTGTCTCGGTACCTTTGTTGGCAACGATCCGATCATTCTTTCTGGCACAGCATTTCTGGCATACATGACCCGAGTGTCCAGCAATATTGATCATCCTCGTGCCTGGATGTATTCTCAATTCTCGATCGCGAACATCGCCTCGGCTGTCTTGGTCTCATCAAATCCGACAAATTTGGTTCTGGCCGGCGCTTTCCAGATCAAGTTCATTGTTTATACTGCTAACATGATTGTTCCTGTGGTAGTCACCGCTATAGTGTTGTTCCCCTTTCTACTTTACGTCGTCTTCGCCAGCCCACAACTCATACCTCTTTCAATAGAGATGGAGACTCTGTCAGAAGAGGCAAAAGCAAAGAAGCCTGTCAACCCCAACATCCCGCAAGCAAAGGGAAAGAAGAATGAAGAGGAAGAAGAATCGCTAGAAAGTAAAGAACAAGCACTTGCCGAGATCATGAACCCCTTCTTAGACAAAGGTGGGGCGACATTCGGGGCAGCCATCATGGCAATTGCTCTCATCACGCTTTTGGGACTGAATGCAGCCAGCGCGGCTATTGGTGAGCATCCCGTATTTTGGATCACTCTACCAGCTGCCTTTATCATGTTTTGCTGGGATCTTAGCTTTGGTTGGAAACATCGAAGAGAGACACGCGAAATTGCTAAGAGACGTCAAGTGGAGTTTGGACAGGCCGAGGAAGAGCGAGTCAAAAATGAGAAGAGTACGAATGGTCTCTTTACAACTCCCCAGGCTTCGAGTTCGCTCGTTCATGTTGTACCACCCACACCCGATATTCCTGGATCTGAAAAGAGCATTCGATCTGTAGCGAACACAAGCCCTGATCAGGAACCATCGATGTCGCCTGCAGAATCGCCTTCGGCACAGGAGAAATCCTCGCGAAAAGAGTCACATCAGTATTCATCTACTTCGATGTCTCTCACACCGCCCGACACAAGTCACCCACATGCTAGGACAGCTTCAAGTCACGAGATGGACGAGGAGAAAAGTGCTCCAATACAGCATGACACGCGCGATCACCCTGCAACTTTGACATCGCTTGCTTCTTCTAGCTGGAGGTGGTTGCAAGAGACATTCCCTACGGTGATGGCAGTTCTAAGTCATCTTCCAATCAAACTCGTGCCCTTTGCGCTCTGCATGTTTGTGCTGATCCAAGGGCTTGTCACAAAAGGTTGGGTACCAGTATTTGCCCATGGATGGGATCACTGGGTGACTAGGACCGGAACTGTTGGCGCCATTGGTGGAATGGGATTCCTCAGTGTCATTATGTGCAATGTAATTTGCCAACACTTTCTATTCAAGATATACTCATGCTGACTTTTTACACAGTTTGCAGGAACAAACATCGGCACTGCCATTCTTCTAGCTCGAGTAGTCCAAGCTTGGCAGCAGATACATATTAACAACGGCATACCTATCACAGATCGCACGTTCTGGGCGACCATCTATGCCATGGCTCTCGGTCTCAACTATGGCGCCTTCAGCACAGCCATCAGTGCTTCCTTAGCTGGCCTCTTGTGGCGAGATATCCTCGCACGAAAACACATTCACGTCAGACGGCTGGACTTCGCTCGCGAAAACATCCCTATCATCGCGACGGCTATGGCCGTAGGGTGTGCAGTCTTGGTTGGCGAAGTATATATTGTGAGAGACAACTCACCATACACCATGGGCTAGTCACTTTTACGAAATAGAACAAACTCAACTCCGGAGTCACTGGCTTGAGAATAGAATTTGTACATATTGAATATACAGAAAATCCCACTTCGTCCGGACTCACTAAATGAAATTTGGTCTCAAACGAGTTCGACATAGGGTGAGGCTTCAGCCCACGAAGAATTTTTTCTATTTCAAAGATCTTGGAAGATACCAGCGTCCATGAGATAAGTTTTGCAAGAACAGCTTAGTCATAGATATAACCTCTCGCCAGACTGCTCGTGAGGTCTGCGCTTGAAGCCTGGAAGATTGTCCTAGAGTGTCAAGCGAGCAATACGCTCTACGGCCTCTTATAGTTGAATCTCTGTGATGATGTCCATATGCTCTTCGTTTCTACTTCATTTGCGACTGAACTTTCACGTCACTTTTCCGTTGCCTCCCCGTGGCATTGAAGGCTGAGCTTTGAGCGCGGCTTTTCTCGGCAGGTGTAAGCTCAGCTTTAGGTTTCATGGATTTTGCGCGCGCGTCTTTCTCTCTGAGCTCTCAACACATCACAGTTCGCCACAAAGACTTCTTTCTTCTTTTATGACTGTCCTTGTCTGCGTATACCAGATCTTCAAGGATGATCTTGCGCGCAAGCGTCTCCTGACACGTTTGGATGTCTTGCGCATCGTTGACTCTTTGTCACAACATCCTTTCCGACTCAACACCAGTCTGCCCAACGTGTCACTAGGATCTCACTAGTGCACGAGCCTTCTCATGCTGTGGTCATCATGCCAATGCGTTGATCGCATGCGCCTTCACAAGGTCTCCTTTGCGCACGTGCCTTGCTCCACTGCTTAGGTATGTTTCTTGTCTCTGCAGATCTGTTCTGTACATCAACTGACTTGGATCGTCCAGCGGCCACAAGTCTCGTCAACACTGCAAGAGTTGATTGATGTTTTTCATCTTGAGATCTTTGTGGTTGATCAACAATACTGCGTCGCTACTAGACGTTTTCGCTGACAGATCTCTGGGTGTGCGTGATGCATGGTCAACAAGCATCATCATCGACGTCAAAGATCATCCACAACTTGATCAGGTATGCCCCGGCGAGATCTTTGCAAGGACCCTGCTGACTTGGACAGGAGAAGCTGTCGACAACCAAAGCACGTGTCTGCTTGCGATCTTGTTGAATTCAAGACCAACGCACGTGATCTCATGCGACAACTTTTCAGCGCCGCTTGCGCTTCCATGAGATCTTCCTTGGTCAACAATGTCCTCTTTGGACTTTGGACTTTTCAGAAGATGCATGGTCTGTCTTTGCATCGCTCTCCTCAAGACCCTACATTCGTCTCTTTCGTGAGTGCTCTTTCGCTCTGATTTGCCGAGATCTTTGCTGACTCTGTTGTCTCAAAGCCTATGTTGGATCTCGTTGCTTTGGTCTCTTGCCACGAACGACCCCGTTTTGAAGACCTCGACGGCTTTGATATCATGAGGGAAGTTTTCTTCTCGCGTGTCCATCACGAACACTTCGAGCATGACACCAAAGGGATTTGCGCAAGAGTGATGCAGGTTTCGACTGCAGAGATCTTCGAGTATCCGGATCAACACTCGATGCATTTGGCCAGACTTTACTGCTGCTGTTGCCGTTGATCGACCCTCAAACCAGCGTCAGGCCTCGAACAAGTCATGCAACAACAACAGCTTTTCTCGAGGAGAAAGTCTTTATAAGGCCATCTCCATCTCCAGGACTGCCCAGAACATCAATGCCTCTTGACAAGCATGACCAGAGCCTGCAGACGAAAACTATTATCAGAATGGCCCAATACCATCGCGAGAGATCGCAAGGTCTCCTAATGTGATGCGGAAGTCGCCGAGGAACGACGCGAAGACACGAGACGACAGCCAGGCTCCGACACGAGCGCTTTCATCCGAGCATACACGATCCGGCCGTCATGACCATGAGCGCACGCAGAATGCTCGAAAACACACTCGGGAGCCCACGAAGCCATCGTCCAGGCGCACCACCACGACCCCGCGACCACGAAACAAAGTCCGGGCCTTCAACGACGAGCCAAGCGAGCCTTCTCGAGGTAGACATGGTGGTTTGATGGCGGGTGGTCCTAGGTCCGGGCAATTGGATATGTGGCTGGCCTAGGACCCGCCAACACTGCCTACCACAGACTGAAGAACAAAAATCGCGGTGGCAACACTTATCGTCCGATCCTCGGTCCAGGCAATTGAATAGGTGGCTTGGCCGGGGATCGTCGACGTCCACGCCGGCAGGAGTAATTCTCACACTCTCGACTCAGCAGCCCTGGCTCCAGGCAATCGAATAGGTGGCTTGGGCCGGGGCGTTACTCCTGCCGGCGTCCGGGTCCGGGGTGCACGATCTCACAGCATGGCGGCTTGGGCGCTGGGTCAAATCCATTCAACTCAGCGCTCAGGCCCAGGCACATTGCCGGTCCTGGGTCCAGGCAATCGAATAGGTAGCTTGGCCCGGGACGGTGCACACACACGACATCTTTGGCCTCCTCGCTCCGGGCAATCGAATAGGTGGCTTGGGCTGGGAGGCTAAACGTGTGCACCACGGCAATGGCCTGGGGCGACAGAGTCCGCGCTACCACTTTGCTCAGAACCCCTGCCGGAGAAAACAGCTACACCTTCTCCGGTGTGTCTCCTCGCACTCTGGCCAATCGAGAGGAAAAGGAGCAGGATCTCATCTACAAATCCGTCAAGAGCCTGTCGACTCGCGTCGACAAGCTCCACGACAAGAACGAGGAGCGTCTCGTCCACATGAACAACAAGCTGGATCGCCTCCAGAACGGCATCTTGCATCTCCGCGAGGCTATTAAGGAGACCGCCGACGCTGTCGTTGACTACGGTATGGATCAGAGCAAGATCGATGATCTTGTCGACCGTATCGTCGACAATGTCGTCGAAGAAGTCGGCACCGACGTCCACGGCATGGTTGCTCAACAGGTTCAAAAGGATGCCGCATATAATGAGCGCATCCTCGCTCGTCTCGACAAGCTCGAGCAGCGCGTCAACAAGTGCTACGATGGAATGGCCAAGGAGCTCCCCTCAAACAAGAGAGAAACTCGCAAGCTTTGAACATCCTCTTCATACATCAAGTCACCAGGGTTTGGTTGGCCTAGCTGAAGCGATTGCTTTGGCCACAAATCGGTCATACGACGGAAAATGACATTCTCAAGGAGCAATTGGGGACAGGAATTGGTGTTTGGTCTCTTTGCGCAACGACTTTACGATCACGACTCTATTGTCTGGCGCCGAGATCACCACTTTGCGATGGAGGCAATTTGGTTGAAAGGGCAAGAGGAGTCGGCACATCTTGCTGGTCATGACTTTTCTGCGCGATGAGGATGAACTGTACGTGTATTATGATGGCGGGCTTTGAACATTCTCTTCATAGATAGAAACACAGAATTCTGGTCGATTGCTGCCAAGTAGCCTTGTGCATATGCAGTTGACCGTGATCGAGCACGCCCATTTTCGCTCGAGCAATAAGAGAATGCCAATAGGGTCAAGGGATAATAGTGGCAGTAGACAGCTCATCATAGCAGATGAAAGATATTACCATCAAGCAAGAAATCAATTGTTATCCCCTTGTGGCGTGAGCCAGTGGTGGTAGCAATGTAGGAGCCAATGCCCGCCCAGATCATGGTACAGTATTTGCCGCATGTGATGACAGACAAGATACCATGAGAAGAGAAGACTTGAGGATCGTGATTGTTCCATGGTTCCTTTCAGATAAAGACTTGTGCTTTGCAATCCGAACGAGCCAAGTATGCTTGTCCTTTTGAGGCTCTTGATTGCTACATCTCTTCGCAAATCCGACCTGGTATACTGCACAAGATGCCGTTCGGGCTTACACCTGCAGTGATGAGCGAAGCTCGCAGCAAATGATGGGTATGATGCAGAGGTAGTCATGTGCTTTTTGGGAGTGGTGTGCTTTGTTCTTTCCTTCATGGAAAAACGTGAAAGGCGGCAGTGACTTCTTCCAGTCACCAGTGCACCTTGCTCGGGCTTCAGCTCTTGAGCATGACGTTGACGCCTCGAAGACTCTGCAGCTTCAAAGCCAGGCATGGAGTGGACAAGTAGCTCTCGCTTCTTCGCAACTCAAAGGTGAGGTGTACTCCAAGTCATCCTTCACGGGTTTCTTGCGTGGCTGCTCAAAGTGGTTCTTGCGGCTTCCTCTTGACGCCGAGTTCTGCTGACGCCTAGTGCCAACGCTGATGCCTTCGAGCAGCTTCCTACAATGTTCACCAGCCTCTCAGCGGTGACCGTCTTGTTCGAAAGGCCGTCGCCGAGACGTGGGGCTCTCGCCAGATTAGAGGTGATGTCCTATTCCTGGCTGGGGCTGACATCTGGCTTTCTGACTCCATCAACACCTAGGTTCTGACTTTGCGTCTTTCATCGACAACATCGCCCTGCTGATGCAACGGAGACCGCAAGGTGAGCCATCCATCTCTTTCTACTCGAGCTGACATTGTCTTGACACGCAGAGACCTCGATGGCCTTCGCATTGATGACTTTACGCCATCTTTCGCACCGGTCGATCGGATTTTGAAGCGTTCTTTCGCTCTTCTCATCGCGCTGGCCATCGATCTCCATTATGCAGTGCGCACATCAAATTGTAAGGCGCTTGCCTTTGCCGATACACCCTGCTCGCTCAACGGTAACTCTCCATCGTTGCCACCACCCGCGACCGGCGCGTGTTCATCGACCAGTAAGTCTCATCTCATCCTTGCACACCACCCTTCACGGCCATGATGTGCTCAGTCGATCCTTCAATGGTTGAGCAGCCACTCGGAGCACATCGCCAGCCAAGAACAAACATCAGTGCCGCTTTGCTTCAGACGCCGGATTCTGCGCTCCCATGGTCTTCGTCTTACGAGACATGTCTTATGAGGCGGCTTAGCAAAGCAGCATACATCCGCTCATCTCACCTCTTGTCCGCTCTTGATGTTGATGAACATTGCTGACCTGCATATAGATCCTCGATGCTCCCGTCCTGGTCATCTGCCCGTGTCCACAACTGTGTAAGTCAGAAGCATACACCCGCACTCTACCCTACCGTGGCCTTGAATGACTTAGCTGGCCCTTTAATGGTCAGTGGAGTCAGTCACCGGCCAAGATCAAAGACCAGTGCTCACTTCGCCGCGCTTGGATGATGTCTTGAGAGACACAGACATTCCGATGTATCATGTCCTCCGCAATGAACCGTCTTGTGAGACGCGCTTGGCATTTCGATGCAGAATCGCGAAAAAGCATACAATCTCTCATCCAGACACCCTCACCCCTAGAAATTCTAGAAGATTGACTGACTTTTGCGTAGATCGTCATTACTCGTCGTTCAAGCTTCATTCTGAGTAAGTCAAAGACCTTTTACCGTTCTTGCGGCTCGGATCCGCGGACTCATGTGGCTCTACACAATAGCCATCAACTTTCCAAAGAGATATGGACAATTCCACCGAGCCGACATCAATGGTGGAAACACCGGTGATCTTTCATGCGGGATGAGAGGTAGAGCCACACTCTTGTCAGTCGTGCGTCGCATCTTGTGAGACGGCTGAACGATGTGAGCATACAGAAACCCCTCATCAGGGCTACTGTTTGATAGATGCGTAAGTACAAATCGGCTAACTTTGCACAGGGGGTTCAGGAGCTCAAGTCTGCTGGTTGCAGATGCATGTCTGGCTGCAAGACCTTGAGAGACTGCTGATCACACTCTTTGTGGCATTAAAACCCTCTTGAAGACATGGCCGTTTGTTAACGACAGCAAACTTATCGGTCTGCCACCCCTCATCGTACAGTGGTCTTGGACTGACGAGACTCTTGAAAGGTCGACGGACTCTTCTTGACAACCAATGACTGTTTGCCCTCATTGCCGCATACCTTACAAAGAGCATCCGTTCCAAGAACACGGTTCCAAGTGAGCTTCGCAGAATCCAAGCTAGTAAGTCGATTTGTTCTTCGTACTAGACTTTGGTGAGTGGCTGTCCCTCTCTTTCTTCGTCCATCAACCACTTTGTGATCATCATCGACCAACCTTTTCGAGGACCAGTGTTGAGAGAGTTGTTTGAATGAAGAATGGGTCGCTCTTTTTGTCAGGGGCATCTTCAAGGAAAATACTGATCCGTTTGCAGAAAGAGCATCAATGTGCGGTTCTTCTTCAAGCCTCCAACACGGATGACAACAACTGAACAAGTGGCAACGGCCCTTCCCTGACTTCTCCAGCGACTTCGAGCTGTTGAGCATGAATTATCCCGGTGCTTAATGAAAGAGAAGGAACACCACAATATCGTTCGGGAGGAGCTTGCTTGCTTGATCAGACATGTCACAGCGATGACAGGCCCGCAAGATCGGATTGCAGAAGCCACACGCTGGCTAAACATTACCATCCGTCTGCTGTCCCTGCTGCCGGTGAACTATCCTCAGCAATTTACGGTTGTGGCTGCCAACGGTCTCAGCACTTTTGTCGTGGCTGGCTCAAGACAGATGGATGCACTTCTCGTCTGCGAGCTTCCAAGCACAGGTAAGTTGATTCTGCATCTTTCATTCTTCATTGTATGATGAACGTAGAATTCTCGACTTGTCGTCTGATTTCTGAAGACACGCCTCTCATGAATTCTGACTCCACTTTCGGAAGACTCATTCAATCCGATTTCTCGAGCTTCTGACATGTCTGGCTGACAGCGTGCAGTTGAAGGCCATACAAGCATCTCCGGCACTCTTGAGCGCTTTGCTCGCATACCGCTGCAGCTCCAAAGCCCAAGCCGCGGGCTCAAGAGGACTGACTCTTTGGTAAGCAGTGCAAAGCCCTTGAGCACTACATGAGAAGCAATGATGAACACAATTCTCTTGTCCGTTAGATGACTTCACATGGATGATTTCAAAAAACGCCGTGCTGGCCTCTCTGAGCTTCTTTCTTCCACGATACGCCTCTTGCCAGAGTTTCAGTAGCAGCCACTGATGCGTACCGGCAGGCTTGAGAAAGACAGCTGTAGCGAAAGCGACTGCTAGTTCAGTTCCAGTTTATGTGTAAGTGCAAAAGCATCATACAGATTTCAGCAATGATGAACGCCTTTTCTTCTTCTTCCTGTTGACTTGATGGATGATATCAACACAGCGCTTTGCAAAATTCTGAGCCGCTCGTTGTCTCGAAACACTTGTTCAGACGAGTTCTTTGGCAGCTCTGACTGACAGGTTCCGACAGGCTGGGTGTCTTCCACACTACGGTAGAATTGGTGTCTCCATCCACGAAAAGGTCAGTCCGTCGGTAAGACTCCAGCCCGAAGCATATTCATGGAAGCAACGATGAACCCAAATTTTTCCTTCTCCTTTGATGACTGGGTGGATGTCGATATCAAAACGCCAAAAGGCAATTCTGAGCAGCTTCCTTCCTCTGCGTTGCAACACCTTGAAGAATAGAACCAGCGACCTCGCTGACAATTGGTCGTAGTCCATACTCGGCCCAATTCGGATAAAGATTCAGCGGCTCGAGCAAGATTTTGGTAAGTCTCTTGTTCGCTTGCATGGCTATTCTGAACTTGCTTCGCGATGATGACAAGGATGTTTCGTGCCAAAATCAAAAGATGTGATCTTTCTGGTTACTGTGATCTGACTTTCCCTCTCGAATTAACATCGAGCAGAGGCTCAGGATGTTTCTCTTTGCTAACATGTGGTCATGACAGAGAGAAGTGTGAGTACTATAGATCTGGCTTGCATCTTGCAGCGAGGAGGCGGCTGTTGTGATGAATTCAAAACAACTACACATCATCTTTCGACATTCCATGGTAGCAAGTCGAGACAATTCTGAAAGGTCGGTTCTGCTGGATCAATATTGTTAATGGGGAACATTGGCTGATACCGCGTTGATTACAGGCAAGACGATCCGGCGTTATCGAGCGAAGTAAGTCAGTCGTTGTCTTTCTGCTGCCTGCATGTTGCGATGATGAACAAGGTAGTAAGCGGCGAACAGATCACTCGCGCAGGGATCGATAGTTGTCGGCTCGTGGTTCCCCGAACGACACGTCAATCCTGAGTGATTGGTGATGGCTGACACAATTTGCAAATGCCTGAGCAACGTTTGCGTGGCAGCAGTTTCTTTCCCTTTGCGCGAACCTGGAGACATGCTGACGTTTCGATTCATGCAGAAACTAAGAAGCCCTGGAGATGGTAGCATGGCAATTCACAAGGTTGGAAATGCTTTCTTTCCCCTTTCTCTTTTCTCTTCAGAACAGCATAATGTAAAAGACGTGATAATCAGACTGCCCGGCCATTCGTGCCAGCGGCTTGCTGATTCTCTGGCAGGCGGGTGCTTTATGGCAGTCCAAGATGAAGCTCTGGAATTGGTTGCTTCTGATTCAAATTTCGGTCCAATGATTTTGCTAGATGGTGGGTAACGATTGTTGGTTATCTCGTATCCAAAATTGTTGGCGCTCAGTCTGGAATGTCGCTAGGTCCTCGCCGCGAGAAGCAAAGCATACTGAAAATCCAACTTCGTGTGCTGAATCGAAGCATGAAGTCGTGGGAGCTTGCAATCATGCTGGGTCAGCGTAGCAAAGGAGGTGCCAGAGCAAGTGAACAGCGCGCAATGTATCCGAGACGCCGACTTCAGAAACATCAACGTTTTCTGGCTGCAGCTGATGCCCTTTCCCGGCACGAATTTTCCTCGCTGATCATGGCGATGGCAGTGATGTGTTCGGCGAAAGTTTCAGAACACGTCATCTCCTTGGGTGTCAAGATAGTTGCGAACCTCGAATCTCCGAATGTCTTTTGCGAATATCTCCCACAGAGACGCATGGCTAGAAAAAACGCACTGAAGCTGTGTCGAGGAAGGTGTGGACCAGAGTTGAGGCATCGACGCACAACGGTTTTTCGAGCCTGTTGATTCTGTTTGTTCGTTCCAGAGGGTCAAAAGCTGCGGGCACTTTTGGAAATGCGTGCTAGTGCATGGTTCGAACACGATCAGCTTCGAGAAAACTTGTCCAAGCCGAGAATCTGAGATATAGCCACAACGGAACTTGAGGCAAGTGCGCAGCTCGATTCGAACAAGTGAACAATCATTATCGAGACTCAGCCGAGTTGAAGGCTGCGATGAGCAGTTGCGTGCGAGCGGAAGATTGAGTATCTCGCTCCTGCGAATTACAAGCAAGGCTGTTGGTGAGAAGCTTCTCCTCGAAAGTGGATGTCGTTGGTCTGCTTGCCGCCGCAGAGCGAGGGATGAGTGGTCAAGCTCGTGCGTCATTACAGCCGGGCCCAACCATTCTTATGCCTGCGGCGATTCAAAGAGGTGCGAATTGCAGCATGGCCAGAATTCCTTCGAATGCTCATGCAAGTTGCAGCCATTGCCTGGTGATGGCGGAGGCTCTATGCATAGGGGCTGGCGGAGAATGCTCGCCGTCGACGTACCCGGGCAACGCGATGCGTAACGTTGTCTCTACGCCTGCTCGACACCGTCTCGAGTGGCTCACGTTGTGAGCAAGACAAGGCGATTGTGCTCTGGATGCGGATTATTGTGTTGCGTGGTCAAGAAGAATTCTTCGAGATGCAAGCACGCCGAGTGATTGCTGCGATCAGCTGCCGAGACTAATTCGATGTCAAACGCGCGCACGCTCGGTTGATGCGAACATGGAGTCAACCTCAGAGCTGTTTGTGGATGATGGATTCGCAGGAGGTGGACAAAGTCAGAATTTGAGAGCTGACAAGACACGACAGCGATTAAGTGATGAATTCTTCGCTCTCGCTCATCTTCTCTGAAAGGATAAGCAGGAATGGCCCGTCCTCTGGAGTTGATGACATAGCTTCTGAAGAGGATGATGAATCCTCAGCAGATGTGCATCAGCTTGGCCAAGCTTCTCCAATGTTGTCGCGGACAGCTGGAGAAGTAGCTAGCGAAATAGTGATGATTCGAGGCTATACACTGTCCAGTAGGAGGTCATATATCTCCTAATGAAATCGCACGATGGAAGAAGAACTATGGTGTTCAAGATTGATAATGAGGACTCACGGTGCGACAGCAAACTGATAGGCGAGCGAAGCCTAATCGGGTTAGCGTGGCTTCACGAACAAGGCTGCGAGGCATTGCCAGACATCAATTGATGACATCTCACCAAGATGCAGTTTCTCACAACTTTGACACAGCTACACTAGGAAATCGGATGCTTAATTCCAGGCTGGATGAAACAAATGTGTTCATAGACAGCGTGATGGAAGCTTGGAGGAGAAGGGAGGTCGACGGCAGACAGTTCGTACAGATCAAAACACTTCTCTGAGCCGAGGTCACGATAATTGCAAGGAAGCACATTGGAACAAATTGTTGATGGCATCAAGCGTGTACATGGAGTAGCTGTCATGCTCGATCGAGACGGTATCAAAGAGTTCATGGCTCTATCAATGGCGCGAACGGAAATTGCCAGACACAACAAAGTCGTTGGAATCTGTCCTTTCAGCTCGAGAGGGCACTTTGATTCATCGCAATGGCACAGAGAAAGATTTCAAAGAGTTGGGGCTGCTGAGACAAGGTCACAAACCCGAGCATCGTCTTGGTATGCTTCGACAATTTTTATGAGCGGATATGTACGACCAAGATACAGCGTTCCTAGATTGTTATTTCGGACTCGTCGTTGAAGTCATGTGGAGAAGATTTGGTACTCCAGTCTTGGTGCTTCGGTGACGTTCATGATGCAGCTCCTCCAAAGTTCGGGAAACTATTGACGACGACTAATGTTTTGATGCAAGAGTCACAAGGCAAATCAAGGCACCCATGAACGAGGAAGTGAAACAAGGGGTATATTACGCAATCAGTAACCAGGAATAGCCAAACAAATAAAGAAACAAGAAACCGATACATGGTTGTGTCATGTCATGATTCAGAATTCAAGAAGTTGCCAACAGCTTCGACAAAAGCATCTGTCTCTTCGAGATGAGGGCAGTGACTGCTCTCAGGGAAGCGGACCCATTTGACCTTGCCAGGGATCTCGCGGAAGAAAGGCTCCATGGTGATATCTTGAGCTTCGTCGTAGTTGCCGTTGATCAAAAGTGTAGGTACATTGATCTTATGAAGCTCAGGCGTGATATCCCAACCTTTCAGAGATCCAATGACGCTGAATTCAGAAGGTCCATTCCTGTGACTCGTCAGTACAGAGTTCAATTTGATGTATAGCCGTACTCACATTGTCATGTAAACTGTGTCATCTTGCTTGACCTGATCCAGAGTCTGTACCAGCTCGTCCGGGAAAGGCACCACACGGCAGACGTGACGTTCGTAGAAGGCCATCATGGCCGTTTCGTACTCTGCGGTATCAGTGGTTCCCTGCTCCTCGCAGCGGGTCAAGATCTCCTGGATGTCTTTTGGTAACTCCTTTCGTAATTTGTCTGCTACCTCGACCCAGGTAATCAGGCTGGCGGGGGAGTTGGCGACGATCAAACGGTACAAGCCAGCCGGTCGTTTTGTTGCATACAGAGCTCCTAGCATTCCACCCCAGCTCTGTCCAAAAAGATCGAATTTTTTGATGCCGAGGTATGACAACAAATTCTCCAGCTCGGCAATGAAGAGGTCGGAAGTCCAGAAGTCAGTATCTCCTCTTTTTTCACGCAAATGAGTTGAGTTACCACAGCCTATCTGATCGTACAAGATGACCGGGCGGGAAAATGGCGCCGAGGATAGATGAGCACATGGTAGAATATAGTTGTGGGCCATGCCAGGGCCGCCATGCAAGCAGACCAGAGGAGCAATGTCCTCTGAGAGCTCTCCATACAGAGCAAACCATGTTTCAGCGTCAATGTCGGTGCCTGGGACCTTGAAGGCAACCTTTTCGGTTCTGTTGGGCTCGGGTAGAGTTTTAGGCAGTTGTGCCGCGGCAGTCGCGGAAGGCATCACGTCTTGACGATGTATAAGTTCTGATTGTGAGTGGTATATAGACAAGGACAAGAGGTGCCAAGCTAGTTATATGCAACTGAGAAGAGAATCGATTCGAGTCGAGTCAGGACTTCCGAGATGAAGTTTTCGTTGTTACATAGTTCAAGGCAGCGATCAGCACTTGGACCGAAGTAGAAGGTAAAGAGCGGCAGCTGTCATCAGCCACGAGCCGTTTGGTGAGGCCGAAGGAAAACATTTTGTATGTACAGCTCCGGTCTCGGAGATAGAGGATGATGTGGTATAATAGGTGCATTGGGAGTCATAGGTGCTTTTGGTGCAAAGAAGGGTGCGTTGAGGCTCGCGACGACCATGTCGAATGGACGAATCTGGTGCGACTAAGAGATGAGCTGCCTAATCGGGAAAGCGCCGCCTTGGCGGGACGGTCATCATTTTCGGAAGCCGCTCTCTTTGCGACTCCCGCGAAAGCAACACCTTCCTCCCAAGTCTCATCACCCTTGGCCCATCTGCATCAACAATCAAACACGCACCAGCCGCAATCTTGTCCCGTTGACTGCTGCCTGTTCGGTAAGTCTTTCTAGCAAGTCCACCTTCCCTACAAGCACCTCAACATGATGAGATCATATTTATTGGAGCTGTCCTATCTTTTCGGAGACTGAGGAGACAACTTTTACCTTATACGCAAACACCTGAAACAACCCCTCTTTCACTATATACCAATCGCCTACGCGTCTTCACCATCGGGGCCACGTCGGCTGACACGATACAGCACTCTATTAGCGTTTGACACGTCTCGCACCTTCCCGAACAGTTTTGCGCACGCGTCTCAGTTAGAGCTTCTAGCTGCTTGACGACTGCCTATCTCGACGTCGTCCTTGCCTTGCATACATACCACATCACACAATCATGTCTGTCGACCCTCGGAGAAGACCGGCGCCTGCCCAAAATGCTCCTCCACCGCCGCCTCCACCTCCACCACCACCGGCAGATGCACAGCCAGACTCATCGCTACAAAGCTTGGATGGCAGCAGTGACCAAAGTGCGGCACAGCAAACAAAGCCAGAAGACAGCTTCAAGCTGCGCTTCTGCACCGTGTGTGCTAGTAACAACAACAGGTATGTTCTGTCGCGTGATGCCATAGCCCGCGTCTCTGTCGGTCTCTGTCTCTCATTCAACGAGTGTGACGTCCTCGTCTCTCTCTTCCCTTCCTGCATAAACGTATATACTCGCCAAAATACAAAGCCTATGCTTTTCCATTGTCATCTTCCGCCTTGTCGCTGTCATGCCATGATCCCCCTCGACTCTGTCACCGTACTAATACGGGTGATGCAGATCGATGGAAGCCCACCTGCGCCTCGCCGGCAGCGAACAACGATATCCCACAATCTCGTTCGGCACAGGCTCGCTGGTCCGTCTGCCTGGTCCTTCCATCACACAACCGAACATCTACAACTTCAACAACACGTCGTACGACACCATGTACCGCGAACTTGAGTCAAAAGACGCCCGACTGTATCGCGCAAATGGTATTCTCCCTATGCTCGACCGCAACAGAAACATCAAATGGGGCCCTGAGCGTTGGCAAGATTGGAAGATTGGTTACCCTCGTGTGGGAAAACGATACTCCAATGCGCCCATCCACGGCGATCCCGTCTACACAAACGACATGGGAGCTCAAGGCACCGAAGCGGGAACTGTGGATATCGTCATAACCTGTGAAGACCGCTGTTGGGAGGCGGTAGTAGATGACTTGTTGTCAAGAGGAAGCCCGCTCAATAGACCCGTCCATGTCTTCAATGTCGATATTAAGGATAACCATGAAGAAGCACTCGTGGGAGGAAGGGCCATCTTGGAACTCGCCGACGAGTTGAATGCTGCTGCCCAGGAGGAGCGTCGTATTCATGCAGAAAAGACTGGAAGCACTGAGGCATTCGACTCTGCTTCTGCTGGCTCCAGAGATGGCTTCGATGCTCGCGTGCCTATAATTCTGGGAAACTGGCAGGAGAAATGGCCTCATCTTCCTGCTTTGTGGACCCTGGCCTGGTTCTAAGCAAGATTCTGTCATCAATAGCAACCGGACATGCTGCTGGCAATAGCTCTATACCCCGTGAATCACACATATCGTTTTCCTCAACCCAAGGATCCCAAGATGTGATCGGACTATGCATATGGTGTTGCCTTGTGCCGTCGCGGCCTCGACATCCACCAGAGGCAGTCGATGTGCGACGTATCTCTAGTTTATAGATGATGGCGTTGCGAAAAACCTGCCCAATGGGTTTCAATCATCAGCAAGGTCGTCCAGCTGTCCACACCATGCCCATACGGCATACAGTGCATTAGATGACTTTAATCACGAGAGACTGCCTCTGGAAAACTGGACCTTTATCACACTGCAAAATCTGACTTTTACGAGGTTTGTCTCTGAGCATTGTTTACTTGGCGAGATTCTGTCACATGCCAGCTTTGACCGCCCACTTCCTTCCGCTCTTTCTAAAGACGCTCCCTCGTCGATGCTTCGCTACGATCACAAATACTGTGCAAATTGGACAAACACTTCTTTCGTGTGAAACAACGGTATGTAACATCTAGATCATCCATCCGTCCGCGAAACAACCTCTGGGCTTAGACACTGTAAGTTTCGAGCGGCCACTTAAATGTGGAGGCTGTGAAATCACATATCTTGATGTCAGAATCTCACTTTCGGTTCATCGTCATCACGTTCTCATAGCTGCTTTGTTCAACTTGTGTCTTTTCCACACCTTGCTTCATACATAATCTTTGAGATCCTGCTCATCAGACATGGACGACGCACACAAAACAATCTCCCAAACTCCTCTCTACGCCGACAAGGAGCAATCACCACGCCGTATCTCCTGGTTCCGTCGCCATCAATTCCGAACTCTAGCAATCGTGGCAGGCACCATAGCAATTCTCGGCATCACCCTTGGGGTGGGCCTTGGTGTCGGACTTACCGAATCAGCAGCCGCTCCATCTGCAACTACTACTGAGATTACCAGTAAGAGACAAGCACCCGTTGCAACAGCATCGCCAGCAACAGGAAGCTGCGTTTCTGGTAGTCTTGATGTGCTAGGTGGCCTGCAGGTCATGGCCAATACTACACCTATATGGCAACCTCTTCCTGGTACACCTTGGCAGATTGTCCTCAACAGTCCTATCGATGCCACCAAGCCAGTTGCACCCGCTTTGTCGGTGTACGATATCGACATGTACGGTAATACCGCTTTGACCATTCGACAGCTTCATCTCCAGGGCATCAAAGTCATTTGTTACTTCTCTGCGGGCAGTTGGGAGGCTTACAGACCAGATGCTGCACTTTTTCAACCTCAGGACATTGGCAACGACCTGAGAGGTTGGCCAGGCGAAAAGTGGCTGAACACCAACAGTAAGAATGTAAGAGACATCATGGCCAACAGGATCAAACTGGCTGCCGACAAAGGCTGCGACGCTGTTGATCCTGACAACATGGATGGTTTTGTAAGACACATCTCATTATCCATTTGTCGTACAAAGTTCTGACCCAAGACCACAGGAAACAAACACCGGCTTCCCACTTAATTCAAGCACAGCTCTTAACTACCTCTCTTTTCTCTCCCTGACAGCTGCATCACATAACATGGCCATCGGCCTCAAAAACGCCGGCTCCATCGCCGCCAACGCCACCTGCCTCGTCGAATTCTCAATCATCGAATCCTGTATCGCCAACAACGAATGCAGGCTCTACCAAAACTTCATTGCGGCCGGTAAACCCGTTTTCCAGATTGAGTATCCGAATGGCGCGCCTGTGAGGGTTTCGAGCCAGGATTTGGCAAAGAGTTGCAAGATCAATGGCAATTCCGGGTATTCGGAGGTTATCAAGGGCAAGGATTTGGGCGGGTGGGTTGAGTATTGTGATGGTACTGTTTTCAATACTGCCACATCGTAGAGGTGACTGGAAGGAGGGAGAAGCTTGATTTGCTCGAATACATAGGATCAGACATAGTTCACTGATGTCGATGTTTTGCCTGCGCATTTTCTTGCCTTGCGAGGTACGCCACGAGATGGAGGATGATGCAGACCAAGTGAGCAGTTTGGAAGGAACAAAAGCAGAGACGGGCTGAATGGCAGGAGATAGGCATCAAGAGAGAGGGAGCGCTAGAAGGAGGCACGTCTCTAGACTCCAGAATTCTCCAAATGAAGTTGTCACATGAATAATCAGCTTCCTCGAGCAAGAAGACAGTATAGCGAGTTCTATACATCTTTCAGACCTCCGGGTGTGCCTTGTCGTCCCATCCGCTCAACATGAAAACCCGAGGAGTCAATGGAGGCATTGGTGGTGTCCAGTATCTTCTTCTTACTTGCGAAAGGATATGTTGAAGACCACAAAATCGGTCGAGATCTTTTTATTGCACTCGCAAAACTTATGGACGCAGTTTGTCTCAACATATAAAGTGATATGTGATTCTTCACCTCGTCCGACACTGGAAATTTTTGATGACAGGACCTTCTCTCTCTCTCTCTCTCTCTCTCTCTCTCTCTCTCTCTCTCTCTCTCTCTCTCTCTCTCTCTCTCTCT